>OY998153.1:1427609-1955357 GCA_963921925.1 Sphagnum tenellum
CCCTCAGGAGAGACCTAACATTGTGTGGGTTTGTTTGCAGCAAGGGTTGGGGATGTTTGGGAACATGCAAGGATTGTATGATACTGTGAGGAAAGCCCAGCAAGTTGTTCAGGTTGAAGCTGTTCGTGTCCAGAAAGAGCTTGCAGCGTATGGTGTCTACTCTCTATTCCTCATTTTTTTTGTCTCTGGATTCTGTCTAATGCAGGCAAATGATTGGATTGGTTATGTTCTAGGTCCTGCTTTTGTTGGTTTGTTTTTGTTAGTCACATAGTTCTTGCAGTGGTTTCACTTCACAACATTGTTGTGGACCCCTCTGTTGCAGAGCTGAGTTTGATGGGTATTGTGATGGTGAGCTTGTGAAGGTCAGTCTGGCCCCTTGACCTTTTTAGGCAACTCGAAAATCTTTAAGAGGACAGTTGTCTAAAGTTTCAGTATCATGTTAGTGTAAAGCTTTGGCACTTTGGATGCAAGCAGGGTTTCAGTTTTCAACAACTGAGAGTATCATCATCTTTTGATTCAGGTCACCCTTTCTGGTAATCAAGAGCCAGTCCGTGTTGATATTACTGATGCTGCTTTAGAGGAAGGAGCTGAAGTAAGTTGTTTCTTCCATGGACCTTGCATCATTTCCATCAACACCTCCTTCAAATCAAGTCTTCTTGGAATGGTAGTAAAGAGCTGCACATCTAGGTTGAGTGGTGTGGAGCTTGGATCTCTGTTGGTTTGGGACGCCTCAAAAAAGTAAATGCTGTGGGGATCACAATGAAACTATGTGACAATCTGAATATGCCTCCAACCTGTTTAATCTGGACAAGAATGCTTTTAACACAGTCCTATCCTATCCAAGTGCCATTTCTTTCGAGGAAAAAGTTAACATGCTACTCTGAAGATTGGTAATTTTGAGTTTGAACACTGTTCAACTTTGGATTGTGCAACTGGGCTTCACATTTGATGTCATGATATCTTGTTCCTTGCAGAAGTTATCAATACTAGTAAATGACGCATATAAGGATGCTCACACAAAAAGTGTTACGGTCAGTAATTCTTTCTTGTAACCCTCTCAAGTCAACATGGGCAAGGAAGATGAACAAGGCATGTGAAGTGACCTCAGGTTGCTAAGAGTTTAATGTCTTGTTTAAGGATCCTGTTTAGGTTAGTGTGACATACTTTTCAGGCCAATTTGCAGATTTTTTTGCAGTAGTGGAAACTTTTGGCTTTGGGGTCCCCATTAACTAGTCTTAAGCTCTGAAGTTGTTGCTCAAGAATATATTTCTAGAAATCAATCACAGGCAGCAAAATGCTGTCCCAATATAATGAGATTACTGCTGAAGGCTTCTTATCACTGCAGTTTGTTGGGGTTGTGCATTCTATCAGTAATGTGAAACTCGTGCTGATTAGATGTGAATGTGTTCAGCATATTTGTTCCCCCTCCTGCTCAAATTGTCTACAATGTTATTGGCATCAAGCTCACCTCATGAATAGAACTCTCTTGCAACCATTTCCTCATTGAATTAATATGATTTGATGGATGTGCAGGCCATGAAGGAACGCATGAAGAATTTAGCAGAAAGTCTAGGCATGCCACCAGGGCTCAGTGGAGGACCACCTGGTGCCTAGAAACATTGTATTTAACTCCTGTCAACAAGTGGGGTCCCAGTCCAGGTGCTGCAAATTAGGATTCTAGATGTCTCAAATTGTGCTCAATTTTGATGAGGTTTTGTAATTCAGAGTTTTGCAGTCAAATTCCTCTGCTTCTCTGTCAGAATGAAAATTCTCTTTGAACTTTTTTGTTATGATATGATCCTGTCATTGGAGGATGTGCCCATTGCAGGATAGTATCATATCCGTGAATTATGATATTCTTTTTGCAGAGTTATGTCATGGATGCAACTCTATTTTGGATTTAAAGAGATAGTAGCAAGTTTCTTTTTCTAGAAAGTAAATGGGGCTCCATGGCCATCATTGGATGCTAGTTGTCCAGTAATGCAATTTCCTGGACATCTCCTGCACGACCATGAAGAGGCAGACTTTGGACAAGAACATCTGAATTGATCTGGAGCCCAACTTTTCTGCTTGAAGTCTGGAATCACCATCCTAGTGTCTGGTAACAGAAAGGAGGGGCTGCAGAGCCTGTGAAAACTTGGATGATGAAGGCTTTTTACTGTGGACTCATCAACTGAGTTTTTCATTGCAATTGTATTGGCAAAGGCAGGGATGACTTTGCCAAAAAATTATGGTTGTGGAAGAAAGAAGATTTCCTCCCAACCCTGGGGTGCTACTTCCCCCAGCCCTCCATAAGTTTACCTTGTTCAACTACCACTAACCCATTCAGCATTGCTACATCTTCAAAACTAAAGCTTTTTTATTGTGCTCTCAGATGCTGTTTTTGGACTCTCCTGTCTGGATTCATAGCCCAAAAAAGAGTGCAATTCTTTTTGGATTGGCAGGAATTGAACTTCAAGCTTCAGGAGGAGGATGTCAAAATAACATATCAAGAAGAGTGCCTACATTGCCAAGAGCTGTCCTCCTGGATGAAGAACATCTCTTCACAAATATTTCATGCATGAAGGTAAGACTCCTGGTCAATAACCTGCTGACGTCTTATGGATTAACTGGCCATAGTCAGGAGATGTCTCATCCTCCACTCAGATAAGTGAAGAAAATGTTATCATATCTCTTTTCCTTCTCTTCCAAGCCCCCCCCTCCCCCAACCTTGATCTAGTCATCTGTATCATCAACATCCAGTATGTACCAACTCCCTTAATTCTTGTTTCATTGACAATTGCCAGCATCAATCTTCTGTCTGTTTGGAACCACAAGTCTCAGAACTTTCACTTCAACATTCTAATTTAAAATTGAGTGTTCTTCTTAACCTCTAAATACTTACAAGGTCATTTAGAACTGTCGGAAAAATCTTGGATTCATGGTTGGTTGCTGTGTCTTTCACATGCAAGTGTAGATTGTGGCGCAATGCCATGGTAGGAAGAGGAATGCAAGCTATTCTTTTGAAGAATAGTTGGATTCATAGGTTTGTGGATGACTGTATTCTTACTTTCAGCAGGGGTAATAGTGTTTGGGGTGCCCACGGTTTTTCCTCAGAAGAGAAGTATGAGAGAATCTTGAGGGTGTTAATGACAATCATCCCTCTTCTTCAAGACCTCACAAGCATAGGAGGAAGGTTCAAAGATATGTGGTTTAGGGTTTAGGGTTTAACATTGAATTGCAGACCAGAGATGCAAAAAAGTCAGGCATCAGGCTTTAGTACAGTTGTAGGGTTGAAGGAATGCTCCCTTCAATCTGTCCTGTGCATGGTGACACAAGGATGACATTATGCCTTTCCATTGCCCAAGTTTGCAGTGTCCAAGTTACAGTGAGGATTCTTAGAGCATCGCCACCCCAAACCTGGAGACAACACCTTTATGTTTAAATAGAATACTGTTTAATGATCACTGTCCCCACCCACAAATGTCAAAAAAGTCCCTGTAAACAGTCATAGACCATTTGTATCTTCACATCTGGACTGGTAATTATCACTGTCCAAATCCATAGTAGAAAAAAGATTTTAAAGGGGTTAAAATGACCACTGCAAGATCGACATCAATAGAGAAGTGCACCAGGATTTCTGCTATCCTGCTGCAAGATTTAATGAAAAGGGGTGTTTGCAGGTGTGGGGTGGAGATGCCCTTACTCATGTAGTGGAGACTCAGGACTTCAGAGATCAATGCAGAACCCTGACTGCAATTTCTATCCCTGATTTGCAAAAGCATATGGGGTTCTGGATTTGAATCTCTTAGTGAATGATGATGTGTGAGAATTTTCAATTCTTCATAGAATTCATCTTGTTTTGATTCTGGATTTGGGTTTAACTTGTACAGATTGTTTTCATTTTCCATAATACACACTCATGTACAATGTCAATATCATGGAAGCCCAATCCTTCAGAACTTCCGGCAACCAACTGGATTTCTTCCCAAATTTAGATTTTTTTAATTCATGTGACCCACCCAGGTGTGAGTTAAAAAAATTCAAACCTTGAATTGAAAATAAGCAAACCATCTTATATGTACCCCCAATGACAAATGCTCTTGCAATCTAATACATGCAGCACTAGAACAAATCTCACACTTTCTAAGGAACCACCGAAAGCACGCGCAATGAAGAGGTTGCAATTGTCTGTAATTTATGAATGATATTGCATCTTGTGCAGTCTTCTCGTGTTAAATCGAAGCTTATACGGATCATGATGGTTGTAATTCTCACCGTAATGGTTGTAATTCTCTGCAGCGGCGCAGGTACATATACTTTTCGGTTCTGTATTGGTCTTTACTACAACCGATAGCGACAAACGTCTTCTCTTTGCAGAAAAGATGACTTCGTATGTATAGGAAATGACTTCACTGCGCTGCAAGATGAAAGAATTACGAGAAACAATTTATGTCTTGACTACGAATCTGAGCGCAATCTACAAACAATGACGAGTTGCAAAACGTACCTGGACCCCACGTTGAACGCCGGCCACAAGTCCGCCTTATCGACCCTGGAAGTCACAACTCTTCCTCGACCACCAGCTTAGCCGCGAAGCCAAATCTAACGCTGGAGCCTGTCTGGCAGCTCCGCACAAAGAAACACTCACATACATTACCGTTGTAAACACGAACAATGCGACTACAATGTCCTCAACCGAATGCCGCATTGACGAATTAGCTGAGCCAAATAATAAACGCGCAATATTCGAAATCCCCCTGTCTGGAGATTCTGCAATAGTTCTCTTGCAATTCGGAAACGAATTCCTCAGGAAAATTCTTCTCACACGATCACTCGCAACCCGATATAATAGTATAGTACTTCTCTGGACAAAGCTAGAGATGTACACAAATGTACTATGTAAAGGCCGAGCTCGTCAAGCTCCTGCCCATTATGTACTGTGTAATGGTCGAGCCCTTCAAGCTCCTGTCCATTATGTCCGATGTAATGGTCGAGTCCCTCAAGCTCCTGCCCATTATGTCCTTTATAATGGTCGAGTCCATCAAGCTCCTGCTCATTATGTACTAAGTAATGGTCGAGCCCGTCAAGCTCCTGCCCATTATGTCCTGTGTAATGGTCGAGTCCTTCAAGCTCCTGCCCATTATTGTCCTGTGTAATGGTCGAGTCCTTCAAGCTCCTGCTTATTATGTACTATGTAATGTTCAGCCCATCAAGCTTGTTCCCATTATGTAATACTAGTGGGTGCCTGAAGGCCACTGTGAAGTCCCCCGCGAGTGCTCGTGACTTTCGGCCACTCTGTGAAGTCCCCCGTGGGTGCTCCTGACCTTTGGCCACTGTGAAGTTTTATAAGTTTTATTTTTTTTAATCTTTTACTCTTTATTTGGCCCCTGCCCTGATCGCCCGGCCTTGCCCCCTGCCTTGCCCTGCAAGACAAACACACGGACCTTGCCCTGCCCCCTGCGTCGCCCTCTACCCTATCTGGCCGCCCGTTTTTTCGAATCTCGTTTCTCGTTTTTCGAATCCCGGGAGTCCCGAGCCGGACTGAATTCCGTTTTTCGAATTTCGTTTTCCGTTTTCTGAATCTTGTTTCCCATTTTCCAAATCTCGTTTCCCGTTTCCGAATCTCGTTTCCCGTTTCCGAATCCCGTTTCCCATTTTCCGAATCCCAGGAGTCTCGGGCCGGGCTGAATCCCGTTTTCCGAATCCCGTTTCTAGGTTTTTCGAATCCCGTTTCCCATTTTCCGAATCCCGGGAGTGCCGGACCGGGCCGAATCCCATTTTCCGAATCCCGTTTCCCGTTCTCCGAATCCCGTTTCCAAGTTTTCCGAATCCGGGGAATCCCGAGCCAGGCCCGGTGACGGACCCGAGGTCCGTCACGCACAGACTAAGTGAATTTATTTATAGGATGTAATGGTCTCGCGCCATTCAGCCCTTGTCCATTATGCACTACTTAAGGAGCTCTGCAACTTTGTGACTTTTCAAGCTCTTGTAAGGTCCTAAGCTCACAGAATTTTTTCCAAGTTCTTGCAATTCTATAATGAATTCTGTTGTGCAATTAGTTGCATGTTAATTCCACAAAAGCTACAAAATGACTAATTGTATAGGACATGATTTTTACTAGTCGTAAATAATTAGTCATTTTGTAGGTGCTATCCAATTAACATGCAACTAATGATTTATGAAATGAACATGTGTCATAAAAATAATTGTTTAATTAACTAATAATTACCTAAGTTAATATGTCTAATGTATCTATATAAGTTAATATATTTTATACCTAATAACTTATATAAATATTATACTTAGTGTTAATAGACTACACTAGCTAGTTAGTTTAGGGCATTATTAACTATAATATTAATTACAAATAATAATAATAATAATATTTAATACCTACTATTACTTGTAATATATAGTATAATTAGTAAGTAAACTATGACATTTATTTATTAAGTAACAATTGAATTCAATTAAAATCTTTATTTCGTATGGTGTGTCCTACCTATTAAGTGCATTACAAGTCTTAAAAAACAAATGACATTTGGGATGAATTAATAATAGATATTTTTGGCCCTAAAGGTTAAACCTAAAATAGGATTGTCTCAAATTACTTACCTACCTACTTACTTGAACCTACCTACTGGCCTCCTTAATCCTATCTACCTAACTACTCAAGCCTACTTACTTAAACACCACATGTTGACGTATTAGCCTTAAGTTGAATGATTTAGACTAAATTAATTAAATCAATTAAATATCCAAATAAGGTTTAAATTACAATGTGTCATGAAATAATTGACCAAAACCATAGACATCTATCACAATATAAAAAGGGTTCATTTTAGTTACGCATAGTTAAATGTCATATATGCAATTGGTTTTCCATGAATAAAATGGATGAAACTATATAATGATATCATATATGTATCTCAAATATTGAGTGTCTCATGTAACAAAAAATAGCTACCTATTACCTCCTACCTATTTCACTTACTATACTACCTAGGCTACATACCTATTATCTACCACCTAGCCTACTAATTAATTAATGACCTAACCTACCAACTATTTACAAGCTAATTGACCTAACAAATCTAGGTTTAACTTTCACAACTTAGCCTACTAGCTAGGCTTAATAAATTAAGCTAGCTTACCAACATACATAGGCTTACCTAGTAAAATTTAACCTAACCTATGAGGCTTACTTAGTTTAGTTTACTTGGTTATAATAATAACATTCTCTAGCAACATATAGCTAGTAAATTAATTTGTAAACTTTAAATTGCAATAGCAAAAATGCCACTTGTTATTTAGTCATTTATGTATAGTTGCAAATATAGTTGTGAAAACAACTTAATTATCAACCACTAATGGATGCCACCCATAATGGATGGATGACATATGTTCATTTTTCATTCATATTTTCATCTAAATTAGGGTAGTTGCACATTGTAGTCACATGTATGATTAAAATTGGATTTGTGAAAATTTACTTGTATGTATGACTTTGAACAGTTACAAATTAACATGGTGGAAAGGATTGATACAAGTGTAGTCACAAATTGTGTTGCTTTGGACATCAGATGCACATTAGTCACAAACATATGGTCAAAATGGACAAGATTTCTTCTAGTGAAATGCACAACCTATGATTCATAGCCAAACATTAAATGATGAACCAATGCAAGTTGATGTTGCATGATTCAAACCTTCCACACAAAAACAACAATGTTCGTGACAACTAGGGCTTTGTGTATATTGTGGAGAACCTAGGCATGTACAAACAAGAAAATATATAAAGTTAGAAACATAGTGATCCTTAGTGAAAATATTTTTTAAAAATGAATTTGTCTTGACTCAATTGGGGCCTTGCAATTGAATAATAATATTTCAAGGGAAACAAATGCTAGAAGGAAAACCCCATTTTGTGACTTGTCTTATGTGATTAAAAGTGTATTTTGTAACTCTTCTAGTGAAAAAGTTTATTTCCACTTGCAAACCTTGTTTCATAGTCCCTATATACATATATATTATTGGACAAGTCATACATGGGAATAATTAATAGATGTTGAATGCAACAACATGTTTTGATGATGAACATTTTGTTCAATAATGATATGTCCAACTATCACAAAAGTCATGCCTTGATTTCGAAATAAACTCATTCATGCATACACCTCCAAGGCATTTTTTTGTGAGAAAAAATTGGGTTTTTTGCATGCATGTGGATTATCAGGGCTTTGATCAAATCGTTATAAGTAATTATTATCTCTTACTATTGATTTTAGGACTTTTCAAATAACTTGATCAAACAAAAATATTCACAAAAATTGACTTGGGAGATGTTTACAATTTTGTACACATAAAAAAGGGTGATGAATGAAAACAACATTATGCACAATGTTTGGCCATTTCAAATACAATGTTATGCCTTTTGATCTTATGAATGCACCTATAATTTTTCAAAACATGATGAATGGCATATTTAAAGAATTCTTAAACAACTTCACGATCATTTACATCCATGACATTTTGATATTTTCCAAAAACCTAAGGAGCATAAACAACATGTATGTCTTGTCGACAATAAACTTTGGGAAAAGCTGTTATATGTGAAATTGAATAAATCATGTCTTTTTCATAAATCAAAGGTTAGGTTCTTAAACTATATCATTTTTGACAATGGTTTATCAATGGGTTCAAAGAAAATTCAAATTTTGTTAAGCAATGGAATCACTAATTTTGCATCATATTTAAACATAAGTAGAATTGTTGCACCACAACCCACATAATTTTCTATAATTCGTAAAGATTTGAAATGAGGATCCAACATAATGGCAATCATGTCGTGAACATTATGTGGATCAAATGTTTTCAAAAACAAAAGGAAAGGTTTATTCACCTTAATGACTTCCTACCGTGAGGTGAGGAGCTCTAAATCAAATTCATCTAGAATTTCATATCCATTACCAAGTCCCACAACTTCAATTTCCATGTTGAGTGAAATATTAACAATTGTAGTCAAAGCATTTGATAGGAGCGAATGCCCTTTTGATTGATTCATCACACATGCACTCACAATAAAATTCAACCAAGAAGTAATTGCCTTTGCAATAGCCCAAACTTGGGCCTTAGGAACTTATTGTTGTAATGTCATTGTCTTATGCTTGCCATAACAAAGAAGGATGGTTTTTTTGAATTCTAGACATTCTTCAAACATAATGATTTTGCTTCCAAATCTTGTTTTGACAAGTGCCTTGAGCTTGCGAAGCAGCACCCCACTTTCAACACAAATTTTTTCCCCTCTTGCTTCCGCATCCCGAATTTTTTGTCCAAGTAATCATTTTCTATAAACCTATTTGGGCATCTTTCACACTCACTTGCCTTAGCCCCATAGATCTTCAAGAAATTTTTTTTGTTGTTCATCATGTTATTTGTAAGGATTTGAAAACCCAAAAATATTTGTGATTGCATTGCCAATAATTCCAACCCTTTTTTTGTTTGTTTTTAAGTATGCTCTAAAGGATTTGAGTAAGTTGTTTCTTCTTAGCAACAAAAAACTTGGGATGTGAATAATCAATGTGTGTTTTCATAGGAGTCACCCCATTTTACTTGTATTTTATAAACCCATTCCTTATGATAGAACAATTCTTGGTCAAAACATTTTCACTTGTTTGTTCACATTTGCAGATAATGCATATCAACATTTGTGGGTTCACAATGTCAACATGGAGGTTATCATTAACAACAAAAAAACCCTAGCAAATGGATGAGTGATGGTGAAGTTTCCACAATGCATCTTGAACTTTTATAATTGTAAGTTACACGACCTTTATTGTTGCTGCCACATTACTAGATGTCAAATTACCAACCACCATGTTCTCAACATTTGAACTATTGCCAAAAATATTTGATGTTGTCAAATCAAAGAAATCAGAATCAATCTTGCCCACATTTTCAACGACATCAACACCATGCAATGACCCTTTATGTCCTTTGGCCATTGTACAATGAAAACCCTACACCCTACCATGCAAGATCATAAATAATAGAGAGAAAATACAACAATAATGATATTAATATGGTAAATGATTCCAATTGTAACTATGGTTTCTGCACAGAAGAAAGGTTAATAATTTTTCTTAAAATGGATCACAAGGAATGGTTGAAAACATATGCAGGAACATCAAAGCAGCAAACTTTCATTTCACCATACCCAAGAATGACAACCTTGTGTGTAGTAGTAGCATCACGGATTGAGCTCTTAGTTGAGAAACACCTTGTTCATTCCAGTACAAGATCTAGGGACTAAATCACATGTTGCTTCTTCTGAGATGAAGGTGCTCAATGTTGTCAAAAAAATGCCTTATTAAAGGGTAGCCAAATTAGAATTTCCTTTTCACCAAATAGTAGTTGCCTAATGCAATGAACATTTTCCTTGTCAAAGCCATATCTAACAAGAGACAAAACAATTAAGAGATTTACCTCCCAAATTAAGGAAAAAACTCATACAAGGATCAATCGATATTGACTTAAATTTTTGTTACAAGTCCCCAAAAATGTCATCATAGAACATATGAACTAAATGACCACTCTAAAATCCATGCATGGTAAGTATTCAACATATTAGAAGCAAATTAGTAATATTTTTGAGAGTTTAATAATGAGTAGAAGTTGCATCAACAAAAAATGGGTATGGCTAAGCAAGATTCTACCAATTGATATTCAACCACCAACCACCCACATAATCTTCAAACCACACAACTTGCTAACATGTCTAATAATACCATAAAAATCAAACTATAGTTTGATTCATACAAAAGAAGTCCTTTTGATAAAATCTTGGAATACCCATATTAACCAACTAGATCAAACATTGGAAAACTTTAACTTAAACCCTTACTTTAACTTGATGGAACCAAGGAGAAGTTGTTAACTTTTTGAGCTCACCTTAAGGGATCCTTCACCCAATCCTAGTTTTAACAATGCTTATACTATTGCATTTCCATTTTGTTGATGGTCATTTTCCAAATTTAACATGTCATCATTTGTTTGCTTCACAATATCTGCCCCACCAATCTAAGGATTTTATTGAATGCACTTTCATCATAATATAACAAAGCCAACCAATTTCAAGTCACCCAAGTTTTCTCTAGAATCAAACTTCTCAAGGGAGCAAAAGGACAATGATGTATGTATAAGTGATGGACAAATTGATGTGTATAGAGATTCCATCCCATACACCATTGTATCAACCTGAAGAAGCTACTCCAACATTATTTCATTCACAATTGGAAAAACCTACCAGAAAGACACCAAGTATGAAACAATATTGATCCTCACAAAAGTTAAATGGATACACAAAGCTGGAACAAAACCTTGTTTCCTAGAAAATGAAATTTCATTCAAGTTTCCATAGGGAATTTCTATCATAATTTTCTTCGTTCTCTGGGAAAATTGCATACTAACCTCATGGTGCAAATTGGTCCCTTCATTAGACATGTAGAAAATCCATTTTATAGTTGATGGCAAAGGCGGTAAGTCTTGCATCATCTGCACATCCCAATTAGTAAAACCTTGATAGCCTTGACGATGTGCATGAAGTACAGTGGGGACAAAAAAAAATATTACCTTCATCTTTTAGGCTACATGTTATCCCCTTATTAGCAAAAGATAGTAGATCTAGAAGATCATATACATTAGAAATGTAGCAAATTACAATAACAGTCCCCAAAATCCCCTGAACATGAATCCATTTTCCACACTTGAAGTAAAGCCATGATATGAAGATCATCAAATACATTGTTGATGCAAACTAAGCCACACACATTGATCATGCCTTGTAAACACAACAACATCTATTTGAAATAATTACTAGCCATCAAAAAGTTAGTTCTATTGAAACAAACCCACCTTATTTGTTGTGTGTGGCAACTTGCATGTTGGGTTTTTAACCAAAGGATGAAAAATGGCATTTTGCCCTTTAATTACCATCCCATTTTGCAAAAAATTACAATACCACTCGTCATCAAGCAACTTGCAATCCCATAGATTGTTTAGCCTAATGTTACAAGAGAAATTTAAAACAAGTTGAAGGCTTCAACTTGAAATATGATTGGGGCGCAAAAAGAACATGGTTCCATACATACATATAACTCATAGTCAAGTGCAATGTGGTCATTTATGCATATAATAGGAAGAAGTAAACTATTTGTTGGAATGTATGAGACTCATGAATATAAGAAAATTGCTACATCCAATGATTGGAAAAATATGTGTGCTTGAGCAAAAAAAAGGTTCGCAATGTTCCAACATGAATAACCATGAATGCATGCCAACAAAATGAGTTGATTGCATGTTAGCACTTTGTAATAGATTTAAATCAAGATAAAGATTTGTGTAATACATGGCATTTCCAAAGTGAAATCTTTCACTCAAGTGCTTCAAAATTTGTATCAGCCACCAAAAAAACCCATTTGGAAATATTTCAATTATTCAAAATTACGAGTTAAACAATGACTCCATATATAATTTTAAAAACATGGCATTAAGGACCTCTTATCTTATGCACCTTGTTTACAACAAAAACAAGTTCCTCTACATGGTTAAACACACGCACCACTTTTCTAGCTACTTTGGTCTTCCTTAATTAATATGCACATTACCTTTTTGAAAATGTAATGACCTGCAACATCATTACTTGAAAATCCAAGTAATGTTTTGAAAATCACACTTAACATTTTCCCAAAATTACACCCTTGCACAAAGTAGTAATGGAATTAAAAAATGCAACTGAATTTTAACATTAACAAGATCAAAACTGAATTCCACTACCATAACTATCTTCACAATCAATGGCAATGCACCTTTTTTTTGTTGTTTAGGGTTTGAAACAACAAAAGCTTGCAAACCTTCAAGCACTTGAATGCATATCCTTCAACCTTAAGAAAATCAAAAAACCTAAAATCTAGATATAAGTAGATATTATGACAGACATGAATATGTATCAAAGTATTGATGAATAGTAGATCAACAAATATGGATATGGATTATCCATAAATAATCACTCAATGTCCATCTATTAGATATGTATATTCATATATTTAAAAATTTGACACAAATTCTGAATATGTATATATACATATTTGTTAATTGTACATATTCATAACCGTATTGAACTAGATAACTAGACAACATTGGTACCTATTGGCCTAGCTCTTGTTGTGGGTTTTTTCGCACTATTGATATTCTTTTTACGTTAAGGTTGCTCTTGTTTCCTTGGTTGGTATGGTATTTCCCTTGGACCTTTCTTCTCATGTGTAGGTTAGAGTTCTAACACCAAACCTTCGAACACCAAAGGTGAGTTCATTTTTTCATTTTTTTCATTTGCTTGTTTTGATTTCTTTTTACTTCATTTTGTGTTGTTTCTTTTGATAATATCTTTATTTATTTACTTTTTTCATTTTTTAAATATTGTCTAAACTTGCATATAAACCCCATAATTTTTTCTAAAAGTTCATAAAATATATCTATCTTGTTTTTATAAATGCTTAGAAGGTAGTTTTCATTTTGTAGTTGCTTGTAAATGTTAGTTTTTGGTTTTTGATAAACCATATAATTGTTTAGTTATTGGTATTTGATATATCATACAATTGTTTAGATTTTTTCGCTACTCATCAAGGCAGTAATTTTTAATCTCAAAATAAACATGGAACAATATCTAAAAACAAAAAAATATGTGATATATCTATGAATGAAACAAGGATGGAAGATAAACCTTTGTTGGAACTTGAAAAAAATGGAAGTCTTCAAAAAGAAGGAAGTAGGAATCCATAAATGAATGAAAAAAAATTGAAGGATAATTTAAAGAAATTGCATGCACAAAGATCATTTTGGAAAGAAAATATCTTTTGTTAGGCATTTTATTGTGTTAATGATAACAAAAAAGTTGACATAACAACTTCTCAAACTATGCATTGTATTCTTTGTAACAATAGTCCAATATTGAATTTAGCTTAGGCTAGAAAATGATTAATCATATCTAACACAACTAGTGGTATAACTGCATTGAGGAAACATGTCAATTCATATCATTGTAGTAATTTTAATTTTTTTGAAAAAGAAGTTAATTTTCATTTGAAGGAAAATGAAAGAAAACCTTCCAACAAGAGACCAAATATTTTTCTAACTCCATATCTAGTTTTTTTTGCAACAAATAAACCTTTCAAGAAAGATGAAGTGCAACAAAAAAAAAATTTCGAAGACTTAGGTCTTTAATTGTCAAAAAGCATCTTCCTTTATAGTCTGTGGAAAATATTTAGTTGAAAAGGTTTAGTATGCATTTGTGTCCAAATTTTGTTTTTCTTTCCATAAAACAATTTTCTTATGAATTATTGCTTTGATTAGTGGAAAAAACTAGACAAATATATGTTTAACTAGCTTTAGAAAAATGTCATTCTGCAATTATAAATTTTGATCTATGGATGTCAAAAGATGGACATGATATTTTTGCAGTGGTGATTAGTCTTTTAAGAGTTGATTGGTAGCCAAAACACATTACCCTTGGCCTTTTTGAGCCAACAAATACTAATGGATAGATTGTGGTAAAAAATTTGACAAAATTGTTGAACAATTATGCATTGAGGATGAGGGATCTAATTTGAACACTATGACTATAGCCCTAAAATCAATTGTAAGTTGTGATATGTTGGGTTTGGAAGAAAGTTTTTAGGGCATTTGTTTAAGCCTCCAACATAAAAAAGGAAGTTGTTTAGTTTTGAATTCTTTTCTTTCCTTTAAAAAAAATATGATGAAAGAAAGGCCCATAATATGCTTTCTTTAATGTTGAATCCTAGGTTAAAAAAAATCATCTTGTGTCCCCACTTATTGGCCATAAGCAAGGTAAGGCAATTGTTGAAAAATATGACAACAAATATTTGTTTCCTATGCTTTTAAAATGTTATTATTATTTGCATCAATTGGTTGAATTTGAAAACGGTGTTGTTGATCAAAGGGTTGAAAAGGATAAGGGTTTGGATATGTTTGAAATGACAACCAACACAAGTGAGCCAACAATGGAATTGGTTAATGAGAACTTTTGATTTTCAAGTCTTAACAAGTGGATGTTAAAGACATTATGTGTCCATTGTAGTGGTGGGAAAAACATGAAAGCATGATTTTTGCATTTGGTTTTTGTGCTAAAAAACTCTTAGGAATAGTTGGATATTAAATTGAGTTAGAAAAAATATTTTCATTTTGATATCCTTACTAGTCATTAAAGATGTCATTTACAATCAGAAAATTTGGACAAATTGATTTTTATCAACAAAATTTGGCCCAATGATCCTAGGATAGGTTGTAAATCCTCATCTAGGTTGATAGATTTTGTTGAAATTGATCTTAATTTAAAAGAAGAGTTAGAGGAGTTTGAAGGAGCTTTTTAAAAAAAGACAAAGTTGTGAAGTTGTAAATTTTGAATAAATTTATTTCACAAATTTCCATATATGTTCAAATATTTTTTAAGTTAAAATTTTATTTTAATTAATGAAGAGAATGAATGAATTATTAAATTAAATTTAAGTTTTCAGAAAATGTAATAAATGGGTTGTGAAAACCGGATTTGAAAACCAAGTATTGTTATATATGCAAGAACCGCCCTATTTGAGAACCGGGTGAATTTGGAAAAAAATATTTAAAAATCTTGATAACCTGGTCAGTTCTCACCAGCCCCCCCCCAAAGAAAAGTCTATTAGAGAACCGGTCAGGTTCTCATAACAGGGTGTAAGAACCAGAACCAACCGGTTCTCACAAAAAGGTGAGAACCGCCCAATACTGGTATAATTTGGCCATTTCTTGGGTTATCCTGAGGATTTCTGCAAAGCATTTGCAGCACTGAGATTCTTGGGGTTCTCTTGAGCGTTTCCGCAAACCCTTTGCAGCTGTGGGGGATATTCTGGGTTTACTAGAAAGGTGCTGAGGAGAATCAATCCTCTCAAGTAATAGTAGAGAATCCACAATCGGCATTCATCCTTTGGGTTGCATTCAAGTGGGTCACAACATAGCTACCGCCAACTGCTCCGTTAACAATGACTCTTTTGGCTTTTGGCGATTGGAGGCACCGCTAATTAAGCGCCCACATAGGAGGAGAGGATCTGAGGAGAGAGGAAACACCTAGTGATCTGGAACTAACAATTGCTTCCTCCAAATTAGGCCTACCTTTTTGTCGTCCTTCTATTTGGCCGCCAACGCATCAACGCTAACAAACAGTGGAAGCACCCCCAAGCAAATATAATGTGCTCAGCTTTGGCGGCTAGCTAGCAATCCATCGATCTTGTAGCCTACTAATTTGCTGCCAGATATATTTATGGCATACAATCTTGTGGTCTGTTTGTAGAAACTTCAATCTTACTTCACAAAAAAGAGAAGAAGACAACCCTCTCAAGGATTGATACTCTCTCTGCTTTTGCTCATTGTCATTCCAGATTCCAATTTTATTTCTTTTCTGAATGGCTAGTTACCTTTCAACCTTCAAACCTTTTGAGCACAACAAGGATGCATGATGATGTTCATTCAGTTGTCTTTGATTGATGAGTGAATATTGTTTCTTTTTTACAATTTTTATTTATTTTTGGCACCTTTGCATGGTTGGATTAATTGAATTTTTAATTTCAATATCTCAACATTTATCTGAATTATTTAACATTGCTTGCCATGATTAACATAGTTTTCAAATGGCAAAACATAAATATATTTAGATGATAGTTTATACTACTAGATTTGATGATTTCTTTGGTCCTTTAAGTATGTTTTGGCCCATTTCACTTCCTTCAATAATGAAAGACACAAATAGTTGGAGTTTTTCAATCTCCACTGCGTCCTCAATTTAACATCAAACTCCTTTATCAAATCTAATTATGTTTCACATGCACTTACTACTAGGTTAGAAGGTTTGAAATAGTCAATGTGTGGATCACATGACTAATTTTTATTGACAAATATCAATGTGTTCAATTGATTAGCTTGAGAAAATATGTATGAAATCTAATGTAATGAGGGCTCCATCAATTGAGAAAATTGAGTTTAGAATTGGGTGAAAAACATATTATAATGAACAAAAAATGTTATCACAAATCCCATTTCTCAAAACTAAGTGTCTTTCAACTTCCACCAAGTCAACATAAAAAGGTTTTAAGAAAATTATACTCATAATAAGATAGTTCAAAACCCAAAGAATAAAATTATGAAACCATGAACTACATTTATTGATTGATATTAAATGATTCAAAAAATATTTGTGAAAATGCAATATTTATAATTCAAAAACCATTTAAACAATTGCCAAACTTAATAAAATACCTATACATGTATTGAATATCAATTGATTGTATTTCAATTCCATATGAAAAGTTTCAATCATGTGATTTCACAAAAAACATAGGTATACAATTTTTCATTCAAACCAATGTAAGTGTGTGAAAAATAAATAAAAATTGTAATAAATTACTTTCACTTGAAAGTTAAAAAAGAATTGTTTAAAAGGTTTTAGTGCATCAAAAAATCATTTATGTGTTTCTCACAATGCTAAAAGAAATGAAAAAAAATTATTGACCCTCAAAATAATACTAAATGTGTTTTTTTTAATGCATTTTTAAACCCAAATTGTATGAAGGCTAAGGCAAAATCAAATCTTTTAAAATTTACATCCATCTATATACCTATCTGCTTATATGTTAAATCGATAGTGGATCAATCTTATACAATTTTATGGATCTTAGAATGAACAATGATATGATTATTGAATTTAGGATGAACACCAAAATCCTATTTTAATTTCTTTTGTAATTTCAAATAACATTCTCTATACAATTTCAACAATTTTCAAATTTTTATACTAAGATAAGGTAAAATGTAGAAGATCAACTATTTGCAACCCTCTCCTCCTTGCTTACCATTTTCCAAGGCTCCCCAAGTTAAAACCGACTTATATGTTGGTTAGTGAAAAGAAAATATTTTCTTTCCATTTTCACCTTCCTTAACAAATTCATTCTAAACATATTTTCTCTATACCTTTCTTTGAAAAAAGAGTATTTAAATGGATTCACATACTTTTTATTAGACCAATTTCTAATGAAATGTGTGATAGCAACAACATTATTGAAAATTTGCATGTAATTCAAGGTGGAGAACATCCGTTTGACACTAGTTATTGGTGGTGGCAATGAGGCACATGTTTCTATAATGCACATGGAAAGTTTGAAGAATTAATTAAGCAAGGCTTGGGAGTGTTAAAATTGAAAGTCGCCCGCATGCAAACATTTTATAAGGTGAGTTCAATAACCCATGTATATGTTTTGACCATGACAATCTCATGAAAAGCATAATAAGCCATAATCAAACAACCAAACTTCAAACTTTGGATTTATGCAACAAGGGCAACAAAAGTTTCATTGTATATTAAAGACAAACAACATTATAACCATGAATTTGTTTTTTCAAAGTGGAGCATAACATTTTATTTAAGATGTAGGCTATGTAGAAGATGTGAACAATCACCTAAAATTTCCAATCAAGCAAGAACCAACTAATAAATGAACACATGTAACCTCAAATCCCATTTCAAGGTTTTTCTCCTTTACACACCATTTCCCCACAAACAATGGAAAGGCAAAAGGACTTCTATAATGTTGGTTGTGATTAAGGGATGTGTGCCATTGAGGACTATTACTCTTTTGACTAGTTTTTCTTGTGGTTGCCCAATATGATGAGCAAGTGTTACCTTTACCAGTTCATGCCCACTATGCTTGATGAAGCTCAAGTGCAAGGTTTAAAAGTGGACTTTCAAATTTTATTTCAAACTATAAAAATAAAATTGGCAAGCTGACTTTCAAACATCTTGTGACATGATACAACCTTGATGGATTTGTTGCTATCCCATTGATTTAAAGAACATTAAGTGTGCCTCGATTTGTTGGTACACAAAAAAGCACAATTTCGGCACCATTGTTACATAACAAGTCTATAGAGTTTTTACATTTTGAACAGCTAGATTGATACAAAGAAAATATACTATGTATGTGTGAAGACTAGAGAGGAGGAACTTGTTATATTTTTAGCAAACTTAGGCCCTTCAGGAATGGACATATGTTTGTTTTATTTTAACACAAAGGCATGCATAACAAGTAAGCAAAAGTGTGCTGCTTGCAAGACATAAACCAATGCATGGCATGTGCCTTGACAAGCATACTCATAATTTGACATTTTGTTTTTTGCAAGTGAAAACACACAGATGACTCTTTTTCAAAGATGGGTGAAAAATTGTCACACACAACTAACCAAAATTGTTCATTTTGAGCTATTTTAGAAAGTTCCACATAATGTTGCATCAATGACTATACTGGATACCTGGATCATAGGGTTACTGGCACTTAGGGTTTAGGGTACTGGAAGACAGGATGTTGTGATGACCCAAAACCCTAAAAGATCCCAGTAATTTTGAACTATACTTGGCAAGAGGCAATCTTTTACATACCAGGTTCCCCATTACAGCCATAAAAGCTTAATCTTGTGATGACCCAAAACCCAAAAATATCCCCAGAAAAATTTTATACTCATGAAAGCTTGACTGGGGTCATATTTTATACATGCCAAGTTCCCAAGAGTCCAGACTTCATCAAAGCCATGAAAGCTTGTGATAACAGGTTGTTGCTTGATGGAAAAGATGATGATGTCCCAACTCCCAAGCTTCCTTTCCTTCCTTCCAGACTCCAGACTCCAGAAATGGTGAAACTCAGAAACAATCACAACTAATAAATAAATAGCTGCTGGTGCACCTGCATGAACTTACTTGTCGCAGAAAGTTTCAGATTTGCTGCTGGATTGTCAGGCCTTGCAGGAGAAAGAGAAGAAAGAGTCGGTGCAAAAGGAAATTCAAAACCAAATGCCCTCTTTTTAAACTCCATTTTGTCTGGCTGTTTAGGACCAGTAGGTTAGTACATTGCACATTAACTTTTGCTCGGACTACTTACTCCACGACAACAACCACTTTTCATACTCCCTGCAAACAGCATGCTCAGCACACAGAAAGAGAGAGAGAGAGAGAGACACACACACACACACACACACACTTACTTTGGAAGTGTTGCCTTCTTGCTCTCCCCACTCCTCACCTATCCCCTCTTTCCTCACCAAAGTTCATCATCTATTTGGAGCTTTTCACTTCCAATGATCTTTTTGAAAAAAATTGTGAAACCTTTTTCTAATGATCAATTTAAGCACAAATTTGAAGCTCAAAATTGATCATTAGAATGGGTTTCACATTTGATTGAGCCATGCTCACAAATGATTCTAGTAGACAGGATGCCCCATCAAGGAGGTGCATAGTGCCCATACCTATTATCTTGTTAGAGCACATCCACCGGGCAGCAATCAAATAAAATGTGGTGTACATTGCCCCCCATCAGTGTTTTTTTTTTGTATTGGCGAATTTTCGCAAAAAGTCGACCGGAAAAATGTGATTTAGACCAAAACAAAGGATTTTTCAGGGGAAAAATGGTCCAAATTTGCCAATTTTCAAAAAGAAAAAAAATTCAAATTGCCATATTTCTACAATAAGTTCCAGTAGGTAGCCAAGAGTATAGAAGGATACGGGTTGTGGTATGGCCCTCATTCGGTCGGTGCCACAAAATTTTAGGTTCAAACCAGTGCTGCAGATGATAACTTCTAAATGAGGTGAAAATGGATTTGGAATTTGCACCTGTAAAATTGTGGGATTTATTATTAGCTACAATTGTTGTTGCTGTAATAATTCTGTGTTCTAATTTTTCATGCAAAAATAAGGAGTTATGGGTGGAACCAAATTACAGAATTCCAACCTTAAAAGAGGAGAACATGGAAAGCATGAAAGCAAATTACAAAATTCCAACATTAAAGAGGAGTACATGGAAGCACAAAAGCAAATTACAAAATTCCAACCTTAAAGAGGAGAACATGGAAGCACGAAAGCAAATTACGAAATTTCAATCTTAAAGAGGAGAACATGGAAGCACAAAAGCAAATTACAAAATTGCAAGCTTAAAGAGGAGAGTACAGGAAGTACAGGAATTATTATTTATCATAGCACGATCTCTGCAAAGCAGCACAAATCATGAACTTGAAATTTTGAAGTTTGAGATACAAGTGAGCTCCAGGCTACCTAAAGTAATCTGCACAATCTCTCTGGCATATACTTCACCTAATCACCTAACCAGCTCCACCACCAGCAGGCTACAGCATCAAATCTACTGAAATTGTACAACAAAACATATTAACAAACAATGCTTTGAAGAGATGATCTGATGCCTTCACTGGTTGGGGCCGCTGCATCCCTCATGGATCTAATACTACCATTGATCTGCACAAATGATCAAAGCCCAACAGAAAAAAACAAACAAACACTGCTAATACACTGCACATAAAAGAAGAAGAAGATGAAGAAGACTCTTGAGTCCTGCACAACACAGTAATGCTAAATCAGAAGCTGCTATAATCTGTGCAAGTGATCCCCTTGCTGCTAATCAGTAGCTGCAGCAACCAACACAGGTCCTAAGAAACAGCTACCAAATTCCAAGATAACCCAAAAAGTGTACATTGTCATGTTACACATGGAAAGCAATTAGGGTTGCTCGATCTTCCCTCTGCTAACATACCAGGTGGTTGTTGTTGTTGTTACCAGGTACTAAACTTCCAAGATGACCCAATAAAAGTGTACAACTCTAGTCATGTTAAACATGGAAGGCAAGGGTTGCTGCTACACTTCTTCTCTCTGCTAACATGCCCCTAGGATCAGGGCTTGTTGTTGCAATCAGGTAGGTACCCAAATGAGTAAAATTCAGGTCTCCAAGATTGACCCAAACAAGTGTACAGCAACAACAACAACACTGGACACATGTTAAACATGGAAGGCAAGAGTTGCTCTTCTCTCTGCTAAACATATTTTTATACCAGAGTAGTTGTTGTTTGATTACCTTGGAAAAGAGAAAAAAAAATCAAAGAAGAAAAATAAAAAAAAGTACGACTACAAACAAAAAGTTTCAGACCCAACACACTGTGATGTGAAGGAGCTGGAGAAGAGAAGGCCAAATGTGGTGCTCTTTCTTTCCCAGCTTGCAAGCAAAACAGGGTTGCCTTGCAGAGAAGTGTCAAGTAGGAATTGGATATGTCCTCCTGCTGCAGAATTCTTTCAGTAGATTTTGGTGTATTTTCGAGGTTGGTTTGTGAGTGCCATTTCTGGTGACATCAAATGTCCCATGCTGTTCACTCTTCGCAAGTGGTGATTTACATTGCTGCTCATGAACCCAGAAACTGCTGCTGCTGCTGCACTGGGGGAGCTCATGCTGCTGCTGCTGCTGCTATTGTTGTTGCTGATGCTGTTGTTGCTGATGGGGTATGAAGAAGAGAAGGAAGACAGACGTTGCAATTGTCTGTGAACTCCATACTTATTGCCTCCCTGCAGAGTAGTGGTACTCATGTTGGGATCTGTTGCACATGAAGAATTAGTGATCGGAAGCTGCAGGGACTCTAGACCAGGAGGTGGATGACGCCACTGTGGTAACTGGGGACTAGAACTAGCCATCAGCAACGTTTGTAGCAACGGTCCTGCATCCATCACGGCTTGCATGAGCTTGCCTTTCTCGGGTAGCGAACTGAGCATCACCTGTAGATCTGCTTCTGGGGGCTCTGGGAGAACGTGCTTGCAGGGGAGCAATTGTTGTACTGATGCAGGTGCTCCTGATCGCTGCTGCTGCTGCTGCATAGAGACTGCTAGCCCTGTGGATCCAGTGCCTAAGAGAGAAGAAACCGGGGATCCAGCAGCAGTTTGAAATAAAGCAGCAGGTGGTGCAGGCAAGCAGCTCGGAAGAAGTTGTGGACTTACTACTGCAGAGCTGCATAGAACTGCTGCTGCAGCTGGTGAGAATCCAGCAGCAGGAGACGGACCGCTGCTCAGCGATTGTGGCCATGGAGATTGTTGTAGCTGCACAGACATGTCGCCTTGTTGATGCTGTACCTGCTGCTGCTGCTGCTGCTCCATCAAGCTGCTGCTCATGACTTGCTGATCTGCAGATTGGAGCTGAACCTGCATCTGCTGCTCCTGCCGTATGCAGTGCGACAAAAGCTCGTCGGATCTGGCGTCGTCGACTGCGCAGGGCTCGTGGTGGAAGTACTGCTCATGGGTACTACGGTTCTGGAGTGCGTTCGTGTGATCCGTTTGTTCCTGTGGAATCTGCTGCAGCATAGAGTCCAGATCTGCAAGATCCTCCAAATGGTCCACCAGGTGCTCGTCTTGAAAAATCTCCAAGTGCTGTTCATCGTCCTGTAGTATCTCCAGGTGCTTTTGCAGTTGCTCCATGTCGAACTGCTGCTGCTGCTGTTGCACAACCTCCTGCTGGACCGTCGACGCGGCGGGCGACATCACCCCTGAAAGAGCTGAGTTGGGAAGCTGCTGCTGGTGGCTCTGATGATCACGAGAGCGTCGACCTAGGGTGGTGGATCCTGCAGTACCGCGTCCTGCATTCGTGCTAGGCGAACGAGAGAGACAACCCTGCAAACCCAAATACTGCTCCCGCGCCTCGTCCCTCTCTCGCTGTGCGGCGGCCAGTAGCTCCTGCAAGTGTCGCACCTGCGCGTCGTGTAGTTCCACCTCCGCTGACGCCACGGCTCTGGCGGAGTCCAGCTCTAGCGTCGCACACATGAGCAAATGCCTCATCTCCTCCAACCCCTGTAAACCGGATC
This sequence comes from Sphagnum tenellum, assembly GCA_963921925.1. NCBI lineage: Eukaryota > Viridiplantae > Streptophyta > Sphagnopsida > Sphagnales > Sphagnaceae > Sphagnum > Sphagnum tenellum. The sequence goes on from OY998153.1 coordinate 1,451,358, forward strand.
CAACAAAACACCCCCCCCCAAAAATATAAATTCAAAACCAAATCTCCACAATCCTCATTCGAGAACGGCCATTGCAAACAACCGATCCAAAGATCCCAAAACAATCCTTCCACAAAACACAAACAGATCAACTAGCTGAAAAACCGATCAGGAACAACAACATTCAAACAGACCCAGATCGAGATCTCCTCACGTACATCAAACCTACATCCATGATCCTGACTGCAATTGTTGCAGGATCAAAGCAGCAATACAAATATGAATTCTTCCAGCAGCTGATCCTTTTCATACAACTTTAAAGCTGCTGCATATATATATATATTGATCGATCATCCGATCAGGACTAGTTAAAGTGTTCCAGCAATTTTCAAAAACTTACTTGTCCACTCTGAATAAAAGGATTATGATTCGTGAAAGAAGACGCCATGCAGTTGTTGCCACTGCAGCCAGCATTAACAGGATGGAGCAAGCTTCCCGAGTTCATTCCTCTTATAATAATATACCCAACTACTGTCTCCCTCCTCCTCCTCCTCCTCCTCCCCGTCCCCCAGTTCGCATAACACAGTACTAGTTCTCAATCAGCCAGCTTGTGATCCATTAACCCTAGTAGTAGTAGTAGTAGTAGTAGTAGTAGTAGTAGTAGTGCTCCTTCTCCCACCTGCAGCTCCACAAGATCTCCTCGTCAAGGGCGAGTATAATAAGCTCCTGCGAGTTCAGCAACTGAAAAATCGTTGGAAAAGCTGCTGCAACAAATAGAAGCGACAAAGACGAATAAGAAGGAGGAGGAGGAGGAGACGGAGACGAAGGAGAAAGGGCGCGAGGATTTGTGCGCGCGAGCGGCGTTAACGATCGTGCAGGCAGGCAGGCAGGCTTGAAGGCAGGTAGGTAGGTAGGGTGGTAGGTCGGTAGATAGGGAGGGTAGTAGGTAGATAAGTAGGTAGGTAGGTAGGTGGGTAGGTAGGGGGGGTTCAGCCATATACTTCACTAACACTTAAGTTAGGGTTTTTGTGTTACTTACTTTGGCTCCTTTTTTTGGGGGGAGAGGAGGAGGAGGAGTGTCCTAAAACAACAACCGCTGAGCGCTCACTAATTGCAGATTCATATTTCAGTATTTGACCCCTTCAATATAAGTTCATTCATCCATCTGCACTTGTTTCACTCACTTTTTGGATGATTATTGTTTGACCCCTTGCATAACTTCATCCATTTGCACTAGCTTCACTTCCTTTCTGGATGAATATTATTTGATCCCTTTCATAAGTTCATCCATCTGAACTAGCTTCAGTTACTTTTTGGATGATTATTTGACCACATTATTGAGTTCATCCATCTGCACTAGTTTCAGTTGCTTTTTGGATGATTAATTGACTCGTTTCAGAAGTTCATCCATTTGCACTAGCTTCACTTACTTTTGGGGATGATGATTATTTGATCACTTTAATAAATTTCATCCATCTGAACCAGCTTCAGTTACTTTTTGGATGATCATCGGCCCACAATATTGAGTTCATCCATCTGCACTAGTTTCAGTTACTTTTTGGATGATTATTTGACCACATTGTTGAGTCCATCCATCTGCACTAGTTTCAGTTACTTTTTGGATGATTACTTGACCCCCCACCTCTCTCTCTCTCTCTCTCTCATGAATTCATCCATCTGCACTTTTTAAAACTTGCTTCTTGGATGATTATTTCACCGCCTTTCTAAATTCATCCATTTGCACCTTTAACTTCGCTTCTTCAATGATCATTTTGGCCCCTTTCTAAATTCATCCATCTGTACTTTTCAAGCTTACTCCTTGGATGATTGTTTGACCCCCTGGCCCTTCTAAATTCATCCATCTGCACATTTACACTTCGATTCTTGATGATTATTTGACCCCAGCCTTTCAAATTTCATCCAATTGCACTTTAAAACTTACTTCTTGGATGATTTTCATTTCATTCTTGAAGAGCAATAGAGCGCCTCTTGTTTTCTACCCATATTCAACACATGAGATACATCCACTTAACAAGACCAAAGTGAATCAATAGCTACCAACAAATCATCCATTGAAAGCCCATTCATTATATATGACTTAGTTGTGGATGATTTCCCAACTGAGTTGATGTCCCAGGGTTTCACCTTGGTAACCTTTCCGGTGAGAAAGAGGTCTTGTATGTAGGTAGGTAGGTAGTAAAAAACTAGGTCGTTAACTAGGAAAGTAATCCACCTGTAGATAGATGGTTAGGAAAGGGCTTAGCTTGTTCATAGTAGGTAGATAGAAAACTAGTAACCAAGCTTAACCATTGTGGTTAACTAGGCAACTAGGAACCAATGAAAAGCATTTTGTCATCCACTCACCATCCATCCCTCATGGTGCATTTGTCACCCTCCGTTAACTCTAGCCCTTCTATCATTGGGTTTTTTTTCCCTCAAATGCGAATGATTGTAGCAACTAACTAGTCTTTGACCCTGAAACCCTAGTTAGTTAACGTTAGTGGGTGTCAAACCTTTGCATATTGTTTTGAGATCATGACTTATTGCGATTCTTAACACCACTTTGAAAAGAACTAATGAGAGAAGATCGTCCTTCATTTAGCTTTGATGTCTCCTTTGCATGTTGATCATTTATCTTATCCTTTTGAATTAAAAGTTATGAAAAATTATATGAAAGTTGAAAATCTAGACAAAATGCAAGATGAAGTGCAAGAAAAACACTCCCAAAAAACATAATAAATCAATGTTGGTTAAAAAAAAAACCATCTCCATGAGAAGATTGGTGTTTTTTAATTAACATTAATCTCATTGGCAAACACTTCAGGCCAACGACATTTACACAAACAACAACAACAACCTTCACTCATTTCAACTTTTCTCATTAGTGCTAATCTCCATTGAGATAAGCACAAGTTTGACACCCACTAATAAAATGCCCACGGGTATTAAGTGATTCTCTTTTGTTGGCAAGGCCAAGGTAAAGATACGAGAAGGAAATTTAATGACATTATGTTGCCATACATGTTTTTAATGATGTAACCCATGGTTCCAATGGAAATAACAAAGGAATCTTCATATAAAGCAAGTAATTGACTTTTAATGACAATCTCCCTTGAAGATATTGTTTTTAATACCAAATTGAAGACCATTGTTTTAATAGCAAATTGAAGATGTTAATTTTAATAGCAAAAGTCATGAAATGGATCCATATTCCATTCCAACCTTTCCAATAATGATGTTTTCCTTGTTGCACCTTTTACTTCTATCAACAATGCCACACACAAACATCAGGAATCTAACTAAAGTCCTTTCCATTTTGACCCATGTAACAACAATAATAAACTACATTCAAATGTTGTTCCATATCCTATAGTCTATGAACTCTTCTATTATGAGGGGAACATGGAGGAGGGGGTGGGAGTACTCACTTACAAGCACTACAAGAATGCAATAATTGTTTCAAAATGCTTTGATAATAATGCTCGCCAAAAAATGAATACAATTTTCCTTGCACTATAAATCAATATTCATGGTCAATAGGCATGTTATGGGAAGGGTTTGTTCTAGAGATATTTTGAATATCACATGAGTGACTATCTATCATTACTACACTCGTGGTTGCACTTTTGACAAATTATAAATATTGAAGGATGAGGCCTCTATCTAACTAAAGACTAAAAAGAGTCGTAAAACTATGAATTAATAACTATAATGGACATGTTAATAACATGGTGTCGAGTAGACCAAGTAGTACCATTTTAGAAGAGTTACTTGTTATTGTCCTCCGTGAAGAGGGTTCTAGTGTGATGAATCACTCCTTAATTCTCCTTGGTTAATTTCACGTGGCTCAATTTTTTTATCTCATATTTTGACAACAATTTGCAAATTACAAACCCAAATTATGGGTGTTCTAGCCATTTATTTAAATTAACATTCACTTTCATAGCTCAAAATCAAACAATTTTGAGTTAATTTTATTAAAAGGACATTCATCCAAGTACTAATGATCCTTGCTTGTTCTATTTCAATTGGGTTTTGGATATGTCAAGTCTTAGGAACAAAACCAGACTGAAGGAAGTGAATAGCTTTTCCCATGATGGAAATGTGAATATAATCATTATGCTCAAAAGGAGCATATTTTTGCATATTTTCACATATTTTATATCAAGCTGAAATGAACCGACAACACCCACCAATGCACCACATGAGATGGATGGTGGGTGGACATGAGTTGATGTGCTTCATCCATACATGAGCAATAACCAAGGAATGGTGCACTAGTGAATGTTAGTTACAATGAAGTGATTTTGGAGGGTTTTAATCACCAAAAGTGAATTTTTCTTTTTAAAAAAGTAAAAATCATCAAATATCTATATTTTTGGGTTATTAGTATGTGGCTATAAATATAGAAGGTTGATTAAAAATGTGTACTTTGTATCTGCTTTATAGCCAGATTTGCTAAATCTTCTTACAAAATATGGCTGTTTTGCCTACATCTTCCTATCAGTGTTTTTCTCTTCATATTTGTGATGTTGAAATTTTAGCAAATTTTTCCCCAAATTTTGCAAAATTTGTCGACATTACACTAAAAAAAACATGTTTGTCCAAAAAACATGTTTGTCCAAAATGGATTTCCTTGTCAAAATAAGCGAAAATTCGCTCCAAAAAAGACACAGTGAAAGTAAATTTTGCTTTAGAAACTAAGTACTATCTCAAGCTCCATTTGGACCCACCTCTTCCACTTCCCACCCTCTACAGACCCACCACCTCTCTTCCCACCTTCCACTTCCAAGTCTTTCATGAAGCCCCCACCTAGCTCCATTACTCATGTCTCCGTGCATGGAGTTGGTTGGGAGTCTAAGTCCAATTGAGAAGAGGGCCTGCAGCAGGCTTCCTTCCTTCCTTCCTTGTACCCTTGTCTGGCTGCTCTCATCTCATCACACTCAGACTTTGTCTGTTGATCTTGTCTCCCCTTGTCTGCAGTTCGTTGGGGTTTTGTTTTTTGTTTTTTGTTTTTTCTTGTTTCCCAGATTTCTTCTTAGTTCTTCGGTTGCAGGAAATTAATTTGTAACTCAGTAGTACATACTACCCATCAGCCTCAATGACAAAAATAAATGTTTCACGGCACTACAATGATCAGAGTCAGACAGATCGGTGGGCTGAGAGACATAAGTTATCCCAGGTACATGAAAACAGTGCAAGAACACAAAGTATTGGGTATGAACAAAAAAACTGCCCATATTGCACTACTTGCACTATGTTTGAGACAGATAGCATTATTATTTATCACATCTAACTTTAGTGTTAATGCTTGAATCTCTCCCTGAATCATAATCAATAACAAGTATTGAGTAAATATTTCACTGAGGGAACATTTCAATACGTCACACGGTAAGCCAATCAATGTGTGACCAATCACTCACTAGGCCTGATCAACTAGAAGCAATCCTTTTCTTTTTGCCAATCTTTTGAAACCTTCACTATCCATTGGGTAGCTGCAAGGTAAACTTTACATGTTTTCACAAACCCAATTTCATACCACTATGACAAGCTTGCTCACAGTGTCCAAAATTTAATCTGGGTTAAAGACCATTTTACACTACTAGTGGTGCAGCTCGTTGCTATAAAACATAATCAAAACTGTCAAGATGCTCTCTATGTTGTTGGATGGTGGTAGTGCCAGAAATGACACACGTACCCCAGCATCAGAGCTAACAGACAGATCTGACCTCCGTGCATGTTCAAGAAACAAGTCAAATTTTTGTTTAAAGGAGAAAAACAGAGCTCATTATTCACAACAGACAGCAATGTCTTTCAAGGACAAAACAAAACAACTACTCTCACTACTCATAGCCGACAGTCGTTCTTTTCAGGGAAAACGGTCCCCAGTGGTCTGTGGTTGTTTTTTCTTCTTGTTAATTTGGTTGGGGGGGTGGAGGAGGAGAAAGCAAGCCTATTAGAAACTGCAAAACCACCCCCAACCCCTCTTTCTGGGTATCAGGGAGGTTCTTAAGGTGTATAACCATGGTGCTCAAAATCAAACTACCCTGTTACGTACCCATTGATCTCAAGCTTTTTGAAAAAGTCAAATAATTGCTCACATAAGAACTCGTGTGCAGTTTTGTTTGGTGTAGGTGGAGGTTGGCTTACACACAAACACGATACCCTGTTAAAAATGGTAGTGCATTTCAACAAATTGTAATGCCTTGAAAAATGTAATGCCACAAGCATTACATTTCTCAAAATGTCCTCTGTGGGCACTATGTTTTCTCAAAATGCTAGCAGGCATGCATTGGCCATCTAGTGAGTATCATGGGAATTGTTTAAAGAAAAGAGCACAGTGGTTTTTGTGCTATGTATAGCCCTCAGAGCTTTATGGGGAACTAAGAAAAAGGACCCAAGTCAGAGCCAGAAGAGCAAAACCCAAAGTGGGTCATTAAAGGGGTCAAGGAACAAATTGCTTATGAGAATTAAGAGCTGAAAGAAAACCTGCGGTTCTCTAGAGGTTCTCTGACTCTTAGAGCTTGAAGATAACCAAAAACTGGTGGCTATTTAACAAAAACCAATGCCCACCCAACACTGGTCTGGAGTCTGGACTGAGCCTCCAACCCCACCCTCCCCTCAGCAGCTTGCTCTCAGGTAGCCAATTGTCAGGGCAGAACAAAAGCTTGTCTTGTTTGGTGACAAACAACAGAAGAGTGTGCAGACTGACTAGCGTACTACCACCCAGCTGCTTGTTGTGTGGTCTTGTTCTAGAGCATGGCAGCCTGCAGCTCTGATAGCTATCTTAAGTACTGTTGCAACAACTACAGCTGAAGGGTGGGGAAGGGTCGGGGGTGCAACTAGGGTGTACTAGTAGACTCTGTGGCAACATACTATTGGCTTGGCTTGCTCCCAACTGTGAACATCACCTATTTTGTACTAAGCTAATGGCAGGGGCATGACTTGTGTGTGTGTGTGTGGGGAAGGGGAGGTGAGGGGACATAACTTTTAGTGTCTTCTCCACTGTACTGTTCCAACTTCCAAGCCCCCATGGATGCTGTTGGTTGTTGCAGCTTGTTTTGTTTTGTTGCTGAGACACTCACAAACAAAAGTGTCAGTTAACTGTCTTTTACCTGTCATACCTTACTTGTTGGTCTGGCTCCTTTTGAATTCATTCCTGTTTTGAATGCAATTTTCTAGTTGCAGCAGCTCTCCATGTGCTTCCTGGATTCCATGAAATTCTTAATGACTCTAGTGTTGCCTTCGACCCGCCTAGCCTAGCCTCTATTATTGTAGGTACCCTACTAACTGTGTTAATTTTGCAACTTTGCAAATTTTAAGGTTTTTTAAAAAAATTTAGCAAAGTTCAAAAATACATGCATTAATTAGACCAATTTGCATCATCATGTTGTCATATGGTTGATTAGATGGAAGTTCTACATAAGGCTGAATTAGGTCAATATGCATCACTATGTGAGATTTAGACTTTTTTAATCTATATTCTTGTTCTTGGGTGTTTTTTTAATTTTGTATTTACTTACATTCGACTATCCATGCAAGTTTGTATGGTTTACAAGAATATGCCATACATGCACCAACATCAAAAGTATGAGTTTACATCGTTTGTGGCTTGATTTTCTCAGTGCAATTGCGAAAATGATAGATCTTAAGTAGTTGTGTATCAATTGCTCCATATCTTCATAAAATGCCTGATGTTTTGCAAAAATACATCCTTATACATTTTTGCATGTCCCAAACCAAAGTCTTTTAAACATGCACATCCCATGGACTTGAGATTTTTTTGGAGCACACATCCAAAAACCGAACCAGTGCTTGTGTAAAACAACACTGGTTTGGAGATTTGTTTTGGGGATTTTGATGTTGTCACTGCGTTCCAATTAGGTTCCCAATGACACTCCTAGTTTGTTCCCCCAAGCTCTACCCAATAGCTCAACACTTTATCCCATATGTTTTGCCCCGAATTCTACCATTGTGAACTATACAACTAGGCCAAAGGGAAACTTATGCTACATAATCTTCCATCTTGAAATTGTCCTTAGTGCGAGGGTCCTTTGAATGTTCCCCAACATGTTCCCAATAACATCTCCCTTTATCTGATATCCTTTGCTTCAAGTTCTACTCAAGTAACCTATAATGAGCCAGCACAAAAGGAGGAGACTTAACAATATATCTATGTTGGGTCTGATCAAAGCTTGACCTAATTTTTCAATGATGGGCCAATCAATGCTGCCCATCATCGCAAATGAAAAAATAATAATAATAATACTAAACTTTTGGGAGTCAGACTATAACAATAGGTACCCAAGCATGCAGGATTTACCTTCTCCATTGATATACATTTCCAGAAAGCTTTCCCAACAACACTCACTCATCAAAGAAAAACAGCTCCAAATGTGATGGGGCTGTAATAGAGTATGGAAGCACTTGAGGTTGATCTTATACTGGGCAGTTTAGCTTCTCAAGTTTGGAAAATCAACTTGTGCACAGAATCCACTAATCACCCACACAATCTGTCTGAGTTGTTGAACTCTAACAAATTAATAGTGCAACTCTAATGGGATACATACTAGTACCTATTCCAATCTACTATTCCAAGAGTACCTACCATTGATATCACCTCTCTGTATTACTCCAAGATTAACCAAGTGCTGGAATAGGTAGTAGTATATTATAGTGATCAATGGGACTAATCTGGACAATCTTAATTGAGTCTTCTGACTGCATTGGCCTCCTTCCATACAGATTTTGGGTTGAACCAAATTTGTAGTGCAATCATTTTTGGAGGAGGGCATATTAGCCTACACCCACCCCTGGAGTCTGTGGACTTGGGTTTTTGGACATGTCAAAATATATAAAGACGTGCTTGCAAAACATTAGTCATTTTATCCCAATACATAGCAATTGATACAGAATTGATTGAGATTTTATATCACATGTTTTCTATCATATTATTGAGTTGAGAAAATCAAGTCACAAATAGTATGCCTATTGACATCCTCACATGGATTGCATACGGTACTCCTGCAAACCATACAAACGATGCATGATCAGTGATCAGTCAAATGTGAGTTACAAGATTGAAAATGTTCAAAAAACACCCAAGAACAAGAACGTAGATTAGAGAATGCAGACATTACTTCATATCATGAATGATAGCATCATGCAAATTGCCGTAATTCATGCTAATGTAGAACTTACATTTAGTCATGCAGAGAATGCAAAGAATGCAAAGAATCATGATTAAATGTAAATTGCTCAGGAAATGGAAACAGGGGTCTGGTTTTGGGTTTGGTTCTTCAAGAAAAAGGATGGATTCTGATTCTAGAACTGATTCCAAAACTCGGACTTCGTTTATGATTTGGTTTTTACTAACTGGAACCAGAAGCAGTTGCTTTAAGCCTCCAATCCAAGTAACCGGCCAACACCGGTATATTCTTGGTATTGAAACTAGTATAAAACTGGTATAATGCTGGTATTACCTTAAGTCCCTATTAAGTTGGGTAGTAAGAAAAATACAATCACCTTATTAGGAAACATTCTTGTATTTTTCTTACTACCTACTTGAACCGTGTATAGGAATGTAGCAGTTTCTAATGGAATTTTTTTTAAAGCTTTTAATTTTGGTGATTTTTTTTTTCAAAAAAAATCAATGAATTTGCAACCAAAAAATCCATTTTTTCTCCCCTCTAATATGTCCAATTATAAAATAACATGCAAATTCAATATCAAATTGATGAATTCATAAGCAACTTACATGATGATCTCAATACAAGCAAAGACACACTTTGACAACCTACCCAATCATTTCCACAAACATACATCACCATAAGGTATCCACATTAGTGAATTATTGTAAGTCATAATTGTTCAATTGTGTGTAGGATTGCCACAACTAACTAGTACTCATATGTACATGTAGGACACAAATATGTACATCTAGGACACAATTGTCTCACAATCATTAACCATCTTTGGCATAATGTTCATTCAAATGTGTAGTTGATGTTTGCCAACATGTTGACCATAAAACAATCACCTTATGTGGCTTACATATTATCATGTGCATTCATGTGGCTTACATGACAAGTGTGGAGCTTGAGTTATAAGAAAATGAGGCATGACCATGAGTAGGTCATGATTGGAATCACACTTTGCAAGCCGGTGGTAGTGAATTGGTTGACTAGGATAAAGAAGCCAACTTCACAAGATCTTTCATTTTTAACAATATTATGTCAAATCAAAGAATTAAAGAACAAATTAATTAACCTTGGAAATGAATTTGAATGGATCCCAACGAAGGAGGAGTCAAATTGCCTTGCAACTTCCCCAAACTTCATTGTTTTAGACCGATGTGCAATGTTATTTCCCTTGACAAGGAAACTAGGTATGTAAGGCCAAATGTGAAGAACATGGGCAACAAAGTAAGCAACTAATCATGTGAAAAAAAGGACAATGAGGGACAAATAAACAATTGAAGATGATTTTTAGCTAACATTTATGGTGAATATTGCAATTTAGAACATCCAAGCTTCAATAATATAACATGTTGTCAAGATAGGTAAGTCCCTCAACCCTCTATAAAAGCCTTAGGGTTGCATTATTTACTTTCCACTCTTGAGTTTGTTTAGCAAACATATCCATGCATTCCCTTATGTTTGTTTGTTGTGTTCTTTCCCAAATGTTCCTAATCATTTCTATTAAAGTTTTGAATTTCTAATTACCATCGTCATGCAATTGATTTATGTGCATTTACAAGTCATCAAAATCTTTGTCTACAAGAGTTTGGATGCCTCCATGTGCAAACATAGTTAGAGGGTATATAGAAATAAATTGCGATAAATTCTAAATATACAATAATAATAAAAGGAGGCACCTACACAAAGTTGTTATTTAAAGGTCATAATACATTTTTAACTATTTTGATTTAGGGATTCACAAAACATGTCCAATTTGAATAACTAATCTAATATCACTAAATCTCTAATTTTTTGAGGTAAAGTTTTTGTTAAAGGCATCATTTCCCCTAGAAAGCTGAAATATTTTTTAACATGTGTTTAATTATTATATTTTATGTTGAACATTTTTGCACGTTTTCATTTGTGTTCTTACATGTTTTGATTTTTGACTCAAATTTAAAATTTAATAAATAAGAAAAAAACCACGATTTGGGACCTAAACTCTACCTACATTTCAATACCCTTTCTCAAGTGTCAATTGTTAAATCCATGCATTATGCAATATAGTCCCTTTGTTAGTTAATAACACTTTCATTGAAGGGAGTGTCAAGCACCTATCATTCCCAAATTATGCACTAGTTTTCAAACAAGTTTCCTACCTTCCATTTGCAAGGATCAAAACATTGTTAAACAAAATTACTAGCTAATTGTTTTGATACAACCTTGGAATTGCAAGTACTTCTTGAACTTTGTTGGGCCATGCCTTTAGTAGGCAAGGACTCAGGATTCACTTGAGTCTACAACACCTTAATGCTAGAAGTAGTTTGAGCCTATTATGGACACAAATAGGTGGTCTTCTAATACACCTATATACAATAGCTAGCAAAATTAGAACTAGATTAAAAGATTAAGTACTTTGGACTTAAAGCTCTAGAAGTGGGTAAGGGGAAGTGAATGATTTTATTTTCCACTTATTTTAGACATCTACTCCATTATTATGCATCTCGTTACATTTTGTTTATGTACAATTTTGATTTGATTGCAGCTTTAATTATATGTAAAGGAATACTACAAATTGTTGTGTATGAAGCTCTATTTTTATTTTTATTTTATTTTTCAATTTTGTGATATTGTCATAGTGGCAATCATCCACAAGGAGATTTAGCCATGTTAAAACTTCGACTTCCTCAAACTTCATTGTTTTAGACCCAAAGGACCTATAGTTTAAATATGGCAATCTCAACATTATTTTTTTCATTTTTTTTAAATGTGGCAAATTTGAGGGATCATTTGCCCATAAGATCCTTTGTAGAAATTGCAGTCCCTCTTTTTCTTTTGTCGCCAAGTGGAGAAATTTCGCCAAAAAAGAAAAAAATTACTTGGGAGACATTGCCAAAAGGACAAGTTGGACTTGAGACATAGAAGCATGGGCAACAAAAAAAAAGAGTTAATAATCCAAAATCCAATAAAATAGAGCCTAGGGGTTTCCATTTAAATCCACCCTTCCTTTGGTTTTTTCTCAAATTTCCTAACCCTAAACCAAGAAGAATGGGGCATAATTTACAAACATGATAGTATTAATAATAAATTGATTAATTAATTTATTTATTATATTGGCAAAATAGAAGGGCTATGGGAATGCCAGAATAAGGGGAGATTTTACACAACCATGGCAACCCTTAAGCAGCAATGGTAGGAAAATCATATCACAAAAATAATTTTTAAGTTGCCTGATTATTAGGCAGCATTATTGTTAGGGAGGCTTCCACATTAGGTGGATGGATGATGGATGAAAGGATGGATGGATGGATGGATGGATGGATGATGGCCCATGGGATGGGGCTAACTACACACATGGCTTCTCTTTTTAGTGTATGTGGAGGGTGCCTTGCCCTTGTGAACTAATTTTTGCCTTGACATAGGCAACACCTGACACGGTTATATACAAGAACCGGGGTCTTTGATCTCTTTAGAATCGCTGTTAAGAATTGTAATAACCGTCCTGATAATCGATGGTGGTCTGTTGGTTGTTCCCGTTTCTAATAGCCGGCCAACACTGACTTAGATTCCAAGATTTTTTTTTTTTAAAAAGATTTTGTAATGTAAAGTGAAAATGGCAATTGTCCAGAAAATAATTTAGCCTAATTCGGCTACATACCATATTAAGAAAGTAGCAAAAAAAGAAGAATCTTTCTATATTCTTGACTACCTACTGGAACTTATCATTAAAATGTGGCAATTTGGATTTATTTATTTATTTGGAAACCTGGCAAATTTGGGCCATTTCTTCCATGAAAAATCCTTTTTGTGTAGGTTGAAATCATATTATTCAGGTCAAATCTTGACAAATGTGGCCCCCCAAAAAACTCAATTTTTTTTCAATTTTCAAAATTTGATTTTTTTTTTTCAGAAAAAAAAGGGAATATTATGACAGAATATTCCCCTTTTATTTTTCAAAATCTGCATTTGGGTGAAATTTCAGACAAAGAAAAACATCGCCACAATGACCAATTTATCTCACGGTTATATTAACCTTGTACCAATTTGTCTCACGGCTTTCAAATACCCATCCTAGTACCCAACCCAATAACCACCTGGGCATACAATTGGTAGGTTTGTGTAAACAAAACTTTAACATGAAAAATAAAAACCATCATTTCCAAGCCTCAAAATTGCCAACCCAAAACTGATTAAAAAAAAGCAAGTTAAAAAGAGATTTGGAAATGGAGCTAAAATGGGAGAAGTTTAGCCAAATGAAAAGCAATAAATAACTCAAAGATTTTTAATGTTTAAGGATTCAAGAACTTGATGGGAGAGTATGGTCACTTTTTTAGTTTTCATCAAAGTGATAGCCAGCCCATAAGGATGATCTTGCCAAATATCTCTTTAAAACCTCCACAATCACTAGAAAGCAAGGAAAAACAAAAGTTAAAAAATAGCAAAAAACAATATTATATTTGATTTTCAATGTGTAGCCAAAAATATAGAAAGATGAATACAGGTTTTTGTACTTTGTATCTGGTTTATAGCCAGATTTGGCTAAACCAAATCTTACTAGGGATGCCCTCACCACTTTGGCTACAAACAGAAATTCCTAAAAACAAACTCCGGTATGCATAAACATGAGTGAAAATTGAATTTTAACTTCAATTTTCAGATGCATCAACTCCATTAGCATTTGCATTTGTAATTGTTGGATGGCTTGTGATATTATTATACCTTGTCCACCATCCATTCCATGTCAAAAACTCTTTTTTTTTAAATACATGAAACTTTCACAATGTGCTTGTCATTGGGATCTGCACTTGGGTCCTCATGTCCATCATGTTAACAATCGTATTATGTTCCATTGGAGACTGTCAATTACATGGGTTGCAAAGGTAAAATAATTGTTGTTAAATAATAAGTTAGTGTAAGTTTAGTAATATGTGGAAAACAACTTAGTTAGGAAGGAACACATTTGTTTCCCAAGAGCTAAGACTCTCAAACAATTTTTAAAAACATGGTGGGTGAAACTTCAAAAACCATTTGAGGTTTCTTGGTTTGGAGGATTTGTTTAATAAAATTTTATTTTCATAAGTATTTCAATTTTTCAATATGGTATTAGAGTATAGTAAGTGCTAGGAAATTACTAAATCAAGTGTTTCTTAACACCCATTAACCATGGCCAATATTGAGCCAAAACATTTATTTGATAGATTCGATGGTAGTAATTACTCAAACATGGTTTATTCACATGGAAATGTTTTTCCATTGAGAATAACAATGAGATCATGTCAACACTTTTACTATTGGACCTACAAATCCCATAAATCAAACTACTTGGTTTATTACAAATGCAAAAACAAGACCTAATCTCCTTTTGTGTATAAAAGATGATCAATTGATCCATGTTAAATCTTTTAAAACATCCCAATAAAAAGAGGATCAAATTAAAGTTCATTTTAAAACAACCAACATTGTCGATAAAAATTATCTCACAAGAAAAGTCTATACATTAAAAATGAACGACCGAAAAATTGTTCAAGTTCATTTTGATAGATTCAACAATGTGCTAGATGAACTAATTATAGCAAAAGGAAGAGTGTACAACATTGTTGGTTTCTATGCCTTATGGGAATCTAGTTATGGCCCAAATGGGTCGATTGGTTGCCTTTCATGAGACATTAAACCTCCTATTAGAAGAAGAAACCAAAAGAGATGGAAAGTTTTTACAAAGGAGATCTTGAAATTTTTGCATGGTACAATGGGAAGAAAGTACCAAATCGTTGTAGACCTAAGAGGCCTAACCCTTTTCAATTCAAACATCTAAATTGGAAAGCAAGAAATAGTAATTTAAACAATGGACCAAAGAAACCTTTGGGAAATTGTTTCTATATCAAGCTTTCTAAAGCATCAAATTAAAAATTGCAAATGAAAAAAAATGCAATGAAACTCAGAATCTTATTTGAAATGAAACAAAAGTACCCCATGCTTAAAACAAGAAAAGGTTATTTGTGGTCTCTTTGTCAACGTACAATTTAACTAATAATGAATTAAGCTAGGTAGTACATTCCAATGAAAGTTGTCGTATGACAAGTAATAGAAATTGGTTCCAAGAATATAAGCCTCATTCAACTAAGTCCAATGTATACCTTGGTAATGATACATGCCATAATATACGTGGAAATGGGAAAAGTACAATCAAATTAACATTATGTTTTATCTCAAAATTAAAAAAGATAATCCATTTCACAACACTGATGAAGCTAACATTTTTTACCATGGTGATACAACATCAATAGTACTAGCTTGACAATCATTTAGTATGTGGAAACCATTTCAATAGTTCCAAGATTCCATAAATTATGCACAAGTACTAGCAACAATCAAAATAAACTAAATAAGTATTCCTATAACCGTAAAAGAGGCTTTGGAACAAGAAGATGTTGATCAATGGCATGATGTTGTTCAAGATGAATATAAATCATTAATTACAAATAAAACTTTAACCTTAACAAAATTATCTCTTGGAAAACATGTTATTGGTTGTAAATGAGATTTTTTTTATGGTCAAGTTGACAAATACAAGGCTTGTTTGGTAGCAAAAGTCTATTCCCAAGTTCTAGATATAACTATATTGAAAAAAAATCACTAGTAATAAAATGAAATTCCATCATAATTTTTATGGCCCTTGTGGTTGAATATGATTATGAGGTCCATTAGATGGACATAAAATTTCCTTTTTAAATGATGAACTTGAATATATATATATATATGAATGAAACAACTTGAAGGTTTTATACAAACATGCAATTTTATTTTATTTTTGTAAATTGAATAAAACCTTGTATGGATTTAAACAAAGCCTATGACCTTGGTATGCCCACATAGACACCTAATTATTACAACAAATGTGTCTATCAAAATAGTGGAACCATTGGTTATGGCCATAACATTATTATAAATTACTATGTTATAGTAACAAATGATTTCATAATATTAGTATTACAAACATAATCATTAATTAGTGCAAATTTTGAAATTATTGATATGCATTGTGAGGGGAATAGAAGTTTGTATTGGTACTCAAATTAAAAGGAACCATCAAATTTGTATTGTAGAGTTGAACCAATTTAAATATATAGCTGGTGTATTAAAAAATTATGGCATGGAAGATTGTAAACCAATTTCCACTCGATTTGAATCTAGATTGAAATTAATTAAAAACAAATATAAAAAAAACAAAGGGAGAAGATGGTTGAAATTCTTTCTAAATCAAGGATTGGGAACTTGATGTATGCAATGGTCTAAACACAATTAAACATTGTTTATGTTGTGTGAGTTGTATTACAATACTTGCTTAACCTTGGAATTGTTCATTGGTTTACAATAAAAAGGATCATGTGTTATTTCAAGGGAATTTCCAATCATGGGTTGCTTTACAAAGGAGGATCAAATCTAAAATCTTTACCAAAAACTAAGGTCATATGTCATGGGTATTTTTGTGTAGATTGGGTCAATGTTATTGACATTATAAAATCCAATTTTTATATGCCTTTATTTTATCCTTAAATTTTTGTAAGTTGGACTAGCGAAAGGTGAACAACAATTCATTTTTCCTCCATTGCAACAAAGTGCATGGTCTATATTAAAAAATATGAGTGTCTCATTTTGCGCATCAATGAAAAACTTGTTTATTATAATAGTAATACCAATGTTCATTACATACATTTTGGTAAAAATCAAACATACGGATCAAAACTAGGAACCAAAAAGGGCCTTAGATGTTAAACATAATCAGTCAAAATCAATTTTTTTATTTATTACCATTTAAAACCATAGTAATCATGACAAGTTAGTCATTTTCCCCTCAAATGAATGTCAAGGAACTTAGAATTAAAATTTATGTGATCCAACTTTAAGTTTTGATTTTAATTTAAAACGTTTGAAAATGTACACCTATTGTGTCAAATGGAATTAATTTTGCAAAAGAGTATCAAAAGGACTCATATAATTAAAGAATTTTTATTGAAAAAAATATAGATGATAAAAACATATTAGCCACACTCAAAAAACAATCATACTTTTAAAATGTGGAATTCTAAAACTTTCAAAATTCAAAAAATGTTTCAAAATTGCTTAAGAATTTCAGAGCTTCAAAAGTCCTTTCTCACGTATAAATGGGTTATAATATACATGATATACAAAGAAAAGTTATAGCTTAGAGTATAATAAAACTAAAGAATGTGAAATTTTAATTTTTGGTGATGACTTCAAATTTTGAACATTTTTCAAGATGAAACATTGGAATATGCACTCTTTTTAAAATTCATATTTATTCAATAGTGACTAGAAAAAATGTGATGCAATGGGGAACATTTAAAGTTTTTTCACAAAAAGTTACAAAAAGTTCCATTCAAAAATTCATTTGCATGTAAAAGTTTTTTTTGGGAAAAAAAACTTGTAGTCCTTTTCCAAAGTAATTCCTTTGGTTCCTAGTTACAAGTTTTGACCCATACTTGTAATGGTACCAATGCATCATTAAAGAACCATTCACATTTAATGTCAAACCTATGGTAATTAAACATGACAAATTTTATTTTACTTTCAAATTCATATATGCAACGTTGATTGACATTAAAAATGAAGTGGCATCCTTGTTGGTAGCAAATATTAACCTATCTTGATGTTTTCAAACATTAGATCTTGAAGGACATGAAAATTTCAAAAAAAAAGCTTAATCTTATGTAAAATGGGCAAAAACAAGCTTGTGATTCAACTATAAATTCCAACACCATTTCCTACCTCTAATATGGTAGACATCACAAAAAATAAAATGAGTAAAAATCTTCACAAAAACAAAGACATTGTAGCAAAAAAAGAGGAACATCTCACTACATTTGATTAGGTAAACCCTCAGGCCCAATTACAAATGACTATGACTAAATGGAAAAAAAATGTTGCATATACATGTTTTGAAAGAAAGTCACTCCATGCACACAAGGAATGGACCACCTTATAAAAACAAACAAGGTGCTCTCAATGGCAAAACAAGCCATAATGAAGAACATTAATTTGTCAATCTTCAAGATAAAACAACAATTGCCCAAACAATTGGTAAAAGGTTGTATAAAATGATGAAAAGATCCTTGGGTAGTAGGCCAATTTACCAACCCCCTCATGTTTAGGACCTTATGGATGACACCCAAAATATCCACATATCAACCAGATTTACACCAAAAGATCCCATTTACTTCAATGAAAATAGTAAAAAACTCAAGATTATGAGGAAAATATTAAGCCCATTGCCAACCTACAAAACAACTATTAATACAACAACTGAACATGTTCATATTGATCAATGTCATATCATGCAATGACATTCCCATAACAACACTCCCAACACAAATGCCCAATGCCACAATATGTAATGCCATTCCCATAGCAACATTCCCAATACCAATGTGTAATGGCCCAATTCCTCCTTGACAACCACACCACATTCAAAAACTTTAACAACCTGAACATGAGTTAACAAAGGATGTAATGTAAGACTATTGATTGCGAGCACAAAGATGAAACACAAATATTCCTTGGTCCAAAACAATTTTACAAAAATAATTTTTAAATGAAACCAAATGTTGGTCAATTCCATTGATCCTCTACATGCATCAAACCTCAACATAGGGCAAAAATAAATCAAAAGCCCAAGTAAATCTAATGGAAAAACAATTATAATACTTCAAATCAAAAGACCACTCAATTAATTCAACTCAAAAGAGCTTACTAATTAAGGCAATTATTGTTCTTACATAAGTTATGGGTATGGCATTCATAACTTATGTAAAAATAATAATGCAGATCATGTTTTTTTAATTGAGTTTTAATCATTTTGGATAATCAGACAAGTTGATGGTATAGTTAGAATGGACTAATCATTTATGAAAAACAAGTTAAACAATGATTAATAACTTATAGTCATTTTGGACAATGACACAATGACTAGTAACATCTAGGTAACATGTTTGTTTTGTTAAAAAAATAACAATTATCAATTGATGTAACTTGTTTAATTTGACTAAAAATTTATAATTGCTAGCTAATGTGGCACGTTTATTCTGAATAAAAACTAGCAAGGTGCTAGTTGATGTTGACTCATAAATGTTATAAATCAAATATTGCAATCTAAAATTGTTTATTAATACATGACAATTCCTCAAGATGTAAAATGTAAATCTAGGGATGTAAGCCTCCCTTAAGTGGGCACAAACAAACTACTAAGAGCCACACTTGCAACTTTGGGTAAGGATTTTTTGAGAATATTCTTGAATATTTTGAAAATAATTAATCATTAAAAATCTATTGTGACCTAAAAATGTGTTACATTATATTATTATGTTTGATGAATCTCCCTCAAAATATGTCGCATTAAGAGAAAATTATGTAAATATAAATGTCCTTACATTGTTAAAAAATAAACATTGCAATGTCTAATGAGTCTTTTTGGGCATTTTATCCTCACTAGATTCATTTCAAATTACACCACATGTTTCCATAATATATTATCAACATATTTGTGTAAAACATTTGACCATTTTTTCCATTGAATTAAAACTTTACCCAAAAAAATGAAACACAAATTATTTTTTACATTTAATGTGGCTTGTACTAGCTTGTTTACACCCAAACACATGTCACTTGTAGGCTTTAAGGCATGAATAAAGTGTCACAATAGGGAATTGAACTTTTCACCTCCATGGTGATAAGCCAAAATGTAGATTACCATCCAACCATCATTTCACATTATGACAAATAATATCATAATAAAAAGTATAAACACACATTCATTTTGAATTTCAAACATTATAACTTCAAGTGACATATATGTCATTAATTCACATAATTCTAAACATGAATCAAGGTTGGTACTAGGCTAATAAATCGATAATATTTTGCTACACTTACTTACAAACTACCTACTTATTACCTACATATTTATTACATACCTACCTACCTACCTACATATTATTTACATGTGTAGCTACCTCTTATCTACCTAGTTAGTCCATTGCCTACTTACCTACATGCCTAAAGGGCCTACAAACTTACACTTGAAACATATGTACATAAGTAGCATTTTTGATAACTAAAATCTAACACACATATGTCACCCATGGAGTGACTAAAACTAATCACACCATAGTAGGCATCAACACCACATAAACAATCCAATCCATGTTTAATTGACATTGTCCAATTTCATTGGAAATTTTAGTCAATTTAGATAAATAAAATATGCTTACTTTTTGGAAACGGACAAAGTCATATAATCATTTGAACAAGTCAACTTAGTCATATTAATCATTGTAATCACAATGTTAGGGGCATAAAAGACATGGTTTTGTAGTAGTAAGAGGCCATGTTATCAACAATCATGAAATCCCTTTGCAATGCCATATTAAACCACTCAATATGAGGTCCATTTACAATGCCATTAACCACTCACACTGATATCAAATGTTGCTCATAAGGAAAATGTTGTAAATGAAAAAAATAGAATATGTGTGAGAGATGCATTTGAGCTTGTAAGTTTCACACGCAAACATTAAGATTTTCAAGCACATTATATAGATGGTAGACCTCATGGTAGAATTGTAATACACAACAAACCTTGATAGTAAACACATAATGGATTGCAATTAAATGCCAAAGAAATAAATAAACATACTTCAATTCAATTACCAATATTGCATTATCATCCAAGGCACACAATTAGTTGTCAACAAAGTTGATATCTTAATCTTTCTTGGCCTTTAATGCCATAATTTAATTTTTCATTATCCATTACAAACATTTGTCGAGCTTGCAATAAATTGTCTTATGAGTTCAAATGGATTATTCACATTAACCTTTCAATGTGAAATTCCCCTTCCAATTGTAACAAGATATTCATAATGCAAGCACAAATAAACATGTTGGGTATGAAAGGCACATTCAATTTAGATTTCCCAAAACAAATTGAAGGTCTTATTCAAAGGTCAAAAAACATTTTGCACAACTAATTGTCCCCACTTGTGCTTTATGTTTTAAAGGAGTTCAAGAATAGAATATTGACTTTGCTCCTTCACAAGGTCATGATCCATGCAATGAATGGATATTTGGGTCCTTGTCACCTAGAAGGCATGGAAGAAAAGGTCTATTATCTATACCCTTATTTACATCTAACAAGATTTTGTATTGTGCATGCTTGTACAAATATGACCTTTGCAAGACTCAAGAATCATTCATTGACCAAAACAAACCTACAAACACATCCATGAACATCTTCTTACAATCTATAACAACTCGGGTTACAATGTTGTGACCACATGTTTTGAGATACTAGCAAATGTTTTCAAATGCACTTGAAGCCTTGGTAATAGCAATGTAAATTTCATTAATCATTCCTTGAACACAAGGTAAACCACACCACATTTTGAATTGTTCCATGACCATTTGCATTTTTAGACCTATAGGCCAATGAATAACATGCATGTACACAACATATATAACATAAACAACTTCACAAAGCAATGAACATATATTAGATTTGCCAATGGCAAATAATTCATTGAAAATAAGATTTTTGTCCTTTAGCAAGCTTGTAAATTATAGAAGCCACACAATTTTCAACATGAAATTTTAATAATATATTGTATTTTAGTTAACAATCAATGGCCTCACTCTCTCAACAATCCTAAACAAAATATCTTTATACATTCAAAAAAAAATCAACCCACCTATTGTTGTCATATTATGTTGTGATGAATCAAGAAATCCAAATGGTCAATCTAGGTTTCACCCAATAACTAAGGTCAGAATTTACAAACAAATTAATAAGTGGCAAACAATGAGCACAACATAGAAGCAACGAGAATGTAATGGGGGCTTATGAAATCCTTTGCACTATTTGTAGTAAAATGATTCTCAAAGTCGAAAGAAGGATAACTAGTTAATGTGTGAAAAATGAGTTGTGACATCTCTTGAATGAAGACGATGAGACACTTGAATGCAAGAAACTATTCATTGTCCATGGCAAGGAAATAAAAATAGCTAATGAATGACGGCAAACATGCAATGTAGCTACAAAAAAATTTATTTAATCGACAAACATCTTAACCCAATTTACATAAATCCCTATAAATAAACAAAAAGAAAAAAATGATAATAAATAAATTTCCAAAAAAATAAAAGGCAACAAAAAACAACAAGGAAATAAAAAGGAACAAAATGCATATTCATAGTTGTAAAACAAATTTGATGAAACACAAAAAAATCTAACTCGAAAATAAAGTGAACTTTTAGAACTTCTAAATCAACATGTGGATTTTGAAATGAAGCAATGTTGAATAGATATTAATGTAGATAAACAACATAATAGAAAAAATTACAAAACATGAACATAAGAAAAATAGGAATTCAAGAAAAAAATATTGAGATGAAAACCTCTAACAAAACACAATAACCAAACATGAAAATCATGAGGATGAAAGAAACTCAATAGCCAAAGAAGAGAATGAACAAATGTTAACAACATAGCAAATACCGATTTTTCTTCTTGTGCATTAACTAAAACCCTTAATTTATTTTTTAAAACACATATTTCACAAAAATATAAATTTAAAAAAACCATAAATTTAGACCTACAAAATGAACATTTGAAATGAAAAATAATCAAATAATGGGTTTCGTTGGACTTTTGCACATGAATGTTTTCAAAACACCAAAATTACAAAGTGAGGCCACGACATACTTGCACCCACCACTTCACCATTTTGAATGGATGTGGGCTAGACATGGATTTTTTCTCATTAATGTGTCCTTGCCCCACAATTAACCAACATGTTTATATGGTTTTTATTTATTTTACTTTTTTCATTTTTTAATTGTTTATAATAATTTCATTATTTCTTCCATCTAACTACTACTAGTTTAATCACCCTAACATGCATATTGACCTACTTGCACCTACTTACTTATGTACTCACCACTAATGTAATGTCACCATTGATAAATGAGGATATTGCAAGAACAACAAGTACATAATTTTTTCCCTAGCTACTTACCCATGTTATATTACAACACATAACATAAGAGTTTTTAAAATGAAGGCATTAAAGAAAAAAAAAATTTTGAATTAAATCCTTCTAACCTTTGATTATCATATGGGGTGCACCTTAAATGTAAATATCGCAATATGCATTCAAATGTACATTGCAATACATGCATCAACCAACTTACATCCATAACCTATCACGCACAACATGGTTTAAGTCTTGGTAAATGCCTTTTTTTTTTACAAACTATGAACTCCAATGACAAGGGGAGCACTTCATTTTCTTGCAAACCGTAATCTTCACTAATATAACTAGTTTTTAGGAAATAAAGGTTTTACACACATTTGAACTTGCAAACCATAATCTTCAATCATCAATGACAACAAGAATGCAATACTTTCATTTTTCCGTGAAACATAATCATAATTATAAGTGAAATTCCAATACCTGATTTTGGAGGGTTTGGATTGGCATAAGTGAGGGAAAAAATAGTAAAATTGCCCAATTTCTATATTTGGTTTTCAGTGTGTTGTCATGAATATAAAGGTTGAGAAGAACATGTTCTTCACACAAATGTATCATGTGATATGCAAACTTTAAGGCAGGCCAGAGTGAAGCAGGACCACCCATCAGTGCACCATGTTTGAGATGGATGGTGTGTGGATGGAGACAATTTTTCATTGTATTTCTCTAGCGTATACTTGGCCACAATGGTCAGCTATGTACTAACCATCCACATACATCTACCTACCTAGTACCTAGTAGTCATGACCAAGTGCCTTACTTACCTACATAGTAACCACTTACATTCCCTACCTACTATGTAGCATGAGGAGGGATTACAATATAGGTTACTACGGTAATCACTTGTGGTTCATCCACAACCGAGTCATAACAGGTAAATTGTGAAGGCATAGTGCACTAGTTGGTGTTGGGCAACCTTTTTTTATTACTGACAAAATTTTGCCAAAAAGCAAAAACTGAAAATTAAAAATGAAAAACTGAAGTGACTAGTGGGATTTTGAATTGCCACAATTAAAAATTCAGTAAAAACCACTAGACTTCTGTCTATATTTTGTTTTTCACTGTTTCTAAACTAACCCTAATTTGTTCAGTACCACACACATGGGTTTAAATTGACTTCATAGGTTTTATTACACTACTTCTGTTTCTATTCCAGCCACAACACCAACAATATATTTTGAATCACATACTATATGGATCCCATCCATATCATAACATTTCATTTACTACGGTCTCGATTGATGATGCAACTACTTTTGATTTGCATTGTTCAGTCATTTCAGGAGCCCACACTACCTAGCATTCCCCATCTGCCATCCCCTTCTGTACCAACTCTTCTAAATAATTGCAGATTTGTCTTCAAGGATTGCTGCATAAATTGCATTGTAGACAACTTACCCCAAGTTAATAATGTATGGGTTTGATAAGGTACCAAGTTTGTAGTATGGCTTTGATCAGCTTTGGTGTTGTCTTGGTTGAATTATATGCCTCGACACTACTAGTCTTGTTCATCCATCAACTTGCTGAAATGTGTTCAGACCAGTGTTGGCGGGCAGTTATTAGAAACTGTGCCAAACCCGCACCATTGGGTATCAGGGAGGATCTTGGGGGGTTCATAACCTTCGGTTCTCAAAAATCAAATACCCAGTTCTGATGAATAGCCCCTATTTAAGAATCAAATAGGTACCCAGTTTTGATATTTAACCACGGTTCTCAAAATGTTGAACCAGTCACCACGCAAAAGAAACCCAACAGTTCTTTGAGGGGTTTCAAATATCCGGATCATCAGCTGGTTCATTGATTCTGATGTGTGTTCAAATACCCGGAACTGACGGGTATTATCAAAGGCAAAGATCCACCCAATACTGGTTAAGACTTCAGACACTCCGCGACATCCTAGATTTAATGGTAGTGGCAATCTGAACAAATGCACCTCACTAGAACATGTCTCAGAACAAAAGGCCTGATAGCATTTCTCACAACCAATGTACAACATTTTTCAGAACATAATGCATAACATTTCTCATAACAAAATGCAAATTTTTCTTTTAGTACCAGATTGCATTCAATTCTTAGATCTACTCACATACTAAAGTTGGGGTAGTGGTGGATCAATTTAGATTCAAGATTGGGAAATTGTTACTAATTAATCGCACAACTCCAACTCAAAATGCACAACAGTTTCAACCACGCTTGCTTTACAACAATAGTTTTACAACATCAATTGCTTCATCAGCACACGGAGTCTCATTGTTTATCCCACATGCTTCAACTTTTAGTTCATTTAAACAAAGAATGTGAAGTGCTAATAAGTTTGGATCTGCAAGAATGTATCAGAAATATAATTTTGGAACCACTGAACTGTGACTTGATCCTAGACGAACCAATTGTTGCATCGACCCCTGAAGTAGCAATCGCACAAATCCATTCACCATGAAACCTGTGTACACCAGATCACCAAGCCAAGCTTCTTGTCAGCTAACATTATGTGATGGGTAGATTTCGCTTCACTCTATTTTTCTTGCTTACAAAACTTGGCTTAATTTTGTGGATCATTTCATGTCTCGGAGGATCCTGCTAATCTTGTTACTGCAACTTGGCAATTTTGAAATCTGTTGTAGACAAATAATC
Organism: Sphagnum tenellum; assembly: GCA_963921925.1. Lineage (NCBI taxonomy): Eukaryota > Viridiplantae > Streptophyta > Sphagnopsida > Sphagnales > Sphagnaceae > Sphagnum > Sphagnum tenellum. Next base: position 1,477,249 of record OY998153.1, read on the forward strand.
TAGGTTGAAGCACAATAGAAGAAGCATTTTTTGTTGAGGAGGTCATGGAATAATTTTCTCCGATGTTTGCTTGTGGGCAAGCAGAGTACTTACTTTTTCTGGATGTGACAATTCTCATGTGAGGTTTCTTTCACTTTTCTCCGATTTGGAACATTTGTTTGTTTGATTGCAATTCTTGTGCATTTGGGTGTTGGTAATCATCTGTGGAGTTTCTAGCATCCTTGCTGGCTGTCAAAAAATCTGCAAGTGATTTTGATACCCGGATTCTTGGTTACTTACTACTCTGATGTGTTGCTGAGATTGCTGCCTGAAAGGCTCTAGTGTAGTTATAGAATCCCAATTACAAGGACACCATTCAGGTCCAATGTGATGTGCACTCTCAAGGCCCGAGTGAACCATGGGTCCATGGTTCTCAGGTTAGGTTCTAGGTTAGGGTTAGGGTTAGGGTTTTTAAGGTAAGGTTTTACAGGCAATTAAAGTTTCAAAAGTCGATCAATTGTTTTGTCAATTTACATATACCCTTTAATCAAAGAACTGGTTTCACATATTCAACTATTATGACACTGTAGAGAGTCATTTGACAAACATCCGATGGTAGAAATAATTTGAGATTTTAAGGGTTTAGGGTTTAGGATTCAAGGTTCTTTGATCTGGCCTGAACTGATCCTTCAAAAAAAAAAAAAAGTGATATCCACCCAACACTGGTACTAATGACTAAACATCCACGTCCATCTACCTTCAACTAGTAGCCACCAAGTGCCTTACATATGTACCTACCGTCCTAGTAACCACTTCACATTCCTTATGTACTCACTTATGATACGTAAATACTTACCCCGTTACTAGTTACCTAGATGGGGAAGCCGTGAAGTAGGAGCGTTTACCCCATTGGAATCTTGGTAAGTTGGATGTAGTTCATCCACAATTTAGGCATAAGTGATTTCCAATGGATGGTGCTGGGTGGTCACATAATCCCAACTTCCCAAGTTCAATTCGGGCTGATCAATACATTCCAAGAATGAGGTTGCTTTGTGACTAATGTTGATTATTGTTGATGGTGTTATGATTTGTAAAGAGTAAGGCATCACTTCAACCCTATAAACCTCATCCATGATTTTGCGCATCATTGGTTTTGTATTTGGCATACCACAGTTTTAAGCCTACCTAAGGAAGAAAACTGAAAATCTCAATGAGTTGATGGTAGGCTAGGGTTAGGGCTTAGGGTTTAGGGAGTTGATGGTAGGCTATATATATATATATATATGCACATCTTTTGTGGAGAGAAAATGGAAAGAAGTGTGTCAACTCAATCAACAGACCTTCTCTGGTAGACACATTTCCTGAAAAAAATAACTGCATCAAATGAAAATAGTTGATTTTTCATCCATGTTCTCTTGGAAAAGCAAGCAACCAGTACAAGTATCATGCCACAACCCTGCCTCTAGAATGAGAAGGAGGTTGCATGCAAGGTTGAAAGAGTATTTTAAAATGTTAGATTTTTGTGTACCCATGAGTAAAATGAGAAAAGCATGTAATGAAAGCTCCAAATTCTTGTTAAAAAGCTCCTTGGAATTTGCATGTCTTTTGGATGACTCACATGCCCAAAGGCAATGTACATGGAACATTTAACTACCAGTTCAAGCTACAAACTTATTGATCACACATTTTTTCTTCTCACCTAGGTACAAGCCTAAGAGAGTATTAGGGGAGTACATGAATAGTTTTGGCATATATTAAATTTATTTTTTCTTTTTTCAAATTCTTGAAAAAATATTTATTACTTGTGCCAAAAAAATTATAATTATCAAAAAATTTAAAAAATTGCAAGTTCCCATTTTTTAGGTTTGAATTGCAAATCTTATTGTTCAAAACTTAAGATCGAGATAGTCTAAACACACTAGGCTGGCTCATAAACATTTCAAGAATATGTTTATTAGTTTTCATAATCATTGCTTGTCGAAAACTTCAGAATTAAAAAATCAAGTGCTGAAGTTAAGGTTTAAGATTTAATAAATTATTTGGCAATTTGTTGCTGAATCCAATCAGGGAGTATGATATGCCATTTAAGTGCCAATTTACTAAAAAGGACCCTTGCAAACAATTCAAGGCTCCAATTCTAACCATCCCATTGGTCAAATAGGTTTTTTTCTTCACACTTAGTCGAAAGGTTATTTCATACACCTTGTATATTTGTGTACCTATATTTTTTACGCTAATAATAAGCTTACCTTTGTATATGGTTAAAAACATTGATTTTCAAGTGAGGAATATTAGGTGGCTACCTTTACCCAAGGTTAGCCATCCTTCATTTTGGGCATTTCTTTATTCTTTGTTTTATCAATTTTATTTTCTTAATTCTGAATTTTCATGTTGAAAACTTTGTTTCATGCATGGCCTATTGTTGTAGGGTGGATGGGCTAGTGATTAGACACTTAGTGTATTAGAAAGCCTAAAATTTCTGGACACTCCTATGTTGCCTTTGGAATTCAAAGATCTATTGTAAACCTTCACTTGGCACACCATGACCATGAAGATCACTACAAATGACAAAAAATGAAAAAGATACAACATTTTGAAATAAAGGGGTAGTGTTCAATGATAAAAATATTAAAACAGTTTGCAATTTGGAGCAAAAATCTTTGGACATCTTCATTGCCTTTAGAATTCAAAAGGTTTTGTAAAGTGCTAGTTTGCACACCCATGGATTTTAGATCATTCAAAACAAACAAGAAATGGCGAACATATGGGGTCAAAAAAGAAGGGCGGTCTAATGTTCTTTTCCAAAACATTTTGTGATTTGGATGGCTCAGCCTCTTTGTTCTTCTTCTTGGTTGTTCTCTTGTTTTCGGAATTTCAAAAGGTATTGTAAATCTACATTTTTCACACACATAACCATAAAGATTGTTCAAAATGGACAAGAAATGAGTATGATATGGGTTTATGTATGGTCATGAATATGTGTTTGATGATAAGTGACCTTACCTTACTTGTTGGTTGCCATATATTAGCCATAATGATATGGGCAATATTTGATGGTGGAATAAATGGTGTTGGGCACTAATTAGCCTAACCCAATTTGGGTTAAGCCTAGGTAGCGGCTAATGAAGATTTGGGGGTTTTAATCAGAAGTTCATGAACTAGTGTAATAGGAGGATCTTATCCAAAATGGACTACTAGGGATGGGTAGCCTAGATAGGATAAGGTGGGGGGAGGGTAAAATCATTGGATTAGGTTAAAACAAGAATATCCTATCCTAGCATGGGTTGGGTAAGCTTATTGGATAAGGGGATATAGATATGGCGACTTAGGCTTCTAGGAAGGTGTTAAATATTAAGATTAGGTTAAGACAACAACTTTCCTTCTTCTTACAACTTGTTGACCACCTTCATTCTTCTAAGTGATGAATAGGAGTTTCAAAGTAGTGGGAGGGGATTGAAAAGTGATAATGAGTAATGTGAAAGTTGTGGAGACTAAGTACATCATGGGGAGGTAACACATGTACGAGGAGGTTGCTACATCATGAGAGGGTGGGTTGACCAAGCTTGTTTAGCCCAAGTAATAAAAGGATTGGAGGTGGAAACATCAATGTTGGTGATGGCGGCTATTCAAGGTGGTTTTGGTGGGCACTCGGTGAAGGTGGGGGAAGTACGTGGATCTTGATCTAAGGCTTAGTACAAAAGGAGGATGAAGAAGTGGAATAAAGGGTTTGGTTTGACAAGAGAATAAAAGTATGTGCCCTTAAAGTGAATGTAGAGAAAGATAGGAAAAATGATGCACTCCCAACTCCTTGAAGGATTCAAAAGTGAGTCTAAGTACAAAATAACGGAAGGGGGAGAAGTCGGGGCACGCTCCCTAGTTCACAACACTTTGAGGGGTAGAGGGGCGTGTTGGAGTTCTGGGATGGGACTAGGAAGAATTGACAAACTTCACTCACTCACACAGGCCTGCACACAACCCACACAAGGTGGTTAGTGCATAGTTGGAGCACTTTCGATGTTAGGACGAACCACAAACAACACGGACACACAAGACTCACCATGGCTCAGACTTGGGGGAAGCCACCACCTTCCCCCTTATAATATACTCTACACCTCTCCACGGGGCCCACATCCAAATGGTTTTGTTTCTCGGGACTCCCAAGAGGGAGCCTGAAATCGCGCTAGCTAAGACTCATGCGACTTTGGAACCCCATAATTTTGCGAACAAACCTCGAATTGAGGTGCGTTCTAAAGCAAAGTTGTAGCTCTTGTCAAGAGCTTTCCAACAATATGTTGCACATTATCTAAAAACAAGTAAATTGAATTGATTCCCGACTTTTTCTGGTCGGGAATCAAACTAGCAATTTGACTCCTGGCCCTTCTTTTGGCCATAACTTATGTTTTAGATGTCCAAATGAGCAATGCAAGCCCATTTTAGACATTTACATTCTAAGAGCTTTCCAATGCTATAAAGAACGCCACAAGTCATTGAGTTTTGACCCCTGAAATTGTTTTTTGAAATTTTGGAAGTCCACCAGGACTCCATTTCCCAAAGTGGAAGTTGCCTTGGGAGTGTGAGGTGCACTCCCTCACACTTTCTTACATTCCCGGGAATATCTGACGTGACTCATGGGCTTTCTATTGGCCCACACCCTTGCAACCCCTTGGTTTTGGTTACGAGCCCAAATTTAAGGTTGCGACAAAAAAACTTAATCTCAAAAAGTGGGGAGGTTCATGTTATTAATAATGCTACAAATTACAGGTAGGAAAGAGATGAAAACTACTAGTAGACAAGATAGTGTTATTTCAAGCAAGGTAGGAACTTGGTGGAAAGGAAATCCACACTGGGACTAAATAAACCCATGTAACTTCTTTTTTAATGTGTGAAGCTTTATTTTGAGGAATATTGTTTCCAATTGATGTAGGTTATATGTGTGTGGTATTGGTTGTGAATGATTAGTTTTAAAATTGTGGTTAATTATAATAAGAGCAAGAAGATAATGTGGGAGTAAGAAGGGTAGCTACTGTCTAATTGTAATAAAGTAGGATAAAAATAATTATGCTTATAAAAAGGTACATAGAAAAAGAATAAATGCAAGCCTTAATTATTTGTGAATCATTGGATTAGGGTTAGGTTTGATACAATAAAGGTAAAAGATTAATGTTGTGAGGAAAAGAAGAATTGTTGTTTGGATTAAACAAGGAGTGGCGATTGGAAATAAGAAGTGCAAGTCTTAGTTAGTTGTGATTCACTAAATTCGGGTTAGTTTTAATACAACAAGAGTAAAAGGTTAGTGCCATGAAAAGGAACCGTAACTAGAAAAAAAAAATGTGGGAGAGGGAGTTTAATTCCTATTATGACACCCCTTTGGATGTCCTCCAAAAGGCAAGGGGGAATGGCCCAAATTAAAGTTGTTAAGCCAAACTAATTTTACATTTAACAAATAGGTCCAAGATTCAAACATTTAAAATTTTAAATGTGATATATGAAGGTTGACAATAAAACCTAAATCTAGTTCTACATTAAAACTAATGTTGGGTCATTCTTTATTTGTAAGGAAAAACCTCTAGTTTTAAAAATTAAATAAAACAGTCTCAATTTCAATCCATGCATACATGGAATTGGGAATTTGGTTTTTAGTATAGTTTTGAATACTATACCATGTTTCAATTTTGATTCTTACTAGCTTAAACCAAAATTGATGGTTAATTACTAATCAACCCACATTTAGTCACATTCATTTGAAAAAACATGTATATTGGTTTTGGTTTCACACATAAATCAATCCAAGAACCCAATTTTGAGCAAGTTTAATTTTTTTAAAAAATAAATTTGAATTATAGTTCTAAAAATAAAAATAAATTCCAATATAGGTTTTTATTAATTGGATCAATTTTTTTTACCCACCAAGTGTGTACCCACCAAACATTGATCAAAACCTCCATTATCAATGACGCACTCCCAAGTCCTGGGGTGAACCCACTTGAAGGTTCACTAAAGTGTAGTTACGGAAAGTTGGGACTCGAAAGACGCTCCTGACTTCCAGCACTATAGAGGGGTAGAGGGGCGTGCTAGAAATCCCAGGATAGACTAGGAAGAGGGTTTAGTAGATCAAGCTTGAATTTGCATCAAAACAAACCACAAAGTGGTTAGTTCACATTCCGGGACACCCTTGGATGTTGGGGACAGGCCACATGCACTTTGGACCACAAGACACACCACGACCCGGACTCGGGGGAAGCCACCACCTTCCCCCATATAGTATTCTCTGTGACGTTTCGTCGAGACTACATCAAAGTGGTTCTTTTTCCTGGGACTCCCAAGTTGGAGTCCCGGAATTGTCCCGAAACTGTTCCGGTTGGAGTCCCGAGGCTTTGGCAGCTCATAACTCCCGACTGCCAGGTTTGATCGCAACGAGGTCTTGATCAAACTTATAGCCCTTGTCGAGATCTTTCCAATGCCGTGTTGCACACTCAATTCGGATGTCGCAAAAGGGTTGATTCCCGACTTTTAGTGGTCGGGAATCAAACTGCCAGTTTGACTTTCGGCCCTTCTTTTGCCCATAACTTGGGCTGCAGATGTCCAAATGAACAATGCGAGGCCATTTTCGATATCTACGCTTCAATAGCTTTTCAATGACACCAAGAACACCCCAATGCAAGGTGTTTTGGGTCTTGCTGTCGAATTCTAAACATTCGGGAGTCCCAGAAGACCCCAAATCCCCAACTTTGGGAGTGTTGGGCTTCACCTTCACACTTGGCCAAAGTGGGGTTGCGACACTCAAATTGTGTTGAAGGACCAAAATGGTCTTTAAGCATTTGAACCCTTATCTTTCCAAATGTATGATGGAATGTTAAGTCATTTGGCAAGAAAATAAGCTGAATCATTTTCTAACATCATTTAATTTCATTTAAAGATTTTTTAAACTAGAAATTTTCTTATATCCAAAAGGTTGTTTATGTAATTTTATTTAGTCCATTTTCTCAATGACATGTTCTTTGCCTTGTAACCTTACAAGATGTTTAGGAATTGACTCCCACATTATATACTATGTGCTTCACCATCATTCTCATTGCTATTACCACCACTTATCTATGTGTGAAAAATCATTTTGTGGGCAAAGTGTGTGGGTGATGTGCATGGACTATGAAAAATTATTGATTTAAAAAGTTTTATAATGTAAATAATGATAGTGGAAATTATTATAGTCTAAATTCATTTTTAAATATCTAATTCTTTTAAATCAATGTGTTTTTTTAACAAAAAAAATTCATAGTGTTAACTCAAAGTAATGGAACTTGGTGAAGTAGTGATAGAGATATTTAAAATAATTTTTTTTAAATTTAAGTTTTTTGTCCACCCAAAAAAAAAGAAAAAATATGATATCATTCATTAGAGTTCAATTACAAAAAAGAAAAAACTTCCTTGGAAGTCTATTATCAAACTCGATGAAGGAAATCATTAGAAATGTTGTGTAATTGGAAAAGGAAGATGGTGAAAACTCACTAATGTTTTGTGAAATTCAATAACAAAATGGATAATGTTTCCCTTAGGAAATTATTATTAGAATTTCAAAAAGAATTTTTAAAAGCCAACATATGGTTATCATTTGATGGTGTGGGCTTCAAACATAATGTGATGTAAGTGGTGGTGGTAGTTACCAAAACCTTAATGGAAACCTTGTTAGTTTTTTATTCCTTTTCACAATCTTGAAGGAAAGCGCTTTGGAGTTTGCTTGAATATCTCACTCTTGTTTGTTTATTGAATCATAGCAAGTTCAATCAAAGGTGTTCACATTCTACTTGATTCAACAACACATTTGCAATCTTGCAACAAGGATCAAGCTTCAAGTCTAAATGCATTTGCATACTTACCCATTCAATAACTATTTTTGAAAAACAATATTGTGCAACAATGATCAAGCTTCAAGTTTAAATGCATTTGCATACTTACCCATTCAATAACTATTTTTGTAAAACAATATTGTGCAACAAGTTGTAGGCCATGGTGATGGAAGAGGTTGTTTGCAAACCCTTTTTTTTATGATTTTTTTCCCTCTACAAGTTCAACCTAATGCACATTTTTTTGGATAGAACTAGAAGATGTAAAGGTTCCAATTTGAAAGAACAATGATGGCAAAGGGAGCTTTGCAACTCCTTTCTCTTTTTCTCCAAGCTTAACCTAAAATGCAAGTTTTAAAAGTGTTTGACAAGGAAGATTTTTTTGTTTCCTTCATTGATTTTGGTTTTTTTATTGAAATACTACCCCTTCCTAACATCTCTATTTTTTTCAAGTTTTTTTTATGACTTGGAGGTTTTAGGAGATAGTGGGAATGGTGGGACATATGCTTTTGTTGCATATCAAGACAATTGTGAGGAGCCTATGGTCAACAACTTGAAAGCTTCATACTTGATATGCACTATGTCAACAAGTTGTAATTGAGTTGATCAAAATGTGGCCCATAAAAACCAAGGTTCTCCCAAGTAATGGTTCAAATGCAACTTTTGATCCTATTTGTAAAAGAGTTTCAAGGTGCTTTGTTGGTAGACCAAACATTGCAACTTGATACAGAATTCCTAGAACCTTGGACAATTGAAATGTCAAGAATAATATCAAAAAAATGTGCATGAATGTGCTTGGTTATGCCTTTAAAGGGCAACCATCACACAAGTTTCTTCTAAATTGTATGAAACTTTTTCACAAATATTTTATGTCCATGAACTTCTAACTAAAGGGTTATTTGAGGTTTAGTTTTGGGACGAGGTTAGGGCAAAGGAAATTTAGAAAATTATGATAGTGGATTGGGACAAGTTGTTAAATTTTTTTAAACTTTTAGTACTTGTTGCACTTTGATGTTGTAAAAAAAGGAATAGAGCTCCTTCTTACACATAGAATATTGGTGCAATTTCCCAACCCTGATGAGGTATTTTGCAACTTAAAAAACCTCACCCACATGGTTTATAAAATTGGGGAAGTATTGAAGATTTATGTGATGGATTTGTATGTCAAATCATTAGTTGGTTCAATGATCATTGTAAATGTTAATGACATTAACAAACTAGTGGGATGCATCAAAATTATGTCCTTACTTGAAAATGTGGAACTTGGGGTACCTTGTGGTACTTCAAAAAATCATGTCCATAGGTTTGTTGAACAATGCCAACAATGTAAAAAAATTGTACACATCATCAAAGTTTGCATTGATTTGGGAAGGAACTAATAAACTTGACGTTATTGTAGAAAAAAATCCAGTTTCTTGGTGTGATTGGGTGTAAAATGTTTAATGGGGGATCAAAAATCCCTAACAAAGCCCACCAATCAAGCTTGGGTACCTAAAGGAAGTGGTTGATAAAAGCTCATGCAAGTGGTACATGCCTAGAAACATATGGAAATCTTAGACAAACCATTTGCCAAAAACTTTGGAAATGTAAATCCAAAGGAACATATTGAAACATTGAAGGGCTTAGAGATGATGAAAACAGAAATAGGAAGTACTAGGGGATCAACCTCAAGCAAGGTACACATTACATCTTTTCTTGAAATCCACTTATTGGATATGAAAATGACACATCCTCTAGGACTTGAAAAATACAGTTTCAAATCCTTTCTAAAAGCCTCAATGAACAAAAAAAATTCCTTTGGATTTTCTTTGGATAGATTTGGGAAGCTTAAAGTTAATTGGATAGATGTCAATCCATTTGATGCATTGCCTCAATAATTTAAAGATTAAAACATCAACCTAAAGGATTTTCAGGACCAAGGACATTCAAGTTAAAAGCTATTGGAGCCAAGTCTTAATAGTATGCCCATCAACCTATGATGATAATTTAAGCTCTTAGCACATCTTTTACCGACCCCTTGGAGATGTAGGAGATTGATTTAATCCATTCACCTAATTTATCTTAATGTTAAAAGATTAGACCATATGAATTCCAACAAATTAAAAAAATTTAGAAACTAGTTTTCCTTTCTCCCTTCTTCTCTTCAAATTATTTTAGTATAAGAGCACCATGTAAAATAAGCAAATTTTAATAATTTTAAACAAAGTGATTGAGTTTCCTAAAGGTGCATCCTTTTAGAATTTTATTATTCCGTTAGGTGTTTTCTCAAAGACCTTGTGCTACTATTGCCATTTTTTCTTGGTAACAATGTTGCTCCTAAAGTAATAAGCCATGCCATCTTAATGTTTGGCATAATCGAATTAGTAATCCTTAAAATCTCAAACATTGAATCCTTCCATGTTGAAGGAAACACTACACCAAAACATGGCTTTCATGATTATGACAATTTGTGACTATTATCCAAATGTAGTCATGTATTCATATTTAGAGTCCATACTTGAATTTCTACCATTTTTTTTCTATAACCATTATTAGGATCTCATGACTATAATTGTGATTATAATTATGACTACAAAATTCATAATCATGTTGAAACAATTGAACATGTTTGACCAACTATATAAAATTAAATAGATATGAACATGTGGTCATATCTATGCTATTCAACTTGTTCAACAAGTTATGACAAACATAATTAAATGGAAAGCATATTTTGTATAACCAATTGAATTTATTTTCAAGGGGACACATAAATGGCCATATTCACAAGTAGGGTACCACTTTTTGGACATAGGACCCAAATATTTAACTTAAACGGAATAAATTTAAGTGAGAGATATTGGATAATTCAAATTATCATATTTTTCTTGGTGGTGGAGGTTTTTCACATGTGTATGTAGTTATGCATGAATATTTTGGTAAAAAACCAGAAATGCAAAAAATGAATACATAAGTTTTTATATATAATTTAACATGTTTTTTTACATGAAAGTTTTATGCACATTTTGCTGACACTCGGGGCTACAATTTCTAAGCCTAGTGAATACATAAAATCAACCAGATGGAAAAAATAATCATTTTCCTTGTTTTTCAAAATGGATTTTGTAACCTTCAATATTCTTAGATTGTATATTCTTTAATTAAATGCATTATATGTACATTTCCAACATAGATGTATGCATTATTTATCCATGAAAAAAAATTGAAATCAGTTGCATTGTTTGATACATTCTTTTTGATTCATTTAAAATGAAAATTATAGTTAAAACAAGGAGTCAAATTATTTAAAAGGACTCAAAAGGACATCTATATTATATCTAATCTATTTTTGGATTTTTTAATTAGATAAACATGACATCAGTCTAGTTATATTCATATTTCAATCCACTATAATCATGAAAGAATAAATGTAATGAAAATTGAAAATAGTCCATTGCAATCCTATTTTCATTAAACTACCCTTCTAGGTACCCTAATTGTGAATATACCCAGATGTATTGGAACCTTATGTATTGGAAGAGGGACTTGCAAATCCTCAACTACAGCAAATTAATGTTTAATAAAGGTAGAACTTGGATTAATTATTTGAAAATTAAGTTATCTTTATATATGTCTCATTAATCTTGAAAGGGTTATAAATTTCAGTTTAGCCTAATTTTAATTCCTAGGTTTATCCTCTAAGCTTAATTTGTACGTTTAACCTAAGTTTAACAATTAGGTTTAGTTTAGGTTTAGCCTAAATATATTTCACTTGGGTTTAACCTAGTTTTCACTTTTAAATTTAATCTTTAAAGTTAGCTTAAATAGGTTTTGCTTATTTAGTTTCTAAATTTTAGTTTTAGCCTATATTTAATTTAAATTAACCTTAGGTTTAATTTTAGTTTAACCTAGGACTAGGAATTAGATTTAGCCTTTAAGTTTAGTTTAGTTTTAGTCTCTAGGTTTAACTTTGAGATTTAACTTAAGTAGCCTAGTTTGACATAGTTTAATCCATTATAGGTGTAGTTTTGTTTAACCTAATTTAACTTAATTTAGCTTAAATGACCTTAAGTTATATTAAGTTAACCTAAAAACAAAAACCTAGTTCAACCTCTTTTAGCTTAAATAACCTAGTTTAGCATAATTTTACATAGGTTAACATAAGTAACCTATTTTAACTTAGTTTAATATGAGTGTTTTACTTTGGTTTAATTTAGTTTAAGACATGTAGCCTAGTTTAGCTTAATTTAATCAAAGTAGTCCAATTTAATTGAAGTAGCCTAATTTAGCTTAAATAGTTTTAGGTTTGGCTAAAGATATTTAGGTTGGCCTATAGTAGCTTAGGGAGCCCTAGGTTAACCTAGGTTAAAGTACTAGGTCACCCATGTTAGTTTAAACTTTTAAAAACATGTTTATATTTTTGTGTTAACTTCTTCTATTGCAAATAAATTGTTATGCAATGGTTAAAGATTTGAACTCCCAAAATGGAGGTGAAGGGTTGAAATCCTCCCACTTGTAGTCTATATATGAAAGGTATGCATAAAATAGTTTTAAGTTTGAACCTCATTTGATATTTATGGACCATTCATCTTCCTTTTTCAAGCTAGTTTTCAAGTCCAACAAAACGAAGATAAATCTTCAAAATTAAAGATGAAGTCTTCAATTTTTTTTTATCATGATCACTATTCTAATCATGCATTATGGTCTAATTACATTAAACTAAGGGGTTTACCTAGTAGGGGGTTAACTAGGTTAGGTGTACTTACTTACATGGGCTACCTACCCACCCATAGCCCACCTACTTAATTACCTATCAGCTGCCTACCTAACTATTCATGACTTATTTACCTACGATAGGGATTATTAAAAACCTAAATGGGGAGCCACATAGGGCCATTTTAAGGGCTTTTTAAGGTTTATTTAGAAGGTTGCATAGGGCTTATTTAGGAGGTATAAAGGGATTTCCTAAATTGAGGGATACCTAGGGGTTAGTTATTAGGTTACATAAGGGGCTATTTAGGGGCTACCTTGGGGGTTGGCTAGGGGGATATTTAAGGACTATCTAAAGGCATACTTTGGTTAAATGATACCTAGGGATTATTTAAGGGGCTATATAAAGCTTATTTGGAAGACTATCTAAAAACTTGCTAAGTTAGGGGATATTGAAAGGGTTACTTTTGGGGCAATTTAAAGACTACTTAAAAGACTATTTAGGAGACTACTTAAGGACTTCCTAAATTAGAGGATACTTAGGAACATTTTTATGAGATTACATAGGGGATTACGTAAAAGCTACTTAAAAAGATATTTAAAGATTATTTTAAGGTTTTATGTTACTCCTTACCTTTGGGTATCCCATAACCTAGGTAACCCCCCAAGTAGGCCCTAAGCAATCCCCTAAGTAGCCTTTACATATCAAGTAACCCAAGTAGGACCTAAATAGCCCATTAGCTAGGTTTTTGATAATTCCTATGTAGGCTTTATGTAGCCCCTTAAGTAGCCTTTAAGTATCCCATAGTCTAACCAAGATTTTAAATGTTTCCTTGAATACCCTAAGTAAGATCCGGAATAGGTCCCTTAACAATTATTAGGTATCCCATAACTTGGGTAGACTTTTAGGGTGAAAGCACATTAAGGTAAAATATTTTTTAACGTATGTGGAATCCATACGAATGTTAAAAATACAAATCCATTTTACACTATAATAGAATAAATTATATTGCACAAGTCATATGGAAAGGTTAAACAACTTTATTTTTACTTATAAACTTTATCAATTGTAGTAATTGTATCAAAATTTTATATTAAAAAAATGAGAAGTTGAATTATTAACTCAAATGATTAAAATAGTTTATAAAATTCTCCATATTTCAATTTAAGGTTTTCAAAATCTTTCAAAATTGTCTTCCTTTGTATCAATGGGATTACACTATCTTTTATGTACAAAAAAATCATTTAACTAAACATTTTAATAAATATAATGAGTCCAAAATCATATGCTATGGACTATGACACTGAGTTTTTAGCACTTCAAAAGTCCAATATGTTATGGTAACTCAAATATATTCATGAAATTCATACAATATAATAATATCACATATAAAAAAAAATTGAGTTTTTTTTTTCACATATTATCCATTTATATTTTGTTCCATGGCCCATGATTGATAATCCAACAAGTTGTGATAGGATTATGTATATATTCCGCCTTAGTGTGATGTCGCCCTTCAAATGTTTCCCCAAATAGTTTTTAATAGGTTTTTAATTGCTTTTTAATTTAATAAATCCCTAGCTAACCCCTTAGATAGGTTTTGTATAATTCTTAACTTCTTTTTGGACATACCATAACATAATAAGTAGGCCCCTAAGTAAACACATATGCACATGTAAAACAGATGAAACAAGATTTTGGGTGGACTTGGACAAATTTGCCATGGTAAAAATGTCCAACCCCTTAGTGAATAATGATTAGTTGTTATGGAAAAATGAGTTGATTAATAGCTAATCAAATTCACCAATAATTAATCCATTAAACTGGCCTCTTGGTTCATATTAAGCTTGGTTAATCTACGAACCTTTGTTAAATTATGCACTTAAGACTTTAGGTTATCCTAGGCCGCAAGTGTAAAGGTTTGAACCCCTCATTTCCCCTCACCTCCATGCTTAAAAAACAAGTTTTTAACCATTAAATCACTATGTAAATAAGTGAAATGATTTGTTTTCACATATAATTATGCAATTTGTTTTTTTAACCAATGTGTAAACTACCATAGGCTAAATTGTTATGTTAGTTTTACATTATTCTTAAATTAACGTAAGCTACTTTAAACCATTCTTACACTAACATAAAATACTTTAGATTATTTGTGGGGTACCATAGGTTAGGATTTTAACTTAATCCTAGGTTTACTTTACCTTAGGTTATTTTCAACCATTCCAACATTGGCTACTTTAAATTATTATATTTTAAGTTATTCCACTTTAAACTAGTTTTAGATATTTTAAGTTATTACACTTTAGGCTATTGTGGGTATTTCACGCAAAGTTATTTTTGGCTTACACCTTAGGTTGTTCTTACTTTTTAAAATTATTTTGCCCTAGGTTTGTTTTGTTAATTTTAGGTTATTTTGACCTAAGTTAGTTTTTTACTATTGTAGGTTAATCCACCTTAGGTTATTACATGTTATTTTATCCAATATTATTATAAATTATTTTATTATTATTTCACCTCATGATATTTTATGTTATTTTATTTTAAACTATTTTGGTTGTTTTACATTAGTACACCTTAGGCTATTTTTGTTTATTTAAAGCTATTCCGCCCTATGTTATTATAGGCGATTTTACCTTAAGTTATTTTAGTTATTATAGCCAAGGTTATTTTAAATTATTTTAATATATTTCATTGTAAGTTATTATAATTTTTTTTACCCTAGGTTATTTTAAGTTATTCCACATTACGTTATTTAAAGCTATTTTCAACTCTTCCAAACAATTTTAGACTAATATATTTTTTGTTATTTTAAGCTATTATACCTTAAGTTATGTTAGGTTATTATTAATTATTTTACCATAAATTTATACTTTAGGTTATTCCAAATTAGTTTAAGTTATTTTGTTGTAGGTTATTTTACAGTATAACTTATAAGAACTTAAGGTATAGACTATGGTAAAATAAATTTTAATAACCTAGGGTAAAATAACCTAAAATAATTTTAAATGAAATAACCTAAAATAACTAATAACACTAGAAGAAATCAAGGATTTTTCAATTGGTTTTGGGATTAATTTATAGTCGTAAACAATATTTGTAATTATATTTCTTTTTAATTGCATTAGACAAGTTGTAGATGACAATCATTCATGGATAAAAAATAAAATCAACAAAACACATGGTCATTTGTTGACCCACCCATTATATACGAATTGTCATTTGTGACTAATTTGCAATTAATTTGGTCAACCTTGTGTTCTTATGATATGTTACCATGCGTCATTAATTTAATATATTTTTCTAATTATTATTCTATTTATGAAAATGTGAAATAATTTAAGATGTCCAATTAAGATCTTTGGATCGTTTTAAATTGTGACATGTGGCATAATCAAAATGTGCGATCTAACATATTAATTATAGAAAAAATATTATAAAATTATAAATTAAGATTCAAAATTAATAACTAGAAATTCTAAATCATGATTAACTATGTTCAATGATACATTATGAAATATCATAATTAATATATAAACAATGTAATTGTAATTAGGTTACAGTAATGAGACATTAAGTATAGGAATTATTTTTTATTATATTCAACTTATTAATTATTACTATATAAATATATGTAGTAACAATAATCATTTATTTAAATTCATAATTATAAATAATAGATAAAATATTTTAGTATACTTATTTTTTAATTTAAAATAATTACATCAATTAAAAAGTTTTATTAGATTTGTTTTTCGAAATAAGGTTTTTACTCATGAGTTATAAGTCTAAAATTATGAATACCAAGTTAAATTATGAAAAATTAATTAAATTAATATACAATTTATTCTATTAGAATATTTATTTTAAATTCACAATATCAAATATTAGTGTACAATTTTATGTTATAAAATAATTATTTATATATATATTGGATACAACTAAAATATATTTTTTAGTTCAAATATTTAAATTATAGTAATTACATCAAATTAATTTTTTTACAATAAAACTACTATGATTATATTAAATCGTAATTTAAATATTAAAAAATTGATGGATATTAAATTGAATTATAAATCATATAAATATTCAATTATTAGGAAATAGCTAAATTTATAATTATTTTACAATAATGTTACATTGATTATAATTTTTAAATTTTATTATTATCACTGGATGAATGGATAATAGTAATAATTTCTTAAATAATACACCGTTATAAACCCAAACAACTTGGATTGTGCAAAATTTGCTTTGAATACATTGAAGGTTACAACTTATTTGAACACATTTGTAAGTGATGTGACATGGATGGGTATTCTTAGCTAAAAACCATGTTAAAAGTTGTCCAAATGGAATAATGAAAAAAAATTAATTGTAAATTATTACAATGTAATTGTAAACACAACCAAATGCAAAAATAATTTGAAAAAATAATCAATGATAATTAAAAATGACAAATAGTTGCAATTAATTACAAATGGATTAGTAACAAAAACACTATTTTTTCTAATGTAATGACTTAAAATAACTTAAAATGGAATAACTTAAAACAACCTAAGGTGGAATAAATTAAAATAATTTTGAATAATTTAGGGTATAATTATTTTAAATAACTTGGAATAACATAAAATAACGTAGGGTGGAATAAACTAAAATAAGTTATAATGGATTAGGTTAAAATAACTATAAGTAGTTGAAAATAGCCTAGGGTGGAATAGCCTAGAATACCCAAAAATTGTTTAGGTTGGAATAATTTAAAATAGCCAATAATAACTTAAGGTATAATAGCCTAAGGTGGAATAATCAATAATAACTGAAAATAATGGTAAAATAACTTAAAGTAGAATAACTTATAGTAACTTTAGGTATAATATCATAGCAGCCTACAATGTTTAAACCAACAACATAGAAAAAGGCTATTTATTATAATGGATTACTTCAAATAGAAATAATAATGTCAATTAATTATGAAACATGATGATTATATAATGATTATATAATGACATAACTTTGTACAAGGTGAAATGATTAAAATGAAATGAATCTATTTCATTTTAAAGGTCCCAAAATGATTTTTGAATTATACCCCATTTTGGACTAATGGGATGACATTGTTATATATTTGAATGGATTACCAACAAGATGGATACATTCATTGGATAATTTTTGCTTTGCTTTTGGAGCAAAAATTAAATGGGGTAAATTTGATGCCATATGGTCAACAAGGTAGCCGAAAGATTGCGAATGGGTTTGAATGTTAGGCTTAAATGGATTGTGCAAGGGGAAGGTGTTAAGTATCTAGGTGTGCCAATAGGTTCTCATTTCTTGCTTATGTCCAATTTTGACAAGTTAATGGCCTCTCTTGAAACGAAATTGATTGCATGAAGCAACAACAAGCTTTCATTTATTGGCACGGTCCTTGTTTCTAATGTAATGATTTAAAACCTCAATGTGATATTTAATTGCATGTTGGAACTTGAACCTAGGATGAATGATCAACTTAAAAAACACAATATGTGACTTTATTTAGGGTGGAAGTGTTGAAAGGAAAAGAATTACAATGATGTGGCACTCTCTAACCCAACTTGTTGCAAATGGAATACTAGGTATAATTGACCTTAATGTGCAATTTGAGGCACTTTTGTGAACTTGTTAGTTTGGGGCTTTGTTTTAATGAAAAACCTTGGAAAGATTTGATCATGCATTGAGTAGAATAGGCCCAACCCCTTACGCACTACATTCAATGATGCCAATGGATATAATTAATTGATTTTTGCTACTTCAAAGTTTCGCAAATTTGCCTTTTCTTTTTGAAATGGCATTTCAATCAGGGATGTTTGGAAAAATGTAAGAATTAACTTGGAGAAATCTGACCCTCAAAACCCATAAGAGGTAATGCAAAAACCACAATTTGGGAACCCCCTTAATCTCAATGAAAAGAACTTGTCGTGTGGCATTGGTATTGTTAGTATGAGAAGACCATGGTTGTTGCAAGTTGCACAAGAATGCGACACCTTTGGGATAACCAAACCCAATGTTAAAAAAGACTTGCCAACATTATACATCATAAGCCATCCAATGAGTATTACAATTAAAAATTCCAGGGTTTCCCAACTTCCTTGGGAGACAACTTGTTATAATTTGGTGATTGGGTTTGCCTAAAAGTTGTGAAGGAAAGTTAATTACTTTCATGGATTTACAAAATTTCAAAGGTTCATCCTAACTCCATTTCTACTCTTGAATTTGATAGATTTCTTTTTGGTAGGTTGACATATAGCAACTCACACATTGTTCAACTTCAATAAAAAAGATTAATGCATGTCATGGTATTTGTTCAAGATATGCACAAAAGTCTTTTCAAAATGGACAACATTAACATTGATTTGGAATCAAAAGCCTATGTGTGACATTTTGATCTTGACTTCATCAACCATTTGCCTCGGGATTTAGGCAAATGGCATAGGAAAACCATGTCTCACATTGGGGATGCCCCATTTTTCGGATACATTGTTAAGGGAGGTAATCTTTGTAACACAAGTCATGAACACACTACCCCTATTTTCATAACATTCATTTAACAACTTGAATCATGGGATATTTTTTCATAAGAAATCTTTGCTAGACTTTGGCATAGTTCAAGACCTCGCAAGGTATCAACTTTCATTTGGTTCACTTTCGCTCGAGGACTATCAATTGATTCTTGGCTAGAATGCATGGTTGTTTCTTCTAGCTACCAAATTTACAACATCAACTTTATAGCATAACTTCATGACATGCCCAAAGTTGGGGTTGTTTAGGATGCTTACTTTAGGGTATGGACTAAATGGGAAGATTTTAAAACTTTAGTATTTCATGGCTTTTCATCTTGTTTTACTTTAGGTGAGATTTTTTTAAGGAATGAAGAAGGTAATCCTCATATTCATAGGTTGCATGTTAGTGATTACATTTACATTACACTTACATTATGTACCTATTGGATGTTCTTTTTAGCTTTATCTTTTACATTCTACGGGCTAAGTGCTATCACTTGCACTTTGATAATCATTATTTTAGTAACAAGATTTTTCATCATGCTTGGATGTGCATTATGGAGGTTGGTATGGCCATTTGGATGGCCATTAACATTCTTAGGTAGACTAAGGATCTCAACAAACAAAATTTTCATCAATGATGATTTTCTTATGTAATGTAGTTTTCTTTGCCTTTTCATTATGGGATTTTGTTTATGAGGTATTCAAGAACTAGTCTTCTCATTTATAGGTAATTAATATTGTTGTTTAAATTTTTTTGAATGAAGCCTCCTAAGGTGAAAGAGGGATAGGTAGGAGGTGCATTAGATAACAACAAAGAAGAAATAATAAAAAGAATATGGTTTGATCATGAGCACATAGTGCATGATCTTTGGTTATTTATCCAATTCAAAAAATTAAATTAAAATCATACCTAAACAAAAAAACATTTTGTTATTTGGATATGAATTGAAAGTCTCATCTAATGAACTTACATTGTGGGTCAAAATAGAACTTGTAAAATTGACCTTGCAATGAAATTGCAAACATAAATTTCTCCCTTATAGGCTAATTTGATTTATGTGTGCACGACTTCCACAAGGGACATTTTGCAATGCAAGATTAGTACATTTCCACATTTAAAAACTTTTGTGTGTTTATGCAATCTAGCTCCTCGTTAATATGAATATGGATTGCATTTTGAAATAGTTGGTACAAGTATTCAAACATTTTTATAACTCATTTTTCACACCATGTACTTCAAATCCATTATTGCTTTTTTTGTGTCTCTTCACATGTGCATAGATCCATGAAGATATCTCTTTTGAACTCTTTTGATAGTGAAAAATGACCTTCCAAAGCTTAGATTTCTAAGGTTTTAGGCCAAACATTGAGATTCATTTCATGCAAACATTTTTGAAAGTCTTTTTTTGCATTGGTCTCAAGGACACTAGCTAAATGTTCATGGTTCAACTACATGTTCAGGTCATCAAGCAACGTGTGAATGCAAGTTTTGGAATACATCCTCTAACTAGGGCTTCTATGTGAAGGGTAGCGTTAATTAACATTTAGACAATAAGGTTGGTATGGTGGCCACATAGGCTATATTCCCAATATTTGGCTTAAATAACGGGTGGCCTCAAGCTAGTTACTATAGGCATAAATCTATAGAATTGAAATGATTTCTTTTCATCCACGAAGAGAGTGATTATTACATTTTCATCCAATAAGTGATAAGGTTTCAAGATCATTGGGCTAATGAGAGACTTTTGTACCTTGTGCTGAGTAGTGGGTCACTAATGAAACGAAGGTCAAAGGCTTATTGTGCGTAACTTGTGACCTAATAGCCAATCAGGGTGTCAAGGTTCTCATTATGGCCGATTACGGATTACGTAACCAACAAGAGGGCACTGGTTAATGGACATAACTGGTGTGACTTTTACATCCATAACTCGTGCAATAGGTGGATGTGGACAGAACCTACTTCTCCTCACTTTTCATTCACAAGCAGCCTGAAATACATGGGCTTTAATATGTGAGACCTGATTGGGACATGGAGGTCCAATCAGGAAAAGACACGTCAGCTCCATGGAGCTCGTTGGGTTGTAAAACCCTAAACCCTAAACCCACACCACACAACAATAAACAAGGGGGTGTGTGTCACACACACTATATGGCCTTGCCATTTTACATTAAAAATCCTCTAAAAGAAACCAAAATCCTTCAAGGAATTATAACTCTATAACTAATCTCAAGTTTAGTTATCATCTTTCAAAAATCCTCAAACAAAAAATAGACCTATTCTTATTATTATTATTATTATTATCTAGGGGGCCATAAAAGTCCCCTTGAGCTACTATACTCTATAATGAATCTAAACACAAAATCCTTGCCTTGTTGGTAGGCAAAAGCCAAGAACATCATCTTCTGTCACCCAGCTTCAGCTTTTTTTTTTGTGTGTGGTGAGCCTGACCAGGTTAGCCTAGTGGGGCATGATGAGCCAGAAAAAGCCTGCTCAGGAGTTTTCCCAGCTTTCACTGCCACTGCAAAAATATGCCAGAAGAAGGTAGGGTAGGGTATGGTAGGATAGGATACTATTATGTCAAAAGAAATTGTCAATGCTTTTGGCACATTCAAGCTTATGGGTTTTGTAACAACCATCATCACTAGCCTAGCCTAGCCTAGCCTACCTTGGGATCCACATTCAATGGCTCAATTGGGTTCACTTCATTCAAGGAATCAGCATCACCCACATCAACATGAAATTTTGTCTTGCATCTCAGAATGGGATATTGCAGAATTCAATGATGATGGTGGTGCAGGTTAGTAGTAGTAGTACATGGACCACTAGACCTCTGAATATATATAGATAGCAAAAATTAACCAAATTAGGTAATTACAATATTATAATTAAAGGACAATATGTACTATGTACATTGGAATTTTTTGAAATAAATATCTTAAATTGATTAATTTTCTTTTACATTTTTTTGAAACTAAAGACATCGTAACATGAAATGTAATTATGAAATCAACTTTTGCATGGAACTCTTTCACTCCTTGAGTACCTCCAAGAGCTCATAGATAGACTTTGGGTTGGAGGACCTTCAAATCTTCCAAACCTTACATTTGGAAGCCCTCATTTGAGACTCTCTCAATATCGACCACATGTAATGTGCAAATGTTAGTTTTTGCTCCCCCCTAAACACAATCCTCACTCGCATACCATAGTGAGTGGGTATACCTCCTCCTCCTATTGGTGTTGTGGGACTTTGCAACAAGTTTAACATCAATGCCATGTGCACTAGATATGTGTCATAAGTGTTGGTTATCTTTTTTGTCACATTTTAAAATTGAAAATGCATCCTAATGATTCTAAGAGCTTTTTTGAGTTTTTAATTGAAGGGTTTAATTAACTAAAATAGAGGTAACTAAATTAGTAAGGAATGCTAAGAATCATAATTGAAACCTTTGACATTGGTGGGAATGGATTTGGGACATTGGTGGGATTTGTATTATTACCACATAATATTGAGTCCCAAGGTTTCTCTGCAAGAAGTCATCATCATGTTGCTTTCATTGACATTTTCAAATCTCCACCAACACACTCATTTGATCTAAATGGAATTAGGGTTTAAGGTTAAATTTGATCTATTTTTTGCAGGGAAAAAAGAAAAAACTGAATTTTCTGGATTAACCATGTTTCTAGTGTAGCAAAAGAAGCAATGAATTTTTCATTTAAAAAATTTTCAATTTTCTGGAAAACCCATGTTTTTGTAGTGTAATCCTAAACCCTAAACCCTTCATGACACATGTTATGCAAGTTACTCTTATCCCACTCATCAATACACAACACGGGTCAGACAGAATTCTCTTGTCTCCGGAATCTTTGTTGATCACAAGTTTGACAATGGCAAACACCACTAGGCTACCACCATAGTGAGTAGTAAGTAAATTAGTACAGGGGCAGATTCAACACACACACATCTATATATATATATATATATATTGAATACTGATACTAATAATAATAATTAATTAATTAATTTTGAAAAAAAATTCACGTGAGGAAAATGAAAACCTAAATTCCTGAATTTGATTCCATTTATTGGATTCTCTATTTTCCTTACAGAAATTTTTGTTCTTTTTGATTTGAAGTATGTTTTGGAATTTAAAAAAAATAAAAAATGAAAAAAAATCATTTCTACAAACGATAATAATAATTATTCGTGTCGAAGCTGGCCCAATTACAAACTATAGTAGAAATTTGTTTTTGCCCTACTTGCTCAGGTACACACAACAACCTCTTTTGTGTGTGTATGTATGTGTGTGTGTGTGTGTGTGTGTGTGTTTTGTCTCTTCTTTGCAGGTTAATAATCATCACCTTCACAATGTCAAAAGGTTTGCCTGGAAACACTGGCCTGCTGCTAACTTAGTGCCTGAGCAGCAGCAGCAGCTGTAGTAGTCTAAAGTCTGAACTATGTCTGTCCAATGCATGGCCACTTATTTAGGTGAAAATCATAATAGCAATAACAACAACAACAATAATAATAATCATGTACTTTAAAAAAAAGGGGGCTATTTTTCCAGTCTTGTAAGTCTTTTACCCTGATATACCCTGCGGGTAAATATGGGCATATACATTATATACCCATCCCTTTATTATTATTATTATTATTATTATTAACATTTTTTTGGGGGTTACCCTTCCATTATTACCCTACCTAGTTGGTAAATGTTTCAGACTTACCCTTCATTTACCCTACCCAGCTAATATATATATAAAATTTGAACTCCACCCTTCCCTATGGGAGAGCCATTGTTTTGATTTAAGCAGGTAAAAAAAAGAGATGCTATATATAAATAAATAAAAAAATAAATAAATATGTATATAAATCCTTACACCAAATATTAGTAAAGAGTGGAAATATTTTGCATATTTCAATCAACTCCACATTTAACCAAAAAAAAAAACTCTTAAAAGGTTCTAAAAAAAGTAGGGTATATATATATATAATATGCCAGGAACCCTTTATATACCACTAGTAGCACATATTTGCATTTTCATATTTCAACGGGTCTTTACATTGGGTCACATATACCCGCCGGGTACCCTCCACCCTTTCCCCTTTTTCTGGCGTGTTTCATTGAGTACCTACTCTATGAAATGTTTTTTTTGTGGCAGTGTTATTAGAAAGAAAGGAGGCTGGTGCTCAGACCCCTTTAAATCTCCACCCTCCTCCTCCTCCTCCTCCTCCTCCTTCTTCCATTGTGTACACAACTCAACATCATCACCTAATTCTGAAAAATCTTCGGATCCCTGACTTGTACACCTTTGGGAGAATCATTATAGAAGGTCGAAAACAAAGGTTGACAAATTGTTATAATCATCCCATTTTCTCAACCTTCATATATATATTTTAAAAAATTAAAAATTAAAAATTAAAAATATATTCAATTATTACTACCATTATTATTATTGTATTTTGTGATATTTGGAGTTGGGATCATCATCCATGAGCTGATTTAGCAAAATTTGTTTATTGACAAAATATGAAAGAAGAAAAATAAAAATCCACACACACACACACACACACACATATATATGTTTTGCTACCTACTTAAACCATGTATATAAATCTGGCATTTTTAAAATATGTTTTTTGAAAAAATGTTTTTTTGGAAATTTTATTTATCAAAATAATCATTGAATTTGTGATAGAAAACTCCCAAAAGCCAATGTGTTGGGATGTTGAAGAAGAAGGGATATGTACAATTTATGTATGGTATATTATCATTTTGAAATGGGAAGAGCACGAGTATGATTTCTTTAATCTTGAAATGTGACTATGAAAATACACTAAACTTTGAAGCAAGTATGAACCCAAGTATGGCAATGGATGGATTTGTGGAAGAAAAGTATGACCCAATGTGTCCTTTGATACTCAAATAGTCAATGGAACTCAAGGGAAATTGATGTGGGAAAGTCACACAATGGATGAAAATGAAACTACTTGGGGAAAAAAACCAAAAAACACCAAGGCTTGTGAACTTCTTGAGGTTCATCCATCCATTGGCCAACTTTCTTGATTTCATCCATTTCAAAAACTTTCCCAATTGCATTTTCATCCATTTTCAAACTTTGCCCCAACCCTTCAAACACATTTTACACAAGTTGGCAATTGAGGGTACATGACCAATAAAGAAGATGAATAAGTGATGAAAACGTTTCCATCATATTCAATCCACAATCATTCAAAGGATCAATCCTCTAGCAATGCACAATATCTCTTCTTAAGCAATACACTATACGAATTCTATCCTCAAGCAATGCACAATATCTCTTCGTAAGCAATACACTAGAGAAATTCTATCCCTTCTTTAACTAAAATTGAAACCTGTTACACACGTCAAGAATCTTAAAAAATAAAAAGCATTTTTACCAAATTACAAAAGATCTAATAAATTTGTTACATCATGTTTATATGGGGCAAAAGTCATTGGAAAAATTATGTAACAAAAGTTGCACATAACAAATTATGAAAAAAACTAACAACCATCACAAGTGGTCTATAATAGGTTCCAGTAGTAGCCAGCAAAATTGAAAAATAAAATAAAATTATGAATCTCACCTTTTTTTTTTTTTTTCATTTTTTGGTATTTTTTTTGACCCGGAAAATCTGATTTTGGCTTATTCAGAAAATTTAAATTAATATGGCCAGAGTTTTTACACTAGATTTCTGTAAATAACCCACTATGCTATATAAAAGGATGCTTATATTTCTTGCGAGAGAAATGATCCCCACTCTGACCCTTTTGAAAAAATAAAATAAAAATAAAAATCACTAAACCCACGAATTTTTTCATTCAAAAAAATTGCTCTGAAAAAAAAAGAAAATTTTTTCCTAAATTTTTTCTCAAAATTTTTTAATACAAAATACCCAAAATAATCACTACAAAAGCATTCCATGGCTCAACTACATCACAAAATTGAAAATAAAAAATCATTGGTTAAGTACCTAGTAACTTTAGGATTTTATGGGGGAAATCTTTTGGTTACAAATATGCTGTCCTAAGAAGGAAATCAAGGTCTCCGAGTCCAAATTTAACATTCATCCCTAGGAGGCCTCACTCAAGGAAAATGAAGGTACCATTGTAGGACCTAGGTGGTCAGGGGTGTTTTTTTTTGGATGAAGTTTTGTCAAATTATGATGTGAAAAATATGATTTCAACCTATACAAAGGAATTTTCATGAAAAAAAAAGGGCCCAAAATTTGCCAGATTACCCTAAACCCTAAACCCTAAAAGCAAAAAAAAAAAAAATCCAAATTGCCAGATTTTTATGATAAGTTTTAGTAGGTAGCCAAGAATATAGAAGGATTTGTTTTTTTTTCCCCCTACTTTCATATGTAGTATGTAGCCAAATCTGGCTAAATCATCTTATGGAAATAAATTTTTTTGGCACTTAAACACACAAGCCTACTCAACACCCTATGTATATTAGTACCCTAATACTCCAACCCTAACCCTAACCCTAACCTAATAACCCCGTGTATTATACAGACAAGGTTAAGAAAAGCATCTTATGGGGAGAAAAAGGTGCCTGGGCAGCACGCAATTTGTTTAAGAAAATATTGAACGGGCCACCGGGCAGGCAGACCGACAGACAGACAGACAGACAGACAGGGAGGGTAAATAGTAAAATAGAATGTGGCAGTACGTTTGTACGTCTAGCATTAAAGAGCCTTTGCCGTAATTAAAATTTCCCGTGGTAAAAGTTAAACCTACCTACTTAACTGCCTTAAATATTTAGTTGGTACAGAGCAGGTAGGAAAAGAAGGGAGGTAGGTAGGTAGGTGGGCAGGTAGGCAGGTAAGTGTGAAATTGAGGTAGGAGGGAGAGGCAGCAGGTAGGTAGAAAAAGTGGGTAGGAAGGCAAGGTAGGTAGGTAGGAAGGAGACGCTGCCAGGTAGGTAGAAAAGGTCGGTAGGGAGACAAGGTAGGTAGGTAAGAAGAAAGGAGAGCCATTCAGCTAGGTGGAAATTGTGGGTAGGAAGCCAAGGTAGGTAGGAAGGTAGGTAGGTAGGAAGGAGAGTCAGACAGGCAGGTAGAAAAGCAGGATGGGAAGTCAAGGTAGGTAGGTAGGAAGGAGAGCGAGCCAGGTAGGTAGAAAAGGTAGGTAGGTAGGAGAGGCAGGTAGTTGAATACGGAGAGAGGGAAGGAGGAATGAGCAAGCCCCCTGGCTCTCCTTCTCCTTCTTCTTCTTCTTCTTCTTCTGTGTTTTCTGTCTTTCTTCTTGTTGGTGTCAGAGGAAGGAACGAAGGATGTGCATGTAATTTGTCCACATGAGCAAGAACAACGATGACTACAAAGTGGGAAGGCTGAGAGAGAGAAGCTTTGAACTGTTGGAAAGGTTGTGAAGTGCTGTGAAATGTGGAAAGAAGAAAGAACAAGTGCAACATAGAAAAAAACCTCACTAGAAAATAACTTGACAGATTGTGGCAAGTAGACAACGTGTAGTTCGCTCACTCAACCATGGGCTGGTGTTCTCACAGAGAGAGAGCGAGAGAGAGCGAGAGAGAGAGGTGAAATGCAGGTGATGTGGAATGAGTTGTGAACGCTGGTCAAGAACTTCAGAGTCACTGAGTTGTGATAAACATGTATGCTTTTTTTCTCTACAAAAAGCTCTTGGCGACAAGCCTGCCTGCCTGTATTCGAAGTTAATGGAGCAGCTTAACTTCCAGTCCAGGTGAGCTACAGAAAAACAAGCACGTCTTGTTCTTCTCTCTCTCTCTCTCTCTCTCATGGACACACTGCAGTTGCGTTTCTGGACAGCAGCTCCCAACTTCTAAGTTAGAAGCTGATCGGCAGCCACAGCTGCTGCACAGCTTGTCATCATGTAGTAGTAGAAGAAGAATCAACAACAACAACAACAGCACTCGGAGGAGCGTTTGATCCGTCACACATTATGAGGATAACAATGCAGAAGAAGAAGAAGAAGCTTCTCCTTCTCACATGTAGCAGAAGCAGCAGCAGCAGCTTCTTCTTCCTCCGGGCAATGGGTCTTCTTTGCTTCTTCTTCTTCTTCCTCTTCTCTATGTTGCCAATGTCGGTGAGGGGGGCAGCAGCAGCAGCAGCAATATCAGATGCCCAGCTGCTTCTACAGTTCAAGGCAGGAATAGTGGAGCTGGGTGCTTCACAAGTGCTAGCTGATTCTTGGGTAGCAGAGAATGTGGACTCCGCCGGTTGTCCTCAAGGATGGTACGGTGTCACCTTCTCCAACCCTGGCTGCAACGTGGTTGCTCTGTCTCTCCCGGGCCTCTCGCTCTCTGGAGAGATCAGACAGTACACACTAGGGAACCTCTCTCACCTCAATTCTCTCTCCCTTGCTCTCAATTCTCTTAATGGGTCTCTTCCTGCGGATCTTGGAGCCCTCTCCCAGCTGCAATCCTTGGACCTCTCCAACAACCACCTTGCAGGTACCATACCCCAGAGCTTTGGCAATCTGCAGAGCTTGGTGAACTTGTCACTAGCCAACAATGTTCTGCTTTCAGGAAGTATTGTCTCCGTTCTGGAGCTTCCAGAGCTGGTTTCTCTCAATCTTTCAGGCAATGCCTTGACTGAAGGGCTTGCTTTCAGTGACAATCTTGTCGAACAAGCAAAGCTGGTGACACTCGACCTCAGCAACAACCAACTGTCAGGCTCCATTGATCCTCTTCTCACATTGCTCCCTTCCCTTTCTTTCCTCAACTTATCTGGGAATGCCTTCTCCGGCATCATTCCTCCAGGGTTTGGGCAATGCTGTACCACGCTCATGGCATTGGATTTGAGCAACAATGGATTGACGGGTCCCATTCCCACCATGGATCTTATGGAATCTCTTGTTTCACTCCGACTTGCTGGCAATGGCCTCAGCAGCTCTGTTCCTTCTCAACTCTTGAATGACCTTGCTCCTCTTCTTCAAGAACTGGATCTCAGCAGCAACAAGCTCACAGGTGGGTGATCAATGGATGGTGCCACCCACCTTTCCTTGTTTCTTTCTTTGGTCCCACCCTTTTGTCCTGTGCACGGCTTTCATATCAAGCATTCTTTGAGTACATACATACATCAAGCAGGTCTCGTGCCAGGTGGGTGTTTGGAGTTTTCTTTTTTCTTTTTTTGTTGTGGGTTTTGTGTGGCTATGGTGATGGATTGATGGATTGGTTGGTTTTGCAGGTAGTCTGGAGCAGGTGACATCGAGCACCTTACAAGTATTGAATCTTTCATCCAATGAACTGGAAGGTGCACTTCCGAGCAGGCTCAAGTCATGTATGGTTGTAGATCTCAGCAGCAACTTGTTTTCAGGGGGGATTTCACTTGCAAGCTGGAGTCCTGGATTGGAGATCCTGGACCTGAGCCATAACCAGCTCAATGGTACACTTGATGATGAAGCTCTGATGCAGCCGTTTCGATTACAAGCTGTTGACTTGAGTTTCAACCAGCTCACAGGCTCCATCCCGTTGAAGCTTCTTTCGTCACCCTCCATCTCTCAACTCAGCTTGTCAAACAATCAATTCTCTGGAGCTATTCTGGTGCAACCGTTGGGAACAACAGCAGCAGCAGCAGCTCCTTCTCTTCCCCTTCGGTGGCTGGATCTCTCAACCAACAACTTATCTGGTCAAATCCCTGATGCGATTGCAAGCTACATAAACCTGGAAGCACTGCTTCTGGATGTAAATCAGCTCTCAGGAAGCATTCCAACACAACTTTCAAACTTGTCACTCCTTCGAGAACTTGATGTTTCCAGTAACTTGTTGACTGGTGCCATCCCTGCAGACCTTCCTGCCAGCCTCCACCTCTTGAATGTTTCGCACAACAATCTTTCTGGCACTCTTCCTCCAAATCTCATGAAGCTTTTCCCGAATGCGTCATTCTTTCCAGGAAATCCTAATCTGATGCTGCCCTTGACGACGACTTCTTCTTCTGACCCAGGCATACAGGTAACACTGGGGAACAGTAAGAAAAACTCAAGTTCAGTGATTCGAGTTGGACTCATAGGTGGATGCACAGTAGGTGCAGCACTCCTCATTGCAGCAGCCTTGCTTGTTGTTTACTTCCGCAACTCCTCCAATTACACAACTATCAAGACATCAGTAAAAGTTCCACCACCACTGCTGCCTCAGGATGCAAAAGCTGTCCCCCGTGACCTTCTTCCAATGGACTCAGTTCACCCAGAGACCATCCCAGCAATAGGCTTCGATTCTTCAAAGCCTCAGTATCATAATGACTTGGAGGCTTTGGATCTGCAGAAGAGTGCAGGAGATTCACCAATATGGGCAAGGTTGCGATCAGCAGGAGGATTGCTATCTTCTGCTGCTGATGATAGCTCGTCTCTCTCATCAGAGCAGCATCAGATGGTACTGAAAGTCCATTCACCTGATCGACTGGCAGGTGACCTTTTCTTTCTGGATGGTTCTTTACTGTTCACAGCTGAAGAGTTGTCACGTGCACCAGCTGAGGTTTTGGGTCGCAGCAGCCATGGCACCTCGTACAAAGCCACTCTCGATAACGGCCATGTGCTTACAGTCAAGTGGCTACGTGAAGGTCTTGCTAAAAACAAAAAGGACTTCACACGTGAAGCCAAGCGATTCGGTGGGATCAAGCATCCTCACGTGGTGCCGATGCGAGGATACTACTGGGGTCCTCGTGAGCACGAGAAGCTTTTATTGTCGGATTATGTCAGCACAGGGAGCTTAGCATGTCACTTGTATGAGAAGTCAGGTGGAGTGCGAACACATCCAGCTCTAACTTGGGAGCAACGACTGCAAATTGCTATAGGCGTTGCTAATGGGTTGACATACCTTCATGGGAAGCAAGGACTAGCACATGGCAATCTCAAAGCCAGTAATGTGTTACTCCAGGGTCCACACTTACAGGCACGGGTTGCTGATTACAGTCTTCATCGCCTCATGACGGCTGCAGGTACTGCCAACCATATCTTGAATGCAGGTGCTCTGGGCTACCGATCGCCTGAGCTGGCTGCCACTCGCAAACCCAAACCTTCACTTGCAGGTGATGTTTATGCTCTGGGTGTCATCCTCATGGAGCTTCTCACTGGCAAGGGAGCTGGCGACATCATGTCTGGCAATTCTGGGGCTGTCGATTTGCCTGACTGGGTACGCCTCATGGCTTCTGAAGGACGACCTGTTGATTGCTTTGACCGAGCCCTCGTTGGTCTCCATCGAGACCAAGAACCTCTGAAAGGAATGCACGAAGTGCTCAAAATTGCACTGTTGTGCATGTCTCCACATTCAATGAGACCCAACATGCGAGTTGTGTATGATCAACTTGTTGCACTCACTTCTTCTTCTTCTTCTTCTTCTTTTTCATGATATCTCCGTGCTGCCTTCCTCCTGCACCCCCATCTTCTTCACCTCTAGAATATAAAACCCAATGTATTCTAGCTTGACAAAACTGCTGCTAGAACCCTTGAACCTTTGAACCCTAGTTGAGTTTAGGAGTTTATAAGGTTCCAAGGGAGGATCTATATGTTTACTACATGCAAAAGCAAATTTTTTTGGGGAATTTTTTTTCTTTCTTTCTTATTTTCCATCTTGCATATAGAAGTGATTCTTAAGGAACAAACCAGTGTTGGACTAGTATCGACTTTTGGACAATACCAATCTGGTCCTGGTATTGGGTCCAATGCTGATTTTTGCCCTGGTATGAGTCAGGTATAAACCTCGTGTCGGGATTGGTATAAGGCAGGTATCCCACCTGGTATTATTACCTCAGGTCCCTTACCATGTATTGGTATAAGGCTGCTGGCAATGCATCAGGTCATATCCGACTGGTATGTTCTTCAAAAAGCACTAGTACTCATACCAGCAGTGCTGTATACCCAGTTTGTAGTCTATATACCAGTCCAACACTGGAACAAACATTTGAGAGCTCAATCTGTTTAGCATATGAAATCAAGTGCAACCCTAAACCCTAAACCATGTACAACCTTTCTCAGTTTTGGATGCATCATACCAAACTCTTTCGCGGTGATGGCTGAGTTGGGTACTGAGACATAGTTTCGTGGTTGTAGCTTGAATGGGTTGGTTGTTTGTGCTTGTTAGCAGCACCTGGCTGAGCGTTGGTGGGTCGCTCTGCAAGCCAGGTCTAACCAATGGCCCATTATTTGATGTTATTGATCAACACGAAAAACTGTCTCATGATTCTGATTCTGAGTCAATGCCAAGCATGAACTCATGTTCTAGTTAGAATGTTTTGGAAGCTCAAGAACAAGCTATATGAAATTCTTAAGCACTTTGGCTTATGGAAAATTCTCTCTTTAGAGAGTTGAACTGCATGCTAAAATGGTTAGACCATACCCCAAAATGCTTAAGTTACAAGCTTAGTCTTATAATAATTAGACCAAGTGCTAAAAAATGCTCAAAACATAAGCCGAAATGTTTAAGAACCTTGTAATCTTAGGACTGAAATGCTTAACCTACAACCAAAAATGCTTCCACCACCTACCAAAATGCTCAAACCTTAAGCCAAAAATTCTTAAACCACAATAAAGTAAATGCTTAGACCTCCTACCAAAATGCTTGAACCATGAGCCAAAATGCTTAGACCATACACTAAAATGCTCAAGCTATAAGCTTAGTCTAAAAGTGCTTAGAACACATGCTAATGTGTTAAAAACATAATTCACTGTGCTTAAGAATATTACAACTTTAAAGCAAAATGCTTAAACCACAATAACCAAAATGCTGAGGCTACCTACCAAAATGCTCAAACCATAAGCCAAAATGCTTAGACCATAAGCTACGATGCTTAAACCATAAGCCATGATGCTTAAAACATAAGCCAAAGAAAGTGCTTGAGAATTTTATAACCTTAGGCTAAAATGCTTTAAAGGGGAACAGAGGGTGACTTCTATTTTGGTTTTTAAAGCCATGATCAAAGGTTCTTCATAAAAGTAAGAACCACCCAAGACTTGTTTGGGTGCATTGAAGTTGCTTCAGGGTTGGGCTGAAACTCTCAAGACAACCTGAACGCACCCAACTACTAACCCCGTGCGCTTAAGATGTTCTTTTTTAAAAGAACCAATGTAACAATATTGGATGATGTTGTATGCAACTTATATTGAATTCAAATTCAAATTCAACTTCGTGAATTAAATTCAATTGAAGAAAAATGGAGTGAAAATTAGTGCAAAAGGTATTCAAAATCCACTTGTGACTATGGTGTTAAGTTCCTTTGATTATTCAACCATTGCTCTCACCCTAGATTAACCAACAAATTCTAACTAGAGCAACATTGGAACAATTGTTCCGGAGCACATGTAAAGTATATCCTTAATTGGTTCCCTAATGTATTGTCATTTATTAATGTTCTCATATTTAAATTCAACAACTAGTGTTGTCCAAGTTTTTAATATACTCAACAATTCCATTATACATCCAATCACTAACCTAGTTACATTTTTTAAGAAAAAAAAGATTTCAAATGTAGGAAGGGAAAAAAACATGTTCCATATTGCCTATATGGATCAAATTAAGATGCCCTCTTTACATTATATCGAGGAACTATGACCATGGAAATGTTGAGAGCCATCAAAATGCATCCAAAGGCTATCCCATGGAAATTAAAAAATCATTTTACAAGTCAGCCCCGATACCTCCCATTTTGCCTTCGTTTTATTTCTTCAACCTTTTATAAAATGAACTTATACCTTGACATGTCTTTTCCTTCAATTCAATTAGAGATTTTCAATTTCAATGGTCATCGGTTATAGGCCCTAATGTAAAGAAAGCTTAAAATGTAAAGAAGGTCCAAAATTAGAAAAACGATAATGTATTGAATTAAGAACCTTTTTTTCATCAAAACAAATTGAGACCTTAACTTTACCTTGATGTTAATTCCTTTGATATATTTTGATTCAAATTATTATTTTGATTTAATCATTATTAAAAAATGTGAGTGCAATTCATTAGTTCCTCTTCATTAAACCAATGAATTCATTAATTTTTAATGAGTTTTTCTTTTTGTTAAGATTAATGAATTCACTCAAAATCTAGTGAAATCACTTTATATACATGAACACTTTTTTTTGTTAAAGAGAACAAAATGTAATGACTTGTAGCTCAATGTCCTTTCTCCATTCAAAGTAAGGTTTTCATTGTCTTGATGTTATTCCTTTACGACTTACTTAGCAACAAAGCATGAAACACAAGCAAGGCAAAAGAATAAGACGATAAACCATGAAAGTGGTCCCGTATGGCCCAACCTTCCAAATTCTAGAACCTTCCATTAACAAAATTGAAAACAAGCCTTCAACATTTAAAAGCAGCTGAGAAGTCTTGGGAATATTTTGGCAATATTTTGGCTCGTGACAAAAAATGGGAACCGTCATAATAAAATCATCAAAATCTACATAAAAACGCACGTGAAGAAATTAATTTCTTAGTGTATTTATTTGGAGGGCACCTTATACCCTTGGATATCCCTTGTCGCAAAGATGAGCGATAATTTTTTAATTTTTAATTTTTGTGTCAACTTTAAGAGTGAGAAGGATTTTACACTTACAAAATGAGCATTGGCATAAGATTAGTCCCGTCCCCACTCGAATGGAGTGGGAGTAAGAATATTACTCCTCGCTTACATCCCATGGTCTACATATGTGACGATATGTGCCAATGGCCCCAAGTGTGAACAAGACCTTGAAAATGTAGACCCTATTGTGAATTTTAAAAAAAAATAAAATTTAAGTTAACTATCCAATGACAACAATTATTACTCAAAATTCAATATTTCCCTCACCCTTAGATCTAAAAATTACAAAAAAATTTAAATATTTGGCAGGGCATTTCAAAAA
This sequence comes from Sphagnum tenellum, assembly GCA_963921925.1. Taxonomy (NCBI): domain Eukaryota; kingdom Viridiplantae; phylum Streptophyta; class Sphagnopsida; order Sphagnales; family Sphagnaceae; genus Sphagnum; species Sphagnum tenellum. Next base: position 1,512,126 of record OY998153.1, read on the forward strand.
GAAAAATTTGTCTTTAGGTTCCACTTGGCCTATTGGCCTTAGATAAGGTACCTACTAAGATCCCAGAAAGCTCTCTCAAGATAGATCCTTCTCTTAGGTTTTAGAGTCACCCTTTGGCTGGCTTAGGTGGGTACCTACTCAGGTGCCAAAACGTCCTCAAGATAAGGCCTTTCCTCCTGGTTTTAGAGTCCCTTTGGATTTTCAGTACCAAGTTCCACTTGGCCTATCGGCCTTTAGGTAGGTACCTACTCAGATCCCAGAAGGCTCTCGAGCTACGCCTTTCTCCTTGGTTTTAGAGTCCCTTGACTGGCTTAGGTAGTAGGTACCTACACACTTCTCAGAAGGTTCTCAAGATAGGCCCTTCTACTGGTTCCAGAGTCCCTTCATTCGCTTAGGTTAGGTACCTACACAGATCCCAGAAGGTTCCCAAGATGGGCCCTTCTGGGTTTTAGAGTCCGGTGGCTCGTACAGGTAGGTACCTACTCAGACCCAGAAGGTTCTCAAGATAGGCCCTTCTCCTGCGTCTTCGAGTCCCTTGGCTGGCGCTTGTGGGGCCTCCTCTCTCCCTCCATCATTTCATTGTGTAAGCACGGCAGGAAATTGCAAGCGTTTCTCGGCGCTACTCGTTTTTCAGTTGAACTCAAGGTGCCCGGCCGCCCGGCCGCCCGCCCTCTCTTCCTTCCTCCCTCCCTTCCTCTCGCTGGTGGCCCGCCCTCGATGCGGTCGCATCATCACAAAAGCCCCGGGGTTCTAGTTACAGGCACGAAGTGCAATAACAAAATGCCACAAAGCAGAGATCCGTGCACATTCCTAGTATATACTGCTCTGCTGCAGTCGCAAGGCCTGGACGCAGCATCTAGGATCGCCCCAGGATAATATGCCCCTCCTTCACGCAAAGGTACGCTACTGTCTGTCCCGATCTACATCAATCCGTCTGAAAGGAAAGAAAGCAGGAAAGGAATCAGGAATCATCGATCTTGTGCTTTTATTTTTCCCACCTTCTGAGCAAGAGTAACCACAATTTAAAAGCAGCTGAGAAGTCTTGGAAAGTTGTAACTTCCAGTGCAACACCAAACTCTCTCTATCTCTCTCAAGGAATAGGCGCCGGTTTTCCAAATTTCCCGCAAACTGCAAGTCGTAGAATCGAGTCATCGTGCACGACACGCACGCAATTGATTCTGTCTTTGTGTGAGCAGAAATGTGCCTGATTGCCGCATTGGTGAACGAAGTTCATGATTCGCTGGCGTGTTGGTGAAGCAGGATCGATCCATTGCGTGACTGACTTTGGAGTGATCGTCGAGATCGGTTGAGCAAGACAGCTTGGTGAACTTGCGCGTGCACTGTATTGAGAAAATGAGTATTACTTCAGGATTGGTGAAGGGTATTTGAAAACTTTGGCGGAAGAGCTCGTTGAGGAAGACGAGAATACGAATCTTGTGAATTGGTGAGCAAGAAGACGAAGGAACTGTACTATCTCATTCTCTGGTGTGATAGATTTTGGAGCATCTCCGTTGCGGATTGAGGAGCTAGAAGCAGGATCTTGGTGAAGGATCAGACAACGGTTGTTCTGGAGGCGAAGTCCGAAATGTCGACGTTGAGCGGGTCATGCGAACCGCCAAAAGTGTCTGCGGCGCCTCGAGGGATTCTGCATGCGAGCGCGGAAGCTGAGAGCAGCAGCAGCAGCAGTTGTTTGAATCTATTGCCGGTTGACGGATATGCGAGCTCTAATCGCACGGAATCTGCTCCTCGTGACAATTGCTCGCCGAGTACAAACTCCGGCTTCGACAACCGATTCTCGTCGTTCTGGTCCGAAGAAGGCGCGGGGCTTGGATCATCATCGGCCGCACCGGAGTCCCTCCACGACAGAGCGACAGGAGAGGACTCAACATTTAGCAGCGGTGAAACAATGGTTGTAGCCTCCGCGCAGCTGAGCGAGGAAGAGCAAAATGCCAGGGAGTGGGCGCACAAGCCTCGTCGCATTGCACTGTTCGTGGAGCCATCGCCATTTGCGTATGCCTCTCGCACCTCAATTTCCCCCTTCCAGAGTTGGATCCGTCCTCCTGTACAACGTGCTTGCCATATCCGACCGCAAGAAATTCAATGCACTCCACATATGCAAAACTTAATGCCAGAATTCACGAGACCTGCATGAACTGTTGCAATAATAGCAGAGTCTTCAGCCATCATGGCCATGTGACTGACAACAAAGATGTAGTAGGGTCCTTCTTCTTCTTCTTCTTCTTCTCTGGAGCTAAAACCAATCATGTTAGAGAGGATAATGATAGCTAGTCTGCACCTTGACACTGTATCTTTATTGTGCAGTGAGAAAGACACATATGTTATCTTTTTTGTTTCATAGCAAGTCTTGCATGCCCCTGGAGACCAGCTGACTGCTGTTGCCATGGGCACCCACAAATGGCAATGGATTTTGATCTATTCTCTTCTGCAGGTATGTTTGTGGTTACAAAAACCGTTATCAAAACTTCATTCGGTATTTGCGGGAGCTTGGAGATGAGGTAAGGTGCTTCCTGGAGACTTGAAAGTATGTATAGACCATCATGTTGTCATCTGTTTAGAAATTCAACATTTATGCCAAAGTGTCTAGCTTTGCATTGGAAAAAAAATTCGAACGTGTCTTCTTCTCCATCAAACTCTTCCTGCAACTGGCACAATCTATTTCCTCATGTGTAGTTATATATTGTCTGAGTTTTGTTTGCTTTTGAGTACTTGGGTTTGCAGGTGCTGGTTGTGACTACACACATAGGTGTGCCTGCAGAATTCTATGGTGCAAAAGTGATTGGTTCATGGAGGTGAGCATCAATTTAGAAGAGTGTTCCTGAATTGAGTGTTCATTCCTTCCTTGCAGAAAATTACTTCTGTTGTATGTGTCCAGGATCAGTGTGCAGGAACCACCTCTATTGTTCCTTAATTGTGTCATGGTTTTTTTTTTGGGGGGGGGGGTTTGACAGTCTCCCTTGTCCTTGGTATAAGCCACTTCCCTTGTCACTGGCTTTGAGCCCTCGCATCTACAAGGAGGTAGCTGACTTCAGACCTGACATCATTCATGCATCGTCTCCTGGTCTAATGGTAATGTCCTTCCTCAAAGTCCAACATCCATTACATATCTTTCTCATATTCTCTTCTACTTACCCAGTAGGCCCCTCTCACTATTGAAGATAGGCACCTTTCTCAATTTTCTAGTACAGGGTTCACATGATCAGCTCCATCACATTCACTAGGTTTGTGTAGTGGTGTCACTAGAACTTGTGAGCCAAGTCATCTCTTAAGGGTGACAGAAGAGCTCTTGTGTGGTCATGAAAGGGTTCATCGCATTGGTGAGCAAAGTATGTGTAATGGAGTGTTTGGAAATCAAGTAGGTGTTTGGAGCCCTGGTCATAGCCAAGCTTCTTAATGTTCCTGTGGTGATGGCTTACCACACTCATCTACCAATGTAAGTTTGGATTCTTCTTGAATATTTATTGTAAGGGACAGAATCTTTTAATATCACTAGGTCATCACTAGTGTGAGCTTTGTTGAACTATGCTCTGGTTATGTTCAATTCTTTGTTTTCAGTGTAAGGGGCAGAATCTTTGATATCAGACTAGGTCATCATTAGTATGCCATTTTTGTTGAACTATGGTCTGCTTTTGCTCTCTTTTTATCCCTTCCAACTTGAGATCATCATTGTAAAATAAGTTTTGTAATGTGCAGGTATATTCCTAAGTACACATTTAGTTGGCTTGTGCAACCCACATGGCTTATAATCAGTAAGTACCCTCCTGTCCTTTCTGAACCCTTTGTGTTCCATTCTTTGACAGGAATAGCATGGTTGTTGTGTACATAGTGCATAAACACAAGGTTTCACAAATAGTGGATCTGAATTAGAACTGTTATACAAGCATTCAAAAATTTTCCTTGGAGAATCGGTGATGAGGACTTGAGAAACAAAATTAATGGGACCCTTGTTTTTGTGTGAAGAGTATTTGCACAGGGCGGCAGATCTTACATTGGTCATGTCACAGGCACTTGGGAAGGAGATGAATGCTGTTGGAGCTTCAACAGGTAACTTACTCTTGCAAAATACACAATGGACAGCTTGTGTTTGTGCTGGATGAGGTCTTTGTTCTTTGAAAGGGCTGAATATCCTGTTCAAACTTCTCTGAAGTTGATACCAAGCTGGATCAGATGTCTTCATTGGCTCTTGGGTTGCTATCCACAGCTGAACAAATTCGCATATGGCAAAAGGGTGTGGATTCAGACACCTTCCACCCACGCTTCAAGAGCTGGGAAATGCGCAATCGACTGACGTAAGTCCTCCTACTGCCTTTGTGTTGAGGAGAATTGTATTTGTTTTGCCTGTGCAAGAGAAAAGTTAGGATTAGAGTCTGGACATTTGCAAAAGACTTACCTGAATATTATTCTAGGTAAAGAGCTCAAAATATTGCCCTTGTGCAACAACCATCTTTGCACAACTTGTGTTCACTGGTCAATAATTGAGTCAGATACAAAATGACCTTCACAACAGTGGGAAATGAGTGTCTGGCAAACCCTGAAGCTCATCAAGCCCTGGATTTGCATAGACACACTTGATTCAACATTAGGAAACAGCTCTTGAATCCCAGAGAATGCCATCCTTGTTATCTAAGCTGTGCTGTAAAGCTTTCCTTCAGGAAGGACTGTTTCTATATTCTAAGCTGATGTGTTGGTATGTGATACATATGATTTGTTTCTGTCATGTGGCTGGCTTGCAGTGATGGGGTGCCCGATACACCTGTAATTGTACATGTAGGGAGACTGGGGGCTGAAAAAAATCTTGATTTTCTCAAAAGGTGGGTTCTGTTGATTGAACGTTTCTCATACTTGTTGTCCATGACACCTAATCACATGACATTAAAAGACATGAAGTCACTCACATCTACTGGCTGGATAGTAGTAGAAGCAGAATATGGACATCAGCCTGTATTTCTGGTTGGGGTGTAGCTAGTGGAAAACTCGTGAGTCCCTCAGTATGATGGGATTTGGGTTAATACAGACTGAGCAAGTTCCACACTGTCAATAATATAGTTTTCTTTTGGAGTTGCAGCGTAATGGAGCAAATACCAGAGGTGCGCCTGGCATTCATAGGCGATGGGCCTTACAGGTGAGCTGAGCTGTATTCTGCAATATAATTAATCAAGGTTAAGGATACCTTAGCTGATGTTAGACAGGAGTTTTAAGTTGAATTGTACCAGTGGCATGTACCTGAATGTGCCTTGAGATATTGATAATACTATCCAGCTCACAATGCAAGAGGAACACCACACAGGTGATATCAAAGCTGTCTTAAAATTGCTTCAGGCACCCTCAAGATCCCATATATGAAGCAGACCCTGATGTGTAAGCTTGTTAGAACAAGTACTTTCTGTTAATCTAAATAGGTTCCAGTCATGTGCAACTAAGCCATGAAACCAAGTGATCAATGCCAAACAGGCAGGGATCACCATGCTGACAAGTTTACTGTTGTGCAAATATAATTTGGTGTGGTTAAAGCATCCCTGGCAGTGCTCAATATGTGACCCTGCAAATTAAAATTGGATGAAGAAAAATCAAAGCATGCTAGTTTGGCTCAGCAAAATGCTTTCGCCAAGCATTTTTGCACAGTTTGCTAAGGCTAGTAAAAGGCACAGCAAAGCTGTGTACCTGTGAGAGAAGAGTAATAAATATAATCTGACTGCTGCTCCTCCCTGTTTCTGATTGATCAATCATAATGATTGGTTGAGATGGTTTGCTATTACTCTCCCACCTATTTGCTGTCCTAGTTTTATGGTGGGGTTGCAAAAAAGTAAATAACTAAACTTGGATATGAGAAAAAAATTTGCAGGGTCACATACTGAGCATCACTGCTGGGGATGCTCTTAGTTGTGTATAGACTGTTCCTAAGGACAAGTTCTCTACTGTTGCAGCATTTGGAAGGTCTCATGGTGCATCAAGCATTTCTTACCTTGTCAGTGGAAAGGACAAGAATTGGAACTGTGGCTACTATCCTGAGATGACAGTAGTCAAGACTTAGTGCCATCTAAGCATCTCACAGACATTTTGATGACATCTTGATAAGGAGCCTTTCATTCTAAACAGTAGTGGCCTATATGTTTTTTTCACAGTGATCATGGAATTGGTGTCAATGCAGGGCTGACTTAGAGCAGATGTTTCAAGGGATGAATGTCACCTTCACAGGCATGCTACAAGGCGAGGAACTATCACAGGCATATGCAAGTGGTGACATCTTTATCACTCCCTCTGAGACTGAAACTCTCGGGTTTGTGGTCCTAGAGGCTATGGCCTCTGGAGTACCAGTTGTTGCTGCCAGGGCAGGTGGGATTCCTGATATTGTAACCCAGGATGGCGAGGCAGGATTTCTCTACACGCCAGGTGACCTTGATGATTGCCTGAGCAAGATAAAGCCCCTGTTGGAGTCTTCTGAGTTAAGGCAAAAGATTGGTGTGGCAGGTATAGCTCATTTCTAGGCCTCTGTGCTGATTGATAAGAGCTGCAAATGTTGTGCTTGAATGAGCTTTGCTGGCTCTGCAACTTCAACATTGATGCATTTTGGTTCAGAGTGAGCAGGGTCTTGGAGTCTCAATAAACTCTCATATAATTAGTTTGCATCTGTTAAGTTACTTTTTTATTTAAAACATTGGTTTTGCTCATCTTAGACTACTCCTAGGTCTTCCATGTCAGTGTTTCAGGTTTAACATGTTGTCTCCAATGTACTGGGGCTACCTAACCTTCAGGAAGCGAGAGGAACCCTTTTGTCTCTTTGGGTAATTTACAACTAGAACCAATATCCTGAAATTTCTACCACACAAAGGAGTTCCTCTTGCAGGTCGTGCTGAGGTGGAGAAATTTGACTGGCGGGCAAGTACCAGGCAAGTGCGAAATGAGCAGTACAGTGCTGCAATCAGGTTCTGGCAGAGAAGGCAAGAGCAGCTGGCAAGTGGATTCTCGGGATGGTTCAATTTCCAGCCTGCACCAGCACAGAATCTGTAAATTGTTGTAATCTTCAAATCAAAAGTCCTGAGCCCTTTGTACATGTAAGCACCTCTTCTGCTTCTGAGCTCTGTTCATTTTACTTGTCTTATCAGCTCTAATCCATCCCTCTGAACATCTCTTGAACTTTACATGTGACAAATGCTCAGATGTCAGCTTGGTTTCCGTTTTAGCTACTGAGCTTAGATCTAAATTAATTGCAGCCCATGCCGAAGCCCCTCGTGTGTCTCTGTTTCTGGTGGCTTGACATACTGATTCAATTCTTTTCCATTATTTTTCTTGTTCACATGTGATGTTCCTGTCTTGGCTACACTGTAGTGTGAATATTATTTCCAGTGGAGAAATTTTATTTTTAGGGGGGCCAAACATAGTGGGATTTAGAAGCTTACAGTGGAAGTATAATAGTGAGCATGTGTGTAGAACTTCTATTTGCAAATGTCATTTGACTGATTTGTAAAGAAGATTATCTGTACTGTACATTTGTTTGTGCATCCCTTTGAGAAGCTCTTTGCTTAGACAACTAGAGTGGTCATGCTTTTTGCTAAACCTTGCAATCTCTTTTGCTTAGACAACTAGGGTGGTCATCTTTTAGATAAATCATGCAAACTCTTTTCCATTAATAGCAGCTCCAGTCGTGCTCAGTATGTGACCCTACAAAAATATTTCTCACATCCAAGTTTTACTTTTTCCAACCCCACCCATAAAACTGAAACTGGTACTGCTGATAGGTGGGGAGACTACTAACAGCAACCCACCAGGACCAGTTCTTATGATTGGCAAATCAGAAACAGGGAGCAGCAGTCAGATCATATTTTTTACACTCTTCTTTGGCAGGTGTTAGGCTTTGCTGTTGCTTTTACCAGCCTCAGCAAACTGTGCAAAAATGCAGGGCCAAAACCATTTTGCAGAGCCAAACCAACATGTTTCAACTTTGCTTCATCCAATTTTAATTTGCAGCATCACATAGTGAGCACCACTGGAGCTGCTCTAAGCACCATATTATTATATTAACCAACAAATCCACAAGGTCCAGAATGTACAGGCCCAAAGGTCTGGTTGCAGCAACATGAGGAATGTGTTTCTTGTTGTTGACAAAGAATTGAAAAACTATCATTGCAGCAATACCTCAGCATCACTACACCTAAAAAGAATGCTCACAAATGTGCTCTCATGTTTTTGAGTCCTCTTCCCATAGTGTTGTCCAATTCATTTGTGAACTCTACATTAGTTTGTGTATAATTGTGACATTGGTAGCACAGAATTTTGTGCAGTTAGTTGTCTCCACTCTTCTCTATGTCTCCACTTTCATTTCTTGGATCTTGGAGGTTTCTTAGAACACCCCAAGCCTCAAGTCTTACTAAAGGGCATCCACATGGAGCACAGAAATTGAGTATTGCTCGTCCATTAGGTGGTGCTATTCTTTGCAGCTCTGCCTCTAACTCCTTGGGATTTTGGCCAAGCTCTAGACTGCCATTCCAAGGAAGCTCATCAACAATCGGAGTCGATAATGTCCTCACACATTGCTCTGTCTCAAGCTGAATATCCAATTCCATCGCTTTACAGAGGCCATGGCACTGAGGATTGTCACACCATTGTGACTTGTACTTGTAACTGTGCACATAACTATGACAAACATTCAACAAATTAAGAGTCCAGACATATGTGATAGATTCTTGATAAATGACCTCTCCAATCAACATGAACAGCCCTGGCAAAACTTCTCCCATTTGGCTGAATATAAATGTAAAGTAAGGTGTGATGAGAAAACCACAGGAACCTAGAACCAATATCAATCACTGCTCCTGATGATGTGATCTGGTCACAGAAGGCTGGCATTGAGGTTGCCAATGAGGGCCTCTGCTTCCTGGGTTGTTGGTGCTGGTGCTGGTGCTGATGCTGATACTGTTGTGAATTGGCCATAATTTGATCAGTAAGTGTGATCAAAACACCCACAGAGAAGTAATTAGTTACTTTGCACCCATGAGAGTTAAACTGACTCTTTGGATTCTCAAATGAAGATTAGTTGCCCAGGCCTCCCCCTAGCACTTGGAAAATGCATCAACCCACGAATCTGCTTCATGCCAGAGCAAGAAAAGGTTGACCCAACAGAAGAATATCATGACGACAGCCACACACACACATTTATCAAATTTGCAGAGGAAAACACCACAAAAACATCTCGAAGGTAACCAACCTTTGGGGTAGAGCTCTGGGAGAAACCAAAACAAACATGGGCAAAACATGAGTGCAGGACTGTTAGCCTTCAACCTTGTAGAAGTGTCACTTGCACAGGTCACACACTGTCAGGAGCTGATGATGTCAGTGGGGAGTAATGACAACTAGTAACTGCCACTTATCATGACAGTAAGTGTCTAATAATCTGCTAGAATTTGGGGAATCCACGGTGCTAAAAGCTCAATTGTCCTGAGTTGTTTTCTATCACTGTTTCCACAAGCAAATGGGAAGACTCGGTTATGATGTTGGCTAGCACTTGAGGCATAGCTATGTATCTATGAAATTGCAGAGAAATCTCCACAACAGAAATTTGAAGGTAACATGACAATGAGTACAGTCATAACCTTATGAGCAATTGCTCACTAATGAAACCATCATCTTCATCACAAAGAGTAGTGAGAAGTACACTACCCACTGACTTTTTCAGCTCCCAAGTGTAGTTGAGTATATAATAGTCTGCCCAAAATTTCAGCCAAACCATCATACAAAATCTGCATTCTGAGTTTCTGCCTAATCCAAGAGTAAAATAATATCCTCATTCTGCAACAAGCTGCAACAAGCTTTTGAAGGTAAGCTTCTTTTCATTTTACCTTGCCCTTGTACAAGCAAGCATCTAAGTGTAAGAGGACTACATGAAGAGTTAGTTGTTGGGTTCCTCCTGCAACCTGAACATATTCTTGAAGCACACACACCAATAATGTTAAAATTAATGTTATCTTTTTTTCTATATAAACTAATTTCAGAAAAAAATTATTACAAAAGTTAACATCTACCATTGTTAAATGTAATATTGTAACATGTTTTTAAATGAAACGCATAATCATAAAAGTTTTCTTAATGCTCGCACCTCCTATAAATAAAAAATGTAAAGGCTTACTCTAACCTTTCTAACCTTTACATAACTCCCATTTATTCCTTTTATGAGAAATATCATCAAGGATAGCTCACATTCATTAATAAGTTCTCTTATATGCGAAAATATTATTTTATACAAAACATATCCATCCATTTCTTGACAAAAATCATGAACTAATTTTATTTTTCAACAACTCTTATTTGATTAAATTGAGTATTCATATGCTAAATTGTATGATTCAATTTTTTTGTATTGGTGAATAACACATTTTTACATGGACTAATAGTCAAATAATGATCAAACATGACATTTTCACTAACAGCACAGTATCTGGGTAGCTTCAGCAGTTGTTTGCAAAATAATTAATTTAATCAAGAATTTATAATTTGGGATCGAGATTCTAATTCTAAAATTTCAACATAAACAGAATATATTTAATAAAATGACCACACATTTCAAATGCACCTCCCTAATATTTTCTCAAACATCTTTGAACTTTTGGAATCATAATCATCCTCAAATTTTTGAAAAAAATCCATGATTGTGACATTCATTTGTGAGATCAACTAAAGTGTTTATTTTTTGATTATTTGCATCTTTATATAGAGGAATTTGACAAAGTTCTTGTAATGCTTTCATCATTATATTTAAAGCATAAATATATAATATAACATGAAGTGCTTATATTTTAGTTTTTTTTCAAGAACACATGGATAAAAAAATTGTCTTATAACATCCATGGTAACAATTTTTGCACGAAATTTAAATTTGTTGACACATTAACAACATTTCCATGCATATCATATTGTCCATACCCTTTGAATTGGAAAATTTGTGTAAATGCAAGGTGTGACAAAATGAAAGATTCTTTTATTTTGTTCAACATGGAAACAAATTTCATGTAGGATTTTTCATTGATAATGTGACTACAAAGATCTATATTATTTAATAATTTTTCAAAATCAATATTCTTTCCACAATACTTGCACATTTGCAAATGATTTTTGAAGTTCGTAAGTTTTATGATTTCTAAACAAAATTCAATGTATGATTTAAATGCATGACAAATTCAAAATGTGAAACACAATCTCCCACAACAATGACATATGTATGTAACAATATCTTCCATATCTTTTATATTTCAAAATATGTTTGTCATCAAATGGATTCAAATTCAATTTTGTCAAAAAAAATCATGTGCTTGGATCTTTGAAGTGTGTTTGCATTTATAAATTCACTATGTTGTCATTTTTAACATCTTTAATGATATAAGGACTTTTACTAATATTATCTTATTATTTGGCAATTAACGTTTCATTCCTTTTTTTTCGGTGCATTAAAAAAAAAACTTTGCATCATTTTTTGACATTGGTTTGTTTTCTTCTTTCAAAACATTACTATTTTTGTTTTGTTTCCACTATAAAGGCATGTCGTATATGGTTTTAACATTTTGATACTTTTAAAGTTAAATATGGAAACCAAATTTTAAGTTTTTGTGACTATGTTCAATCATAGGATGCAAAGTGCATGAAGATCAATGTGATCAATATAAATTATGTAATAAAACCAATTGGGCCCAAACCATTTGCCTCAAATCAATTACTGGCTTGTGTTTGGTGATGGGTATTTGTTTGCACTGACCCAGTGAACCAGCACCCAGCAGTGCACCATGAAGGATGAATGATAAGTGGTCAGGAAACAGTTTTCTGTTGGGCTTCAGTTCCCAGCTAACCATGGTGGTTAGCTCAGTTGCTTTATCTTTTTTTTTGCTACCTACCTACTAACAACCGACAAGCAGGTCGTTACTAAGTTGGTAGTAAAAACAGCTCTTACATATGCATAAACCATCTACATACCTAGTAATTACCTAATTTTCTACCTACCTACCTATGTACAAGACCTATATATTTCGTACAGAATCGGTTACCAAGGTGAAACCAAATATTAACTCAGTTGAGGTTCATCCACAACTGCGTAATAACAGCCATCCAGTGGAAATGAAAAGATTAGGGTTTAGAAAATTGATCTAACTTTTGACAATGAATGATTATGGATGATGTCAATAAATTATTATTTTTGGTATAAATATTTAGAAATATTAATTGTCGAAAAAAAAATTCAAAGTCCTGAATTATAAGTTGTTATTAACATAATTTGTATGTTTAACACAGGTAATTTTTTAATTTCATGTATTTAGAATACACTAAAGGCAAATGAATGAATGAAATATTGAATGAGGTCATCCATGTAGATGAAAATGAGAGAACTTCATCAAAGAAAGCAAATAGACATTGGAACATATTTTTATATCTCATTGTTTAATCATTTGTATGAAAAAACTGTAAGATCTTAAAAACTTGATTCAAGTTGCTAACAACAGAGAAAGATCATGTTGTTGTTGCTTGGGTTTTGACTATGCAAAAGGTTGGGCTCTCAATTGATGAACAATAATTAAAGATGAAAATGGTCGAACTCCCTCAGACAAAGCAATTAAAGATGAAAATGGTAAAACTCACTCAGACAAAGCCAACACATTTCTAGGGAAAAGTATAAGGACCTCTTGGTGGTACTAGTTCAAATGGAGATATCCTAAATTCAATGAATCCTCAATAGACAGCGCTTAGCTGAATCTGAATATCTATTTTTTTCAAAAAACTTTAAATTCAAATATCATGACCAGATCTCATGGAATTCAGATCCGATGGACATGCTATCATGGCAGATATTAGGTCAGCTGATATCCGACTGATATCCGTTGTTGAGTATGAGGATATGCATGATACAACATTAATATATGTCTGTTAAGCCCTGGAGGAAATAGGTGAAAAAGATTGACTTGTCACCCTATGGCATCCCTCAAGCATCAAGCCGTCATTCATTGACGTTTGCTTGGCATCCTTTTGTCATGTTGTCACCACTTTTGCAATGCCCACTGCCCTTTTTTCTACCTTTCCCATATTTCCCCTCATTATCACCTTGACATTTCCCACCATGGTCCAATCATTCCCCACCATGATCTTGCCATTCCCCATTATGCGCCCCCCTTTCATCGTAGACATTCCTTCAAACTTGGATGGGACATCTGCCAACCAAAAAATCTTTGCCAACCCAAAAAATTAGCAAGGATGCCCTATTAGGGATGTCCTACCAGATGTTGGAAACCCTAATCCAAACCCTGGTTTTGGAGTATGATTAATTCAGATAGTTTGATATGAATATTATAAGAAAACTTGAGAGTCTCATGCATTTTTGCTGTGTTTGTCGCTAAAATTTTGATGGTGGATGATCCACGTGACGCTGAAGAATCACATGGAGGGAGGAAGCAATGTTTTTGGGAGGGGAGGTTGGAAATTTTTGCCTTTGAACAAAAACATTTGAAAAAATTGGAAGTTTTGGTTTTTTCTTTTCCTACTGTAACTTCGCCTAAAATATCTAAAACAATCTAAACTAAAGAGTGAAAATTCATCCAAAAAAATCATTGAAAAATCATTGTGGTATGTATTTGGGATTCCCCTTATCCAGGAAATGAGCAAATATCACGCGGGTAATAAGAAACTTAATTGGGTACCCATCATCTAAGTCTTTCTATATTCTTGGTGTACTTACTAGAACTTAACATTAAAATTTGGCGATTTGGATTTTCTTCTTTGTAGAAATCTGGTGTTCAAATTTGGGTCATTTTATTTCCATGAAAACTTCATTTTATATGGCGAAATCATATTTTTCATATCGAATCTTGGCGAAAACTGTCGCCAAGAAAAAACAAAAAGCCGTGCAAGTTGAAAGGGATGTACACAAGTCTTCTGCTGGGCGGGGTACTGGTGACCACCCTACGCGAGAGAGAGGCGAGAATGGGTAATTGCGTCGGAGGCTTGGTTGCATCGAAGCTTTGATGATGGATTGTTGAAGGAAATTTTTAGCAGTTGCTTGTGCATCAACTATCTGCGAGATTGTTTGCGAGATTGAGCAGATCTGTGGGTTTCGGTCCAGGCCCAATGAAATCTTTGCGGGATGAACTGTTTCAAATAGCAGTTGAAGGCAGCGAAGAACAGATGCGGAAGTTCATACAGGATCCGCACGTGAGGGTGAACGACAGACGTGGCTGGCACCTAGCTGCGTTACACCAGAGCGCGGAGTTCAATCTCAATATTGGCGTGACTAAGGTACAATCAAGTATGCAGAAAACCAAAGCTAGATAGTGGTCGTGCTTCAAAAAGGGGGCAATTTTGCAAGCAAATTGCAATACTTGACTTGACTGAGTCTTTTGTTTTTGCCAAAAGCATTTCGTAGTGAGGAAAGTTTTCGTCAGTGAGGAAGCTCAGGCATGGAACCTGAGTCGTCTTACAGTACGACTGACCCCCCTTTCCATTTCTTCCTTGATCTCTTTTGTCCCAAGGCATTGTTGGATCATCCTCGCATCGACGTGAACGCCGTTGATGAATTTGGACGAACACCACTACATGTCACTTCATGGAAAAACAGGAGGTTCGAACGCGTCCGATTGTTGCTTGCCAGAAAGGATATAAAAGTGAATATGGCCTCCAGATTTGGTTTCACTCCTCTCCATGCAGCGGCAAGGTTCGCTTGCCCGAACGTTCTGGAGCTTCTTTTGGCGGATTCTAGAGTGATAATCGATGCCAAAACGGTAGATGGGTTCACAGCTCTTCATCTGGTAGCAGAAGGCGGCGAGAACAACAATCTCGATGCGGGAGGCGTACGACCTTGGCAAGACAGGTGTCAAGTGGTGCGAATGCTGCTTGAAGCAGAACAGCAATAGAGAGCACGGAACCTCCCCTGCAATTTGAACAAAGAGGATGTTCTCAAAAGGTTTCCCATTCACTACGGAGTGGAATGTGCCAGCGTGAACGTGGTGAAAGAGTTGCTCAAGTGGGAGGACGCCAATATCAATGCACTGGATCTTTATGGACTTGCACCCTTGCACTTGGCGGTCCGATCAACAGCTGATCGTCGACATGTGGTAGTGGAATCGCTGCTCAAAGTGCAGAACATCGATGTAAATATTGCATCAGCGAGGCCTCCATCTGATGTGCAACCGTTGTGGTTGGCAGGCAAGAATGAAGGTCGGTTGTGTTGTGTGTGAAGCCTGATCAATTAGTTGCACCGTCAAGCTTATCTATTAGTTGCACCATTGTCTAAGTTTAGTAGAATTGGTGAACTTGAAACTATATAGTTTTTTCATTGTAAATATCTAAGTGTGGTGTGGAGTGCCAAGTAGAGAAGTGAGAAATTGTGAGAGTTGTGTAATAGTTCTTCACTGTTGTATTCATTGATTTCATAGTGTGAGTTGAGTGCGGGTGCGCTCCGTGGATGTAAGCTTTTGCTGAACCACGTAAAATCTTGTGTCCTTGGTTTTTTTTCTGTTGTTTGTGTGCATTTCCCCTAAGTCGGAATTTTTTTTCCTAACAACTGGTATCAGATCATAGGTTTCAAGGCTTAGGGTGTATAGGATCCAGAGTTGAGGATTCTATAGCACAAGGTTCCAGGAGTTCGGAACAGCAACTGTGCAACTGACGCGCCGCTAGAGCAGCCACCGTCGCCCAGTTGCCGCCGGCGAGTTGAACGACACCACCACCACCAAAAGAAGCGAAAAGAGACGATATTCAAAATTGTCTTTTTAGTCGTCATCAATCGAGTATCGGAAAATCCTCAAAACGGTCGTCAAAGTTTTTGAACCGAACGGTTAATGTCAGATCTACACCAATCCGTCGTGAATATGAGAAAACCGACACCACCAGTAGACTCAGCGTGGTGAAATCTTCCAAATCTAGTTCCTTTGACATTGAAATGGAAAGTTTTGGATTTCGACCGGATTCCGTCCAAGTTTGATTTTTATTTTTTTCATTAACCAGTTCAGATTGCTTGCCGTTCTTAGTTTGAGTCAGAGCAATGGGGTCCAAAAAGGATACATACAAGATAGAGAAATTCAACGAGACGAATTTCAGCTTTTGGAAGATGCAGATGGAGGACTATCTATACCAAAAGGACTTGTATTTGCCGATAGTAGAAAAACCGAAGGACATGTCCGATGAAAAATGGGTGGTCGAACGTAAACCAAGAGGTATGACTGACGCGCATTGGATGGTTTTGGACCGGAAAGCGCTAGGAGCAATTCGACTTAGTTTGTCGAAATCAGTCGCCTTCAACATCAAGGGTCAAGAGACAGCGACATATCTTATGAAGGCCCTATCGAATTTATATGAGCAACCTTCTGCGGCAAGGAAGGTCCATCTGATAAAAAAATTAATAAATATGAAGATGTCGAAAAATCAGAGCTTCAAGGAGCACCTGAATGTGTTCAACGAGGTAACAGATGGGTTAAATTCGGTTTCTATAGTATTTGATGATGAAGTGTTGGCAGGCATAATTCTAAGCCAGATGCCAGAGAGTTGGAGCACGACATGCCAATCGATTGCCAATTCATTCAGAAAAGAAAAGTTAGCCTTCCAACAGGTCGTAGACATGATTACGACCCAAGAAATCAGGATGCGTGAAGAGGGATCAGGGGCATCATCTTCAGCACTGAACATGGAAAGTAAAGAAAGCAAAAACAGGAATCGG
Organism: Sphagnum tenellum; assembly: GCA_963921925.1. NCBI lineage: Eukaryota > Viridiplantae > Streptophyta > Sphagnopsida > Sphagnales > Sphagnaceae > Sphagnum > Sphagnum tenellum. The sequence continues at coordinate 1,528,822 of OY998153.1, forward strand.
AACAGAAATCAACGAGGTAGATCAAAGTCAAGAGGAAGATCCAAGTCCAGGAATCGTCAAGGCAACAATTCAGGTAATCAACAGCAAAGCAAGAAAGACATCGAGTGCTAGAATTGTGGCAAGATGGGTCACTACTCTAGTGAGTGTGAATCTGGAAAGAAGGACGATGGCAAGAGCAGGGCAAATTATGTTTTAGAAGAGGTAGACGATTGCCTTATTTACGCATTTGAAAGCAAGAGGAATCTTGGGTGTTAGACTTAGGAGCGTCATTCCATGCCACCTCACACGTGGATTTGTTCGAGAACTATATCTCTGAAAATTTCGGTAAGGTGTATCTTGGTGACGATCAAGCATGCAACATTACCGGGAAAGGAGATGTGAAGATCCAACTGAATGGCTCAGTTTGGAAACTCAACAATGTGAGACACGTATCGAACTTGAGAAAGAATTTGATCTCCATTGGGCAATTAGCATCAGACGGCTATGTGACGACTTTTCACGGGAGATAAGTGGAAGATTTCGAATGGAGCAATGACAATCGCCCGAAGAACTAAGAACGAGACTCTTTACACAACTATCCATGGGTGTGGTTTGGCCGCAGTGGCCGAAGGTAAAGAGGATCCAAATTTGTGGCACCAAAGGTTTGGGCACATGAGTAGTTAAGGATTGAAGTGTATGCAATCGAGAGGTAAACTGCCAGGATTGAAGTCCGTTGAGGTTGATTTCTGTGAGAGTTGCATTTTTGGGAAGCAGAAGCGAGTGAGCTTCAAGAAGGCCGGAAGAGCACCGGCAAAGGAGAAGCTGGAACTAGTGCACACCAACGTATGGGGTCCAACTTCAGTCTCATCAATTGAAGGTAAACAATATTTCGTCACTTTCATCGACGACCATTCCAGGAAGGTATGGGTTTACTTCTTACGACACAAGTCTGATGTGTTTGAAGCTTTCAAGAAATGGGAAGCTATGGTTGAGAATGAGATAGATTTGAAGATCAAGAAGTTACGTTCAGACAATGGTGGAGAGTACGAAGACAACGAGTTCAAAAAGTTTTGCTACGAGAGCGGGATAAAGCTCATAAGGATGGTGCCAAGTACATCACAGTAGAATGGTACTGCAGAACGTATGAATATGACATTGATTGAGAAAGCTAGAAGCATGTACCTACAGTCGGGGTTGCCGAAGCAGTTCTGGGCAGAAGCAGTCAGTATAGCAACATACTTGATCAACAGAGGACCATCAAAGCCTTTGGACCTTGCTATACCAGAAGAGATCTGGACTAGGAAAGAGGTAAAACTTTCTCATTTGAAAGTGTTTGGGTGTGTATCTTATGTACATGTAAGTGATCATGCAAGGAGCAAGTTGGATGCCAAATCAGTGAAGTGCACCTTGGTGGGTTATGGCGAAGACGAGTTTGGATATAAACTCTGGGACGACCAAAACCGCAAGATGATCAGAAGTAGAGATGTTGTCTTCAATGAAAAGGTCATGTATAAGGACAAAAACAGAGAGAAGTTTGAGCAAAGAGAACTAGACTATTTTGGGCCAGAAGATGTATCAGGTGGTAAGATCGTGGAACATGGTAGTCAAAAAGATGAAGAACAAGGAGTGCAGCCTCAAGTTGAAGAACTTATACCACAAGATGAAATTCCAACACCACATAGTCCGATTGGTCAGAGAATACTAAATCCACAGGTTGGGAATGCTTTGAGAAGATCCCCAACGGCCTAGAGTACATAACGAAAATCCACTCGCCCACATGTACCAAACAAGAGGTACTTGCAATACTTGTTGTTAACAGATGCTGGAGAACCTAAATGCTATGATGAGGCATGTCAAGGAGAAGATGCGAGCAAGTGGAGCTTGCAATGAAGGAAGAGATGAAATCGCTTGTATCCAATCAAACTTGGGAGTTAGCCACGTTGCCTGAAGGAAAGAAAGCCCTACAAAACAAATGGGTGTTTCGAATCAAAGAAGAACATGATGGTTCCAAGAGATACAAGGCGAGACTAATGGTCAAAGGCTTTCAGCAAAAAGAAGGTATTGATTACATTGAGATTTTTTATCCTGTTGTTAAACTAACTACGATCTGGTTAGTGTTAAGCATTGTCGCAACAAAGGGGGTATATCTTGAGCAGTTGGATGTCAAAACTGCATTTCTTCATGGAGATTTGGAGGAAGAGATATACATGTAGCAACTAGAGGGGTTTGCGAAAAAGGGCAATGAAGAGATGGTTTGCAGATTGACGAAGAGCTTGTATGGTTTGAAATAAACTCCCCGATAGTGGTACAAGAAGTTCGATGGGTTTATGCAAAAGAATGGGTACTTCAGATGCAATGCTGACCATTGCTGCTACTTCAAGAAAGTTAAATCAAGTTTCATAATATTGTTTCTTTATGTTGATGACATGTTAGTAGTTGGTGCAAATTTGAAAGAGATTAACAATTTGAAGAAGCAATTGTCAAGCGAATTTGAAATGAAGGATTTGGGTGCAGCAAAGCAAATACTTGGAATGAGGATTAGCAAAGACGAATAGGGAGGTACTTTGCAGCTGTTTCAAGCAGAGTACATTCGTAAGGTGTTACAGAGGTTCAACATGAGGGATGCAAAGCCAGTCAGAACACCTTTAGCTAGTCACTTTAGATTGTCCAAGGAACAGTGTCCAGAGACAAACGAAGATAAGGACTTCATGGCTAGAGTACCATATGCCTCAACCATTAGAAGTCTGATGTACGCCATGGTTTGCACGAGACTAGACATTTCCCATGCAGTGGGAGTTATGAGCAGATACATGTCTAATCCAGGCAAGCAACACTGGGAAGCAATGAAGTGGATCCTAAGGTACCTGCGAGGTACGACAGAGAAGTGTCTAACCTTTAGAAAAGATGAGCTCAAGCTGGAAGGTTATGTGGATTCAGATTTTGCTGTAGAGGTGGATCATAGGAGGAGCACCACAGGATATGTGTTCACATTTGGGAGTACAGCTATTAGTTGGGTTTCTCAGTTGCAGAAGATAGTGACAATATCTACAACTGAAGCGAAATATGTGGCGTGACTAAAGCTAGCAAGGAGTTTATATGGTTACAGGGGTTATTAACAGAATTAAGATTTGAGCAAAAGATGAATGTGTTACACAGTGATAATCAGAATGCGATACACTTGGCAAAGAATTCGGTGTTCTATTCTAGGACCAAGCACATAGACCTGTGTTACCATTTCAGTCGGTCAGTAATCGAGGATGGGGTATTGAAGCTTGTGAAGATTGCAGGGAGCAAAAATCCGACTGACATGTTAACCAAACTAGTCACTACGGAGAAACTGGAATTGTGCGCTGCTTCAGTGGGTCTTTAAGGTTGAAGACAGAGAAGAATGAGTGCGCCTTACCTATCCACTAGTCATCGAAGGAAGAGGAAGAAGTCCACCCGAGTTTTGGCCTTCAAGTGGAAGTGTCGCAACCCTAATTTGGCCAAGTGTGGGGGTGAAGCCCAACACTTGGAAAAGTTGGGATTTGGAGTCCTCCGGGACTCCCGAATGTTCAAAGCTCGACAGCAAGAGGCAAAACACTTTGCATTGAGGTGTTCTTGGTGTCATTGGAAAGGTCTCTCGACCACTAAAAGTCGAGAATCGACTAGCTGTCGATGTCTGATTCGAAAGTGCGATACGACGTTGAAAAGATCTCAACGAGGGCTATAACTTCGGTTTAGATTTCGTTGCGATCCAAGGTCAGGGCGAGGAGCTACGCCCTCTCAAAGTCCCAAGAGTCCGAAACCAAGACACTTGGTTGGATTTCGGGACTCCAACTTGGGAGTCCCGGGAATTTGTGCCATTTGGATGCGGGTGCGGCGCAGCGTCACAGAGTAAACTATATGGGGGATGATGGTGGCATCCCCCGAGTCCGGGCCGTGGTGAGTCTTGTGGTCCGAAGTGCCCGTGGCTTGTCCCAACACCAAAGGGTGTCGCGGAACGTGAACTAACCACTTGGGTGGTTTGTTTTGTGTAGATTCTAGCTTGATCAACTAAGTCACTCTTCCTAGTCTAATCCCGGGGCTCCCAACTCGACCCTCTACCCCTTTCTAGAGTTGGAAGCCGGGAGCGTGCTATTAAGTCTCAATTTCGCAACTTGACTTTGTGAGACCCTCAAGTGGATTTCACCCCCGTGACTTGGGAATGCGTCAGGAAGATTGTTGTGTGTGAAGCCTTATCAATTTATTGCACCGTCAAGCTGATCAATTAGTTGCATCATGAAGCCTGATCAAATAGTTGCACCGTCAAGTTGACAATTAGTTGCACCGTCAAGCCTGATCAATTAGTTGCACCATTGTCTAAGTTTAGTAGGAGTTGGTGAACTTGAAACTATATAATTTTTTCATTGTAAGTATCTAAGTGTGGTGTGGAGTGCCAAGTAGAGAAGTGAGAAATTGTGAGAGTTGTGTAATAGTTCTTCACTGATGTATTCATTGATTTCATAGTGTGAGTTGAGTGCGGGTGCGCTCCGTGGATGTAAGCTTTTGTTGAACCACGTAAAATCTTGTGTCCTTGGTTTTTTTGTTGTTTGTGTGCATACCCCCTAAGTCGGAATTTTTTTTCCTAACAGGTTGAATCTATTCTTTCCATTTCAGCCACTAGAAGCACCACAGGAAAGCAGCACACATCTTACTCCATTACACTTTGCATCAAAGATGGGATCTATAAGGATAGTCGATTTACTGTTGCAACGGCCCATGATCGACCTCAACGTGCAAGACTCGAGAGATTATACGCCCCTACACTTCGCGGCACAGGATGGGCATGTGGAAGTTGTGCAAAGATTTCTTCAAGAAGGTCCGGACCGAGTGAATTTCGAAGCCCGGGATAATGAGGGTCTCACACCGCTTTTGCGAGCGACATGGAATGATCGAATGGAAGTTGTGAGACTGTTGTGGGATGTTGCTAGCAGACAAGAGTATGACAGAATTGACATCTTGCTTCAGAAATTACTAACAGTAGACCAAAACCTGACAACAGTGAGATTTCTCGTCAGCAATTTCCCCACTGACAAACTGATCCAGGTGATTGAAGAAATGGGGAATGCGGATGATCTCAAGTTCGAAACAACAAGAGCCAATCTTTTGGGCAGACTTGAGACCGAGGTCGCTTTCCCGAACAGTAGCAGAAGTCAAGGTGAGACTCTCTTACACTGGGTTGCAAAAAGAAACCATTGGAAATTGATTCCGCCGATCATGATCAGTAAGCGACAGACCGGTGGATTCGTGAATCAGATGGACTTTGCACAAAATACAGCACTTCATTATGCAGCTAAGGCCGGCCATGGCGACGTAGTGAAAAGACTCTTGTCACACGCTTCAGAATTGGATCTCAATTCGAAAAACAGCTATCATGACACACCACTACACCTAGCGACAAGGAACGGTCGCATGGATGTGGTGAAAGCTTTATGCCAGAATCGGCATCAACAGCCACTACTAGCCAATGAAGAAGATGCACAAGGCGAGACGTGTTTACAGTATGCCATGGAGAACCACTACATTGAGATTGCAAACACATTAATGGATCGTTCAGACGTGAAAGATTTCTTAGATAGACATTACAGAGATAGACAAGTCTTGGTCGATGCAGCGAACGCACTTTTGGTCGGAGGTGCACTCATAGCCGGTCTTTCGTTCGCAAGTTGGTTACAGCCACCGTTATCATTCACGCCTTACTGCCAATTCCCACAATCGACACCTGCAACACCACCATCGACATACGAGAGTTTCGCTGCAGTGGAGCTTCATTTCAGCCTCCGTTTGTTTTGGACATTCAACAATCTTTCCTTCTTCTTCGCGATTGCCACAGTTCTGTCGGGAGCAGAAGCCGCCTTCCCGGATTTGGATGCGGTATTTATAGGGAAAGCGGTACAAACTGTACGCAGGGCGTTGATCTGGACATCGATTCTACTGGTGTTTTCCGTGATCACCGTGCTGGGAGCTTTTGTATGCGCGGGTTTCACCGTGTTGCCTCCCATTGCAAGAGATGTGAACAACATGACGGCTTCAACCGTGTTCGGAATGCTGGTTTGTTGCGTAGTGCTCTTCAAATTCTCCTACAAGCTCTTCGGAGGCATCTTCAAAATCATCAAGCGGACATCCGAGAAATGGTAGAAAGCACCACCGTAAACAACAACAACAACAACAAGAGCGACAACAGGAGCAACACAACACAACAGCAGCAACAATTACAAACCCAAACATTTTCTTGAACAAGAAACAACACTCTCTTCCTTGAAAACTCATTTTTATGAACTCTTGTTCCTTTAAATGCAAAATATTTACCCTAGTACCTCAATGATTTCGGCATAAATTAAATTATTTTTTATTTTGCTGAATTTTTTGAAAACTTATTTGTTACTTGTGACCAAATTTTCATAACTTTTTTTGAAAAAGTTGTGACTTGTGCTGAAATTTTTATAAAATTAAAATATATATGTATATATTTGTTACTTGAGCCAAAATTTTCATAATTTTTTTATAAAAAATCTGCAAGTTTTTCACTGTCAAGTTTGAGGTGCAGACCTTAAAAGTTCAAGAAATTAAGACAAGGTTGTTTACCAAAACAAAACCAATATGAAAATGTTGCAACATGATTTTCAAATTTTTTTCAAACCTAATGACTCTTCCCTCACCAAAGAAATAAGTGATTTGAATATTCTTTTTTTCATATTTATTTTGCACATTTGTGAAAAATCCCCCCGCCCCCCCAAAAAGAACATCATCAAACTGTTGAAACTTGGCATTTCATTAAGCCCTGAACGACTATAAAATAGAGTTGGAAAAAACGTACCAAGTGGAAGATGAAGTGTCAAATTCATTTGTATGTCTCCATTGGCAGCTTGCGTGACTGGAGATTGTGATGAGGAACAAAGTGTGTTGCAGCCATCAAGAACCCTGAAAACATATATTCAACTTTGGTGGCAAATTAAGAGAACAAAATCTTCCAAGACACCCTCAAGAGGTACCACCAGTCATAAGAATTTTGGTACACTATATCAAGAAAACACACAAACAAGCACAGGAACAACACAAAAATTTGTACTTAAAAGGTTAATTGTAAGGGGTGAATCCATTATCCTTAAGTCAATTTTTTCCTCCATATTTTTTTCCCTTAATCTTTAAATTGATTCAAACACCAAATGCTATTTCACCAACAGAACAATCAACATGAGTTCAGTTCCTAAAGCAACTGATGCTTGGAAATGGGCTTTTTAGTTCCAAAACTCCCCAAAGCACCCAAAAAGAAGTTTTGAAAAAACAAAGAATTTGAAGCCAAGGAAATTGGCAAAAAACAATATTGAACCTTTGAAGCCAGCAAATTTTCTGAAGGAAAAAAAAATGTAAAAATCTTTTTGAATTCCAATTGAATCCCTCAAACTTACAAAGAGTGTGGAAGAACATTCTTTTTCTTCCTGGGAACTCCACTAGTTAAAGGAAGGACCATTCTTTGCAATGACAATCTGACTCTCAAAGTCACAAACTTTGTATTTGATACATTGATTCTGTTCTCCCAAGCTGCTTTGAGAACGTCATCACCGCAAGAAATTCACAATGCACAAATTCATAAACCTTTTCAGCAAATAACAGATTTGAATCTCCATATGATTGCTGGTTTCATACCTTGTTTGCTTGCTACATTGGGCCACACAGAATCCTTGCTGCCCACGCAAAGAGCTTACAATCTTGGAAGAGTCTCAATGATCTGGTCCCACACCAGGGCGACTTCTTGTTGTGTTTGCTAGAAGCTGCAGCCAACAGAGACAACATGAAGTGCGGAACAGCTTGGTTACTTACTTTTGGATTCCATCAATGTCAAAAACCCCACTAAACTGGCAGCTCAATCCAAGCTCTTTGTGACAGTGAACAGTCAGAAGAAGGTCCAACTATGTTTTCATCACTAGAACAGCATGGTTTAATCTAAGACTACATATAGCAGATGTAACAATCTTAGAATGACTTGCCCATATGCAAGAAAAAACACTTCAAAATGAAAGCACATGTGGCCAACTGGAACGTGTAGTAACTAGAGAGCAGCTCCACAGCAATCACTTTTGCAACGCAGACAATAGGTTTACTCATCAGTTCTGTCATCTCATTTTATGAATACAGAAGCCATACTCACTCTTCACCTTCCACATGAGACCAGGCTTCAAATATAGTGGCAGAAAAGATATTTCCTCTACCTGAGAGAGTAACCTCACATTCATGTGTATTGCAAGATAGAACATTGCAAAATGGACAACAAACTAATGAAAGAAAAAGCGCATATCAGTCAGTCAAGCACCTTACTGAAACAAAAGAGCTTGAGCTTGGCTGCAATGAATCTAAATTGAACCTCTAAACTTATAACCAAGTCAAGCTGAAATCTGAAGATTAATCCCATCAGCTCAAGGAGATGAAGTAGAGCTGACATGCATATATTATTATCAGAGATCAGGTAAAAAAGACACAGGCGAAAAAAATTGTGTTATCCCCAAAAAAGGAGTTGGGATATGAGAGAATTGTTAGCAAGTTGAAAAAGGTGTGGGGGGGTTTATTGAAAGGGGGAGACAACTGTTGCAAAGAAGCAGATTGGATTGGTTTATTGGAAGAGAACAAGGCATTCTCGTCTATGGTTTGTTGTGCTTCATCTACCTTTAGACCTGAATGCAGCAATAATGTTCAGCATCTCTACATCCGGCAAGACATCAAGTTATATGTTGTGGGCTCCCAATCAAGGACCTTGAGTCTCATTAATGATGGAATGTCGAAAGGAGTAGTTGAGGACACTCAAAAAAATGTTGTGGCAATTGACATAGTTCTCTTGAGAGCACAGTTAAAGAAGAACATTCCAGTAGCTCTTTTGTCTGCTTTTGAATACGCATGGATGAGAGGCTGCAGGAGAGAGTTACACACAAGGAAGAAGATATGAGGCAAGTTCTCTACTAGTATGTAATTTTGATGTTATGAAAATTATATCTAACTTTTGACAATGAATGATTATGGATGATGTCAATAATTTTTTGTTTGGTATAAATATTTTAAAATGTTAATTGTTGAATAAGAGAATTTCAAAGTATCATATGTTATTATTAACATAATTTGCATGTTTAATACAAGTAATTTTTTTAAAAATTATGTATTTAGAATAATTAAAAGCAAATGAACAGATGAAATATTGAAGAAGGTCATCCATGTAGATGAAAATGAAACAACATTAAAGAAAGAAAATAGACATTTGAACATATTTTTTATCTCCTTGTTTAATCATTTGTATGAAAAAATTGTAAAATCTAAAAACATTTGATTCAAGTTGCTAACAACAGAGGAAGATCAGGTTGTTGTTACTTGGGTTTTGACTATGGAAAAAGTTGGGCTTTCAATTAATCATTAATAATTAAAGATGAAAATGGTAGAACTCACTCAAACAAGACCAACAAGGTTGTTATTGTTTGGGTTTTGACTATGCAAAAAATTGAGTTCTCAATTGACGAACAATAATTAAAAATGAAAATATTAAAACTCATTTAGAGAAGACAACAAGGTTGTTATTGCTTGGGTTTTGATTATGCAAAAAGTTGGGCTCTCAAATTTTCACCTTTTCGACAAATTACACCTTGTGCTTCTTGGCTGTTTAAGCCTTTTTTAGGTGCCATACATGGTGTTTTATATCATTTTATTTGCACCCCTTAATTGTGCATGCGACGATTTGTGAGAATACCTTATTTCGGCTTAACCTTATAAAGAACTCATTTATGACTAACTTATCAAGGGTCCATCTTTGATAAGTCCTTTGAAAATAAACTTATTTCTTCCAAACCAAACTAAAAAACATTGCCAATCTTGCGCCTTCTTTGTCATAACTTTTTGTTGGACTTTTAGATCATTTGTTGTGAGCTGGAATTGTGCTTCTTGGCTAACATATATATATAACTGATTACTTTAAATCGTAATTGACAATTGACTTCACCTTATTAAGGTTTTCACAACATAATCATAATTTAATATTCGTATAGTCACACTGCAATACCAAGCCACACCACAACCCAATCATCTTCTTGGCTTGTCATGATTTGATGTTGGTTGCCCCTTTTCATCAAAGAAAGCTTTATTTTGGAATTTATCATATATGAAAGTCATTAAGACAACTTCTACTTGCACCCAACCACCCAACTGTCTAGCAAATTAATGAACAATAAGTAAGAATGAAAATGATAAAACTCACTCACACAAAACCAACAAGATTGTTATTGCTTGAGTTTTGACTATGCAAAAAGTTGGGCTGTTAATTGATGAACAATAATTAAAGATGAAAATTGTAGAACTCACTCAAACAAAGCTAACACATTTCTAGGGAAGAGTATTAGGGATCTCTTGGTGGGTACTAGTTCAAATGGAGATATCCTAAATTCAATGGTTCCAGATAGACAAAGCTTACCTAAATCTGAATATATGTATTTATTTTAAACTTTAAATTCAAATATCATGACTAGATCTCATGAAATTTAGATCCGATGGACATGATATCATGGCAGATATTATGTGAACTGATATCCGAATGATATCCATTGTTGAATATCAAGGTATGCATGATACAACATTAATATATGTTTGTTAAGCCCTGGAGGAAAGAGGTGAAGAAGATGGGCTTGTCACCCTACGACATCCCTCAAGCATCTACCCAACATTCATTGACGTTTGCTTGGCATCCTTTTGACATTCTTTTGTCATGTTGTCACCACTTTTGCAATGCCCACCACCCTTTTCTCTACCTTTCCCATCTTCGCCTCATTATTATCACCTTGACATTCCCCGCCATGGAATCATTCCCCACCATCATCTTGCCATTCCCCATCATCCCTGCCCCCCACCCTCCCTCCCCCTCCCCTGCCCTCCCCTCATGATAGACATTCCTTCAAACTTGGATGGGACATCCCCCAACCAAAAATTCTTTGCCAAACCAAAAAATTAGCGAGGATACCCTATTAGGGATGTCCTGCAACATGTTGGTAATCCTAATCCAAATGCTAGTTTTGGAGTATGATTAATTCAAATAGTTTGATTTGAATATTATAAGAAAACCTGAGAGTCTAGAGCATTTTCCTGTGTTTGTTGCTAAAATTTTGATGGCGAATGATCCCTCTAACAGGCGTGAGGGAACTTGTATCTACTAGTAGTACCTGGCCCACTTCTCCAGCAAATAATTACTTTTTGAAATTGCCAAAAATTTTGAAGCATGTCATGCCCAAAATTTTGAAAGAAACTACCATTGTTTGATTACTGTTTATAATTTTATGTTCGTTTAGGACCAGAAAGTCCACTAGACGAAAGGTAGATCATGGAGGACAGATTGTCCTCTAGTACTGGCAACATCCCACAAATTTGGCTAGGGTGACCATGTTCGTAATTTACATGAGTTCAACAAGAGTGCTTGTGTGGGTGAGGGGTAGGGTCGAACAAAAGCATTCTTAACTTTCTGTGTATTTGGACAGATAAGGAACAAGTGCTCTTCATCCTCTACCTTCCCCAAGTTGCAACCTCGACAAAGCCTCTTTGTGTATGGCACACCCTTCCACGCACCTAGCAATACCTCAAACTGCGTGTTGCCACATCAAAACTAGGCTAGAGCTTTCCGCAGCTGGACACAATTGATGTCACACAAGTATCTTTCGCTTTCGTATGATATACCCTTGAAGCACAAGTATCTTGTTTGCACGCTAGTCCCAATCTCGCGGTTAGTAAAGAGCTTTTCAATGAAAGCCAATTGCATATTATCCTTCACCTTTTTTACATTCAACATTATGTGGGGAAAACCTAGTGGGGTTGGGATCCCAACCTCCTGGTTGATCGGGCCTCTCGTCGTAGATCTACCACCAATTGGCTGCACTAGCCTTGCTAGACAAGTTAGATGTATGTGCGTTGACCCAGGAACTATTCCCAACGGTAGTTCAGTAGTCCCTGCTCGGAGCACATGGGTCGCTACAAGCTGAAGTGTTGTTTCCAGCAGTGATTGAGCAGGAGGCAGAAAACCTGCCACCTCTTGGGGTTGATTTTGGAGTAATCATTTTTTCATGGATCTAGCCCAACATTTCTTTCTCATAACAAGCATAGCAAGTTGGGCTTCCCATGCCTTTCTTAAGATGCTATCTTTAGTGACCGTGTTCACACAATTATAGTACAACAATGTTTGTCCCCATGCAAAGTGTTCAATGGGGAATTTGCCAAATTTTGCTAGTACGATGGACATGTTGGTTGTTTTTCGTACCCCGAGTAGGGACTTGAGGAACCCTTGGTACATTACTTCAATAGCCTTTATTTTCTTGGAGTTCACCCAAATCTCATAGGCGTAACTTGCTGTGGAACGCACCAACGTGTTGAAGAGGTTACAACTAATTTAACGTCTATAATATGTAGTTCTGCACAGCGGCGGTTCAGTGCGAATAGCGAGCACCTACTGGCAACTGCTAGATGTTCCATTGCACTATCCAGGTTCGGGGTGGTCTCGAATAAGATCCCCAAATAATTGAAGGTCTGTACATGTTCAATAATGTCACCTTCAAACACAAAATTTTGGCATGGGTCAACAAAATTGAACACCATGACTTCTTTTTTTTTCACGTTCACTATAAGTCCACGTTCAGCACAGAACTGTTAGAGTGCGTTTAATTGTTGTTGTAGTCCCATCTCTGACTCCGATGTTAAAGCAAGGTCATTTGCAAAAAGTAACAACCATACGTGCACATCTGCTAAGGTCAGTGCATCGCATTCTTTACCGTCTAAACGCCCCTCTAGGGCGTCCAAATATAGCCTAAACAATAGGGGGTTGAGAGGACAACCTTGTTTCACACCTTGCTGGCACCTGAAGTTAGAGGTGAGACCCTCGTTTGGGTGGTTGATGCATATGGTATCCTTGGCATACATCGCCTGTAGGCATCGCAAGAAGCATCCCTTCACCCCAAGGCTAGCCAACACCTGCCACAATGCTTCACATGGCACAGTATCGAACGCCTTCTTTAAGTCCACAAAACAATAATAGAGTGGCTTCTTTTTTGCCTTGCTCTGTTTTATCAAAGTTTGCAATATGAAGAGTTGGTCAATAGTGCGGTAATCTTTGCAAAACCGAGCTTGACCCTTGGCACGCAGCCCATGTTGTTCAGCCCATTTGTTCAGTCTTTTGTCAAAGATCATAGCGAACAACTTTGCTAGGATAGGCCCAACCGTTATCCCCCTGCAGTTGTCAAATTTAGAGGCATCGCCCCCTTTAAAGAGCGCATGGACCACCCCAGTGGAAAGGGCTTCTAGAAAGCCGTCTGCCAGAAAGCAATTGAACGTTATCAATAGTGGCATGTGTAGCAATTTTCCTACATCCAAAATGAACTCAACTTTCATACCATCCAAACCGGCAGCCTTATTCCTTTGTAACTTTTTCAATGCCTGAAGTAGCTCAGCAAGTGTGATATCTATGTTCAGGGTGTGACATTCGGTCACCTGAGTTGAATGATCAGTCCATAATTGTAGGGGTGGCGGAAACTGGCCAATTAACGTGCGAAAGCCCTCTAAAAGCGTAGCTGCACTGATCTTGTCCATAGTGGGCGCCCTTGGCTAGTACTTTTTCCAGAACAAAGGCGCATCCACCTTAGCAAACACACACATATGTTGAGCTCTTGCAATTTCTAAGAAAAGTCTTTTCCTTTTTAATAATTTTTTTAGTTTACTTTTCTGATGTTTAGTGGCGTGTGAGTCGAGGTTGGCTTTCATCCAGAGCCTCAGTTCACGTTTTGTTGTACGGCAGTCAACGTCAAACCAGGGTTTATGGCAGTGTCTCTTTTTACAGCTCCCTCCCGAAGATTTGTTGCCAAAAGTAGACTTTGCTGTGGCACCCACGCATTGTTGCAATAGGTTAGCTAACACTAGTAGAAATTAGCCAAAATGTAACCATTCAATTTACGACTACATGCGACTTATAGTCATTTGTGACTAGATTTGAGAATGTTTACAACTACAAGACTAACTTTCAACTATTTTGGTCATTTTCACAACTACGATGCAACTATTAAAAATTTCATCCTATTGGTTACATCAATTTTACATTTATTTTCATCCATTAATAGGTTGATATGTCCCATTAGTTGCAATAGTCACCAAATTAGTTGCAGCCTAAAGATATTCTACAATGATATAGGGGTATATTTTAATGTATGTACTAAAATTATATATATAATATGCATACATATGTATATTGTTCATATAATGAATCACAAATTAAAATTAATATTTGAACGTTGAATTTGTTTACTCAAATCTGAAAATTGATATTTCAATTATGAAAAATTGTTATTTTAACTTTTTAAAAAATTTATTAAAATTTGAAACTTGATATTTGAATCTGAAAATTGTTATTTCAATTGTTTAAAACATTATTTGAATTTAAAAATTTTGATTTCAATATGATATTCTCAATTCAAAAAGACTGATTTGATTTAAAACTTGATTTTGAATTTTAAAGTAATATTTTCAAATCCAAAAATTAGTATTTTAATTCAGAAAATTATAATTGATCATAAAAATGGAATATTTTGGATATTCCATTTAATTTTGAATAATTTTATGTGAATATAAAAATTTATATTTCAGCTATGAATTTTTTTCATTTATACATTAAATAATCATTTAATTTGAACCGGAAATTTAGATTCCAAATTATTATTTTAGATTTTCAAATTTAATACTTCAAGTCTAAAAACTAATAATTGAGATTTAAAATGGAAATTTCAATTCTGAATATTGTTATTTGAATATGAAAAATTAACATTTCAATTTTGAAAATTGTTATTTAAATTCAAAAAAATTATTTGATCTAAAAACTGATATTTGAACTCTAAATTATTATTTTGAATCTAAAATTATTATTTCAATTTTTAAGAAAATATTGACTCTAAAAATTGGCAACTTGATTTTAAATATTTTTATTGAAACTTGAAATTTGATATTTGAATTTTGAAGCTTTAAATTTAAATTTTAAGAAATTAATTGACTTGAAAGTTGAAATTGGAATTCCAAATTATTATTTTGGATTCTCAAAATTAATATTTCAATTCAGAAAATTATTAATTGAGTCTTCAAATGAAAATTTTAATTTTGAATATTATTATTTGAATCTGAAAATTAACATTTCAATTCTGAAATTTGTTATTTAACTTCAAAAAACTTCAAAAAACTGATATTTGAATTCTGAATTACTATTTTGGAATCTTAAATTTATATTTTGATTCAAAAAATTATTGATTGAATTTCAAGAGTTTTTTCTAATAGTGTTATCCATAATAATCAATTTTATAAATAATTTTAAATGACTATGTTTATTAAATCTAAGTTACACTAAATAATTATTGTTATGACATAGATTTGTATGTTATATAATTTATATTTTTATATTAGAAGAAATTAATTAATTAAATTAATTAATGTGACATTACTTTAAAATCATTGTAATTACTTCATGTAAATATTAATTAATATGTGCATAATTATGTTCTAATTGAACATAATTATTCACACTCTTTAATTTATAACTTCAAACCTGAATTAAAAATTTGGAAAAATTATACTGTAGTTAGAATAATTATTTTACTGATTTGAATTTCATGAATTATTATACAATAATATTATCTTAAAAAATTATGTGATTAATCATCTATGATAAATATTTTATAATAATTTTACAGTAATCATGAAAATTAATGTTATGTTTAACAAATTATTGTATTTATAGTTAATAATTACCAAGAGAAAAAAATTACTTGACCTAGAATAATTTTTACAACAATAAATGTTATTATACAATAAATAATGTAATTAGTTGAATAATAATTTTTCAAAATTTTGTGTAAGAATTTACTTTCTAATAACAATTGTTAATTCATTATATATAATTTTAAAACAATTATTTAAATTATTTAATTTTAAATTATAGTCATTAAATTAATTTCATGTTAATTATATTATATATAATTCGATCAGATTCTGAAAAGTAATTAAATATTTTTAAATATTTTATTATTTATGAGTTATGTATTAATAACTTATGAGTAATTAGATAACTAGTTTGTCAAATATGAAGGTATTACTTATTTATTTAATTAATAATGAATATTGAATATTTATAGCGTATAGTTTATATTTTAACTATATGTAAATATCATCATTATGAATTAAATGATTATTTAATCATTTAGTATTTGAATTGTTTAAAAATCTAAAAACCTTAAAAAGTAAGGGATGAAGAAAGTTTTGGAATTATAACTTAGTTTGTAAGGAAGTTGCAAGTTCAAAACTTATCCCATATTGTTTGTTCTTCATTCCTATTTTGAACACTATATAACCAAAGGGGTTTGCAATTTCACATTAAGAAATTTGTGCACATGGGATGAGCAATTCAAAAGGCTCAACCTAAAACAAAAAAACAAGTAATGCACAATTCTAAAATACATACCTCCCCAACCTACTTATCTATGTAGCTAGGTAGGTACTTAGTTTGACCTACCCATCTAGGTCAGCCTATGTACCTACCTACTTAAGTACCTACCTATTTGAGTAGGTATTTAACCTAGGAAAGTAGAACCTATCTATTTATTTTTTACCTAAGTAGGTAGGGAGGTCGGTGGGTAGGTAAGGATTGTAGGCACCTATTTAGGTACCTACCAACCTAATATTAATATTTTTAATTTTTTAAAAATGCCACGTGGCATATTTACATTGGGCCACATGCCACAATATAAGATCATCCAAGTCTTTGAATTGAAGGTCTTAGATTATTTCAAAATAATAATAATGATAATAATATAAATATTCATATATTAAAACACATGGCAGCACATGATTTACCTTCAATTGTGACCAAAATAGTTGCATATTAGTTGCATGTGACAATACGTATACATTATGTATATACTAACCCCATCGGATGAAACCGTATGTACTACATTTAGGTTCCATCCACCATTTGATGACATCATGTTGATGTAATTGGTTTTTGCGACTATTTGTCGTTTGCGACTTGTCTTAGGCGACTAACAGCAAAATAGTTGTAAAATGTCACTTTCGACTAAAAATTAGTCGTAAACACCAGTCGTAAATCAAGGGATTTCTACTAGTGTAATTCGTCTGCCCTTAGATGCCCAATTGAATCAACAACCCACAGGTTTCCAAGACTCGCTATTAAGGTAAGCTCATACTTTTCAACTTTTGATTTATCATAGTTGAACCTAGGTAGGAAGAATTTTTTTGTTACCACCATATGTTGCGGTTCAACAAAGCTACAATAGATGTTTAATCGTAGGCGCAACAGCCTGTGGTCAGAGTCACCCCCCATCGTGTGGTAACGAGTGTCATCGATTATCACCTCAAGGGGTGTAACAACTTACCAAATTGGAAGTGAGCCAACAATATAATCGATAGTGCTTTGCCCCCCGTTTGCCAAATAAGTGAACTCCCCTGATTGGTCGCCAGGTTTCTAACCATTAAGGATGAGCAACCCAGCGTCACAACATAGGTCTAGGAGTTCGCGACCGAAGCCGCCAACACTAGCATCATGGTTTTGTCGGGTAGCCACAATGCTTGGTTGTTCAATCTCAACAAGCTCAAGCGCTTATAATAGTTCACAAAGGTCATTAGTGTCAGGGGTATTTGGTAATGCTATAGTGCGCGCATTAAAATCCCCTCCCAATAGTACTATGCCCCCCAGAGTTTGAACTTCAACAATATCTGCTACCAGGTTTTGGAATAGGGATTCATTTTCGTGTTTGGAGCCAATAGGGGCATTGTACACCACGCAGACAAACAAGTCAGGGGTAGCACCTTTGCTGACCCATAGCCATAGATAAGAATCGTGGCTTCCTTCCTTCCACTGTGACAGGTTTGGCCTAAGGTGGCTACGAAAGTGGCTACGAAAGTAAGTAGCAACCCCCTCGCTATGTTTTGTCGCTTTTGTATTTCCCAACTGCATAGTGTGTGCTACCGCAAGTGAGTCAAACCCTTCAACATGTGGCAAATGTTGGCCTGGGAAGTGCCAAGTTTTAGTTAATAAGATGAGGTCAGCACCCTAAAACAACTCTAGTATTTTCACCCTTGTTTCCAGTTTATTTACACCACCCCGTGCATGTTCCATAATACCACGCATAGATCTCTTTGGCCCCCACGCCCTTAGATAGAAGAGGGCATGCAAATCTGAATGTCGTTGACAAAAAGCTCGGCTGCGCGCTAGAATGCATGTTTGCATGTTGCCTTGACCTCCTTAAACAATGGACACAACTCTAACTTGCGCGCGTGTTGTGTGGGCGTGAGGTTTTCATCTAGGCCCAACTAGGTCCCTACTAGGCCCTTGTGCCCTCGCAGCGCAGCCTGGCGGTCCTCGCTCATTGCAAACTTGAGTAGCACCACACCAGGGCGTGTGTGTGCCGTCGAGGTGGAGGCTTGCAAAGTTGCAAGTCGTTGCCGCTTGGTAGGAACAACCTTGACGCGCAGCCTCATTTGGCCCTATAACAGCTTTGTGTTGAGCCGCTGCACCAATTCATTTTCGATTTTGCCCTCTTTAACTTCAAAGCCCGTGAGGCGCAAGTTGAACTTGCACTCCTTTTGTTTGAGTGCATCAGCCACGGTTTCCACAGCTCGGCTAACCACTTCTTGGCCATCACTGTGGTCCACTTGGGCTCCTCTGCAGATGTAGCCTTGGTTGTGATAGTTGCAGTCGCTTCGCACTCTATTAGCTAGTTAACTGCAAGGTTGCTAGCGGTCGTGAGAGATGTAATGTTCTCGATGGCTACCTCCATTTTGGACAGTCGCGTGTCAATAGGTGAGTTGTTAGTCTTGAGGCCCATGACTAGCCAGTGCTCGGCTAGGGCTACTTGGTAGACTGCTAGGGGTGCATTTTTTGGGACTTTGAGCCCGACATTGCTACAGTGCATTTTGGCATGGCAGTGTCCTTCTTCAACGTGAAAATGTTCGACGCTATAGTGAAAGGACACAACAGCGATGCAACATTGAGCGCAATCGTGGAGTTCTTCAAATCTTAAACCCCATTGCTAGTTGTAACCAAGGGCAAAGCACCCATATGCCAAAAACAAAAAAAACAAAAAAAAAAACTTTTTTTGGAGATGAATTTTCGTTTTCTGATTATTATTTTAAACCTTTTTCAAAAAAGAAAGAAATGAAAGAGAAATTGAAAAAGAGAAAGAAAAGGAATGCATAAAATTAAAAATTAAAAAAATCGACGGACTTGAACAATAGGCCTACTAAGCAAACGTAGGTTACTTATATAAACTAGCCTGACGAAAGAGAGGGCAGGGGAGGGGCACCATGTGAATGAACGTGGGGTGGGCGTTCCTCCCGCTCCTGCTGCAGCGAGCTCCGACGTTGCAGCGAGGACAATGGCGATGAAAGAAACTACCATTGTACCTGGGCAGTTGCATCACAAATTATATTATTTTTACTTTTGTCGAATTTTTCAAAGAAAAAAAAGATACTAGATGTCAAAAATCTTGAAAATTCAATGAAGGCAGGTGGTCAGATGGCAACCCATGATTAGTAAAAAAAAATAGTAAAGCCTTTGATCAGTCTAACTAAATGCACGGCATGATACAAGAGAAAATAACAAGACTCTTCTTGAATTTATTCTTATATGCCAAAAATCTCAACCACCCAATCAGAATCTTCAAATTATATTAATTATTTGACACATTAATGCTGAAACTGCTAAGGTACTACTACAACTCTCAAGCACAACAGTTTCATTCTTTAGTATAATGAGTGGGTGCCCGTGGCCGAAGGCCACTGTGAAGTCCCTCGTGGGCGCCTGTAACCTTCGACCACTGTTTTTTATTTTTTCTTATTTTTTACTGCCCTGGACGCCCTGCCCTGCCCTGCCCCTACCCTTGCCCCTGCCCTGTTTCGAATTTTCCTTTTGCTGCTAGGGATAGGAGGAGGAAGTTACACAAGGAATGGGCAGTGTTTGTTTTTCCTTTTGCTGCCAGGGACAGGAGGAGGAAGTTAGACAGGGAACTTTTTTTCCTTTTGCTGCCCGGGATAGGAGGAGGAAGTTAGACAGGGAACTTTTTTTCCTTTTGCTGCCAGGGACAGGAGGAGGAAGTTAGACAGGGAACTTTTTTTCCTTTTGCTGCCAGGGACAGGAAGAAGAAGTCTTGAAATGAAAAGGTATGGGTTTCAGGACCTGGATGGACAGACAGGCAGACTGACTGACCCCAAAACGTGTGAAGTAAATGAAAAGAAAAGCAAAGAAAAGCAAAAGACGGACAGACAGATACACACACCATGTTTGTAATTATATATAAGATGCCCATATTGTGAAATAACATTACTTTTATTGAAAAACATAAATGACCAAAGAAAAATTAATAGGTAACTTGCTGGCGAGGGCGGGGGGTGACAAATTTTTTGCTTTTTGAAAAAATTGGAAGTTTTGGTTTTTTTTCTCCTAGTTTAACTTCGCTATAAATATCGAAAATTAAACTAAACTAATTAGTGGAAATTCACCCAAAAAATCCATTGAAAAATTATTGTGGTATGTATTTGGGATTCCCCTTATCCAGGAAATCAGCAAATATCACACACGGTAATAAGACACTTAATAGGTACCCAGCTAAGTTTTTCTATATTCTTGGTGTACCTACTAGAACTTAACATAAAAATTTGGCGATTTGGATTTTCTTCTTTGTAGAAATCTGGTATTCAAATTTGGGTCATTTTATTTTCATGAAAACTTCATTTTATATGGCGAAATCATATTTTTCATATCGAATCTTGCCGAAAACTGTCACCAATAAAAAACAAAAAGCAGTACAAATTGAAAGGCATGTACATAAAAGTCTTCTGCTGGGTGGGGTACTGCTGACCACCCTACGCGAGAGACAGGCGAGAATCGGTAATTGTGTCGGACGCTTGGTTGCATCGAAGCTTTGATGATGGATTGTTGAAGGAAATTTTTAGCAGTTCCTTGTGCATCAACTACCTGCGAGATTGTTTGCGAGATTGAGGAGATCTGTGGGTTTGGGTCCATGCCCAATGGCATCTTCGCCGGATGTATTGTTTAGAGTAGCAGTTGAAAGGCAGCGAAGAACAGATGCGGAAGTTCTTGCAGGATCCGGGAGTGAACGTGAACCAAAAACATACTTATTCGCTGGTTGCGTTACACCAGAGCGCAGAGTTCAATCCCGATATTGGCGTGACTAAGGTACATTCAAGTATGCAGAAAACCAAAGCTAGATAGTCGTCTTGCTTCAAGAAGAGGGTAAATTCGCGAGCAAATTGCAATACTTTACTTGACCGAGTCCTTTGTTTGCCAGAAGCATTTCGTAGTGAGGCAAAACTTCGTCAGGGGGGAAGAGCCATGGAACCTGAGTCGTCTTACAGTTTGACTGACCCCCCTTTCCCTTTCTTCCTTGATCTCTTTTGTCCCAAGGCATTGTTGGATCATCCTCGTATCGACGTGAACTCCCGTGATGAGCAAGGACGAACACCACTACATGTCGCTTTCTGGAAGGACAAGAGGTTCGAATGCGTCCGATTGTTGCTTGACAGATCGGATATAGCCGTGAATAGTGCCGCCAGATTTGGTTTCACTCCTCTCCATGCAGCGGCAAGATTCGCTTGCCCGAAGGTTCTGGAGCTTCTTTTGGCGGATTCCAGGGTGATAATCGATGCCAAAACGGTAGATGGGTTCACAGCTCTTCATCTGGTAGCAGAAGGCGGCGAGAAAAACTATGCGGGAGGCGTACGACCTTGGCAAGACAGGTGTCAAGTGGTGCGAATGCTGCTTGAATCAGAACGCCAACAAAGAGCACAGAACCTCCCCTGCAATTTGAACAAAGAGGATGTTCTCAAAAGGTTTCCCATTCACTACGGAGTGGAATGTAACAGCGTGAACGTGATGAAAGAGTTGCTCAACTCGGAGGACGCCAATATCAATGCACTGGATCTCTATGGACTTGCACCCTTGCACTTGGCGGTCCGATCAACAGCTAATCATCGAACTGTGGTACTGGAGTTGCTGCTCCAAGTGCAGAACATCGATGTAAATATTGCATCAGTGAGGCCTTCATCTGATGTGCAACCGTTGCAGCTGGCAGGCAAGAACGAAGCTGGGATGAATCTATTCTTTCCATTTCAGCCACTAGAAGCACCACAGGAAAGCAGCACACATCTTACTCCATTACACTTTGCAGCAAAGATGGGATCTAGAAGCATAGTCGATTTACTGTTGCAACGGCCCATGATCGACCTCAACGTGCAAGACTCGAGAGATTATACGCCCCTACACTTCGCGGCACAGGATGGGCATGTGGAAGTTGTGCAAAGATTTCTTCAAGAAGGTTCGGGCCGAGTGAATTTCGAAGCCCGGGATAACGAGGGTGTCACACCGGTTTGGCGAGCGACATGGAATAATCGAATGGAAGTTGTGAGACTGTTGTGGGATGTTCCTAGCAGACAAGAGTATGACAGAATCGACATCTTGCTTCAGAGATTACTAACAGGAGACCAAAACCTGACAACAGTGAGATTTCTAGTCAGCAGTTTCCCCACTGACAAACTGATCCAGGTGATTGAAGAAATGGGGAATGCGGATGATCTCAATCTCGAAACAACAAGAGCCAAGCTTTTGGGCAGACTTGAGACCGAAGTCGCTTTCGCGAACAGTAGCAGAACTCAAGATGAGACTCTCTTACACTGGGTTGCAAAAAATAACCATTGGAAATTGATTCCGCAGATCCTGATCAGTAAGCGACAGACCGGTGGATTCGTGAATCAGATGGACTTTGCACAAAATACAGCACTTCATTATGCAGCTAAGGCCGGCCATGGCGACGTAGTGAAAACACTCTTGGCACACGCTTCAGAATTGGATCTCAATTTGAAAGACAGCCATGGTGACACACCACTACACCTAGCGACAAAGAACGGTCGCGTACATGTGGTGAAAGCTTTATGCCAGAATCCGGATCAACATCGACTACGAGCCAATGAAGAAGATGCACAAGGCGAGACGTGTCTACAGTATGCCACGGAGCATGACAATATTCCAAAAGAGATTGCAAACACATTAAAGGATCTTTCAGACGTGAAAGATTTCTTAGATAGACATTACAGAGATAGACAAGTCTTCGTCGATGCAGCGAACGCACTTCTGGT
Source organism: Sphagnum tenellum (assembly GCA_963921925.1). Taxonomy (NCBI): domain Eukaryota; kingdom Viridiplantae; phylum Streptophyta; class Sphagnopsida; order Sphagnales; family Sphagnaceae; genus Sphagnum; species Sphagnum tenellum. Next base: position 1,552,027 of record OY998153.1, read on the forward strand.
CGGAGGTGCACTCATAGCCGGTCTTTCGTTCGCAAGTTGGTTACAGCCACCGTTATCATTCAGGCCTTACTACCAATTCCCACAATCGACACCTGCAACACCACCAGCGACATACGAGACTTTCGCTGCAGTGGAGCTTCACTACAGCCTCCGTTTGTTTTGGACATTGAACAATCTTTCCTTCTTCTTCGCGATTGCCACAGTTCTGTCGGGAGCAGAAGCCGCCTTCCCGGATTTGGATGCGGTATTTGTAGTGAAAGCGGTACAAAATGTACGCAGGGCGTTGATCTGGACATCGATTCTACTGGTGTTTTCCGTGATCACTGTGCTGGGAGCTTTTGTATGCGCGGGTTTCACCGTGTTGCCTCCCATTGCAAGAGATGTGAACAACATGACGGGTTCAACCGTGTTCGGGATGCTGGTTTGTGGCGTAGTGCTCGTCAAATTCTCCTACAAGCTCTTCGGAGGCATCTTCAAAATCATCAAGCGGACATCCGAGAAATGGTAGAAAGCACCACCGTAAACAACAACAACAACAAGAGCGACAACAGGAGCAACACAACACAACAGCAGCAACAATTGCAAACCCAAACATTTTCGAAACAAGAAACAACACTCTCTTCCTTGAAAACTCATTTTCATGAATTCTTGTTCTGTCAAATGCAAAATATTTACCCTAGTACCTGAATGATTTCGGCATAAATTAAATTGTTTTTCATTTTGCTGAACTTTTTGAAAACTCATTTGTTACTTGTGCTGAAATTTTCATAACATAAATAAATAAATAAATAAAAAGATTTGTCATGAGATGTGCATTTGAATGTTTTCAATCACATTGTCACATCTTTAAAGAATTATATGAATTTTTTGTGTATGATGGGTGCTTTAACCATTCTTGGAGAAGATAGTTTCATAATTAGTTTTGTGACTTAAAGATTGATGACAAAGTCACTTGGGGTTGAGTGCACATTTAAGAAGGTGGTGTAACAAAATGTCGAAAGATGAATGTAAATCCTTGTACAACCAAGTTAGGATGAATCATCTCACCTAGTTTCTGGGGGCCAAAATCCATTGAAGTTAGTATACTCAATAATGATTCAAAAAAGAGTAGCATCATCTTGAAGGGACCACTGCAGCATGCATTCCTATGGAGAACTTTGCATATATGTTGTTGAAATTCAGCTTGAAAAAACATCATAAAATTATTGAAACTTGGCATTACATTACGCCCTGACTGATTATAAAATGGAGTTGGAAAAAATGCATCAAGTTGAAGATGGAAGTGTCAATTTCATTTGTATGTTTCCATTGGCAGCTCGCGTGACTGGAGATTGTGATGAGGAACAAAGTGTGATCCAGCCATCAAGAACCCTCAAAAAATATATTCAACTTTGGTGGCAAATTAAGAGAACAAAATCTTCCAAGACACCCTCAAGAGGTACTACCAGTCATAAGAAATTTGGTACATTATATCAAGAAAACACATAAACAAGCACAGGAACTACACAAAAAATTGTACTTGAAAGGTTAATTGTAAGTGGGTGAATCCATTATCATATTTTTTTCCCTTAATCTTTAAATTGATTCGAACACCAAATGCTATTTCACCAACAGAACAATCAAAGTGAGTTCAGTTCCTAAAGCAACTGATGCTTGGAAATGGGTTTTTTAGTTCCAAAACTCCCCAAAGCACCCAAAAAGAAGTTTTGAAAAAACAAAGAATTTGAAGCCAAGGAAATTGGCAAAAAACAATTCTGAACCATTGAAGCCAGCAAATTTTCTGAAGGAAAAAAAAATGTAAAAATCTTTTTGAATTCCATTTGAATCCCTCAAACTTACAAAGAGTGTGGAAGAACATTCTTTTTCTTCCTGGGAACTCCACTAGTTAAAGGAAGGACCATTCTTTGCAATGACAATCTGACTCTCAAAGTCACAAACTTTGTATTTGATACATTGATTCTGTTCTCACAAGCTGCTTTGAGAACGTCATCACCGCAAGAAATTCACAATGCATAAATTCATAAACCTTTTCAGCAAATAACAGATTTGAATCTCCATACGATTGCTGGTTTCATACCTTGTTTGCTTGCTACATTGGGCCACACACAATCCTTGCTGCCCACGCAAAGAGCTTACAATCTTGGAAGAGTCTCAAAGATCTGGTCCCACACCAGGGCGACTTCTTGTTGTGTTTGCTAGAAGCTGCAGCCAACAGAGACAACATGAAGTGCGGAACAGCTTGGTTACTTACTTTTGGATTCCATCAATGTCAAAAACCCCACTAAACTGGCAGCTCAATCCAAGCTCTTTGTGGCAGTGAACAGTCAGAAGAAGGTCCAACTATGTTTTCATCACTAGAACAGCATGGTTTAATCTAAGACTACATATAGCAGATATAACAATCTTAGAATGACTTGTCCATATGCAAGAAAAAACACTTCAAAATGAAAGCACATGTGGCCAATTGGAATGTGTAGTAACTAGAGAGCAGCTTCACAGCAATCACTTTTGCAACGCAGACAATAGGTTTACTCATCATTTCTGTCATCTCATTTTATGAATACAGAAGCCATGCTCACTCTTCACCTTCCACATGAGACCAGGCTCCAAATATAGTGGCAGAGAAGATAATTCCTCTACCTGAGAGAGTAACCTCATATTCATGTGTATTGCAAGATAGAACATTGCAAAATGGACAAGAAACTAAAGAAAGAAAAAGCGCATATCAGTCAGTCAAGCACCTTGCTGAAACAGAAGAGCTTGAGCTTGGCTGCAATGAATCTAAATTGAACCTCTAAACTTATAACCAAGTCAAGCTGAAATCTGAAGATTAATCCCATCACCACAAAGATATGAAGTAGAGCTGACATGCATATATCATTATCAGAGATCAGGTAAAAAAGAAATGGGTGAAAAAATTGTGTTATCCCCAAAAAAGGAGTTGGGATATGAGAGAATCGTTACCAAGTTGAAAAAGGTGTGGGGGGGTTTATTGAAAGGGTGAGACAACCGTTGCAAAGAAGGAGATTGGATTGGTTTGTTGGAAGAGAACAAGGCATTCTCGTCTATGGTTTGTTGTGCTTCATCTACCTTTAGACCTGAATGCAGCAATAATGTTCAGCATCTCTACATCCCGCAAGACATCAAGTTATATCTTGTAGGCTCCCAATCAAGGACCTTGAGTCTCATTAATGATGGAATGTTGAAAGGAGTGGTTGAGGACACTGGACAAAAATGCTGCTGCAATTGACATAGTTCTCTTGAGAGCACAGTTGAAGAAGAACATTCCAGCTGCTCTTTTGTCTGCTTCTGAATACACATGGATGAGAGGCTGCAGGAGAGAGTTACACACAAGGAAGAAGATATGAGGCAAGTTCTCTGCTAGTACGTATGCCTATGCTTTTGATCCATGTGGAGGGACTACTACAAAGGATATTCTAAGTCCAGTCTGCTGATGATCCTTGGTTTTCTGTTGTTGGTGAACAGTCAAGTCAGTGGTTGTGACTGCGTTGCAATTTAGGTGATGACTGTGTGCTATACCATTGGTTCTGAGAGACAAAACACCGAGTGTTAGAGAATTTTAGGATAAAGAAGAAAAAACTGTAAGTGAACATGCAAGTTCAACAAAATGGTGTGAAGTAGAGAGAGTAGAAGAGGCGGCTGGTACATACATAGAAACAATGCCGAAAAAAATTGAGAACTGAGGTTGGCAGCATGCCTGGAGGCAGTTTGTCCATGTGCAAAACCCATGGCTTTTACAGTCAGCTCATAACACAAAGGAGAAAGTAGAGTGAGAGCAGACATATCATGAGCGTATGCAGAAGAAGAAGAAATCTGACAATTGCCAATCAGGGAATCCTTGTCAAGAGGAAGAAGTTGAGAACAAAAAATGCAATGATAGTGACAAAGATGATGATGGCAAGCAAGCAAGCAGACACATAGCATCACCACCATAACCATGATTGTGATCATGGTGAGGAGGACTGAGATGGCATTTAAGGTTTTATGCACCATACCCAGATGACAATGATGGAGCAGGCAGCCATCAATAAAGTATTGCTCTGTATTGCTTGCCATTCAGGATAGGAGAAACCCATAGTGGGAAGCTCAGATAGTTATGTGGAAATGGCAGATCACCCACCCAGAGATTCTTGGTCAACCACGCACACAGAGATACAACGCCCAGAGGAGGTCAAATTTTAGCATGGAAATGGACTGGGTCACCTTAAACCAGGGGGTGGGCAGACATTGTTGTGATTTGGTATGTGGTTTGGCAGTCTTCCTTGCCCCTGGTACAAAACTGTTCCCTTGTCTCTCTCTTTGAGCCCTCCCATTTATAAGGAGGTTATGAACTTCAAACCTGACATCATTCATGCATCATCTCCTGGAAAAATGGTGGGTCCTCAACAACGTCTAATGTTCTTTTTTATTGATTGCTGTTCTCTGTACCCTGCTTCCAAGTGGAAGGCTGGTCTTGGTGTGAGGAGACCTAAGTCTAGGTACCATTGTACATTCCTTGGGAATGTGATAGAGTATCTTCTCCATTGGCTGATGGTGTTGTCAGAGATTAGTTGGCAAATTGGTGTATAAATTTGCCTCAGGGATACATGAGAGCCCCACTGTACACTTGTGGGAAGGTAGAGCATGTGTTGCTTGGTGCATGAAACATTACAACAAAGGAAAGCCTGTGTATGTGGCAAGGTGTTTGGAGCACTGGTAATAGCCAAGCTTCTTAGTGTTCCCATGGTGATGGCTTATCATACCCATGTACCCATGTACCCATGTACGTGTGGATTGTTCTCCTGTTGGCGCTTGAGGTGGTGATATATGTGTTTGCCTACTGGGCTATCATTATTATTATAGCAGCTTTTATTGCAAGAACAAAAGTGTTTGCCACTGATTACACTAAAATCACTCTTCCTTTCCTTGACTGTCACTGTCTCGTGTATGCCTTACGATGGGTGCAGGCATATTCCGAAGTACACATTTAGTTGGTTTGTAAAACCTATGTGGTTCATAATCAGTAAGTCCCTTCCCATCTTTTGGAACCATGCTGCATTTCTGGGCTTGACAAACATTTCAGGTAGTTATTGAAGGTGAATCAACCTGAGTTTACTGTCTTTGTTTGTGTGTGAAGAGTTATTGCACAGAGCAGCAGATCTTACATTGGTCATGTTGCACGCTCGTGGGAAGGAAATGAAAGCTGCTGGAGCTTCAACAGGTACCTGCTCATAGATACAATGCAAAGTTGTTGCATATGGATAGCTATATCTCTTGAGTGCTAGTTGGCATCTCAGCTGAGTCTACCTGTTGCTTCTGGAAACATGACGGAAACTCAGTACCCAAATGTTTGTAATGGTTTGTCTGAAATTTTGTGCTGATTATTATATACTTATCTACACCCACCATCAGGAGCTGATTAAGGTAGTGATGGCAGCTTGTCACTGCTATTTGTGATGAAGGTGATTGCGAGCCGCTCTCATAAGATTATCTCTTAGATAAGAAAGGGGTATAGTCTGTTGCCATTGGATGAGACAACTTCATTAATGAAAGCAAATAGACATTGGAACATATTTTCTATCTCATTGTTTAATGATTTTTATGAAAAAAGTGCAAGATTCAGGAAACTTGGATCAATAATAAGTGTGCTAACAATAGAGGAAGATCAGGTTGTTGTTCGTTGGGTTTTGACTATGAAAAAAGTTAGCCTCTTAATTGATCAACAATAATTAAAGATGAAAACGATAAAACTCACTCAAACAAGGCCAACACATTTCATGGGAGGAATATCTTGGACCTCTTGGTGGTACTAGTTCAAATGGAGTTATCCTAAATTCAATGGATCTCGGATAGAGAACAACTACCTAAAATTTTGAATATCTATTTTCTTACAAAACTTTAAATTCAAATATCATGACCAGATCTCATGAAATTGAGATCTGATGGACATGATGTCCAACTAATATCCATTGTTGAGTATCAGGATATGCATGATACAGCATTAATACATGTCTAAAATTGGAATTTTTTAAAAAAATTAATAAATTTTATTTATTTATTTATTTATTTATAAATTTTTAGTGTAACTTCAGATAAGATATCTGAATTAAACTAAACTAAAGAGTGGAAATTCACCCAAAACGTCATTGAAAAATCATTGTGGTATGTATTTGGGATTCCCCTTATCCAGGAAATAAGCAAATATCACACGGGTAATAAGAAACTTAATTGGGTACCCATCATCTAAGTCTTTCTATATTCTTGGTGTACTTACTAGAACTTCACAGAAAAAATTGGCGATTTGGATTTTCTTTTTTGTAGAAATCTGGTGTTCAAATTTGGGTCATTTTATTTTCATGAAAACTTCATTTTATATGGCGAAATCATATTTCTCATGTCGAATCTTGGCGAAAACTGTCGCCAATAAAATGACCCAAATTGAGTTGAAAGGGATGTACACAAAAGTCTTCTGCTACGCGAGAGAGAGGCGAGAATCGGTAATAGCGTCGGAGGCTTGGTTGCATCCAAGCTTTGATGATGGATTGTTGAAGGAAATTTTTAGCAGTTGCTTGTGCATCAACTATCTGCGAGATTGTTTGCGAGATTGAGGAGATCTGTGGGTTTGGGTCCATGCCCAACGGCATCTTTGCGGGCGCGGGATGAACTATTTGGAATTGCACGTGAAGGCAGCGAAGAAGAGATGCGGAAGCTCTTACAGTATCCGCAAGTGAACGTGAACCGGACACATCATCTATCGCTGGTTGCGTTACACCAGAGCGCGGAGTTCAATCTGTTTCTTCTTAAAGAATGGAATCTACTTGAAATATTTTGTTCGATAATAGAGAAAGTAAATATAAATATTTTTTGGGACGGATTCTAGATTTGCATATGTTAATCCAGGTTGCATTACACAACTAAGGTCAAATGCTAAACAATCAAGAGTTAAACTTTGTGCACTATATATGTTATATGTCGCTATTAATTGAATTTCTATGAGTAGAATTATTTCCTATTTTTATTTTAGTGATTTTTTTGTGTTCAATTGATATCCATGTTTTGTTAAGTGTTGGGGATAGTTCATAAACGTGTGATTTTTAGTTTTTATGTTGAATCCAACTTGAGGATTGTGAAATTTTATCCATATTAACAATTTTGGAAAAGTATTTGTGTGATCTTGAATTAAAAGTTCCATCTAGACCATTAACAAGATCGTCTAATGTTGCATAATTCTAATTGTACTAACATATTTTCCATATGGTAATTGATAATGAAGATTAGTAATTTTGGATTAATGGATAATTTAAAATGAAAAGGACATTTGTCAAAATGGAGTCCTTCTTATCAAAATGTGAATGTTTCATTTACTCTTTTTTCAAAGACACTTTTGTTATAACAATTTTAACATTTGTGAAAAACATTCATGATAATATATTATCCAAGTTGCGATGGTTTCAAACAACATTGGTTTAAAAAATCTATATCATCAATGGTTTGTAATAAGGTTCAAAATATTTGTTTTGGATTATGAAGAAATTTATATCGTTTTGTTTCATAATAGTAAAAGGAGTCTAGAAAAATGTAACCATTTTATTTGTGACTACATACAATAGTCTCTAATTAACCGGGTCATTTTGTAACTATTTCATCAACTTTGAAAAAAATTGGTCATTATTACTATTGTGTTGTGATTATGTTTTCTACGTTATATAGGCTAAATTATTTTTGAAATTATTCTCATTTATAAATAGGCCTTTATGTCCCATTAACTGGAATTGCAAACCAAAATTAATCACACTTTCAAACTATAATACTTCAAAATATAATATATTTTTAGTTATTTATATAGTTACAACTTATACCTATCTACTTATTTGTAAGTGGGTAGGAATGTAATTAAGTAATTAAGGAGGAACTAGTGTTGGGATGATATGTCATGTCCGTATGCATGGTTTCATACATGACTGTTGGTTACGAGTATGTCAATCATGCCTTTAGTGTCGCAACCCTAACTTGGCCAAGTGTGGGGGTGAAGCCCAACACTTGGAAAAGTTGGGGATTTGGAGTCCTCTGGGACTCTCGAATGTTCAGAGTTCGACAGCAGGACCCAAAACACTTCGCATTAGGGTGTTCTTGATGTCATTGGAAAGGTCTTGAAGCGTAGATATTGAAAATGGCCTTGCATTGGCCATTTAAGCATTTGCCGCTCAAGTTATGGGCAAAAGAAGGGCTGGGAGCCAAACTGGCAGTTTAACTCCCGACCACCAAAAGTCGGGAATCAACCAATTTCTGATGTCCGATTTGGAAGTGCAATATGTTGTTGAAAAGATCTCGACGAGAACTACAACTTTGGTTCAGAGCTCGTCCCAATCCAAGGTCAGGGCGAGGAGCTATGACCTCTCAAAGTCCCGAGAGTCCGAAACCGGGACACTTAAGTGGATTTCGGGACTCCAACTTGGGAATCCGGAGAAAAAGAGCCATTTGAATGTAGCCTCAGCGGAGCGTCGCAGAGTATACTATATGGGGGACGGTGGTGGCATCCCCCGAGTCTGGGCCGTGGTGAGTCTTGTGGTTCGAAGTGCCCGTGGCTTGTCCCAACACCAAAGGGTGTCCCGGAAAGTGAACTAACCATTTGGGTGGTTTGTTTTGATGCAGATTCAAGCTTGATCAACTAATACCTCTTCCTAGTCTAATCCCTGGGCTCCCAATTCGACCCTCTACCCCTTTCTAGAATTAGAAGCCGGGAGCGTGCCTCCAAGTCTCAACTTCTGCAACTTGACCTTGTGAAACCCTCAAGTGGGTTTCACCCCGTGACTTGGGAGCGCGTCATTTAGGGTTAATGTACGTTCTTAAGTTATTACACATTATTAGGTGCTTTAAGGTTATGGTTTGTTTAGGGTTTCAGCTTTGTTGACAATTGTGTAAAAGGCTGAGTTTTTTCCTTCTCATATTAGTTTTTCTATAATTGCTTTGTCAAAGAGAGTTTCCTACATAGTCAGACTAGATTTCTAAATGCTCATGGCAGCTATTACATGGCCACCATTTACATACACTACATTTTTTTCTTTCTTTTCGATTCAATTTAATTCTAGAAAAATTGCTCTATGTCGTTTAATGCTGAAAGTAACAAATTTTTGTTAGTCTCTCTCCTTCCTGGCTTTAAGTTTCTTATGTTTCTTTTGCTTGTTTGTTTTTGTGTTTTTAAGTGGTTATTACGACTTTTTTTTTTCTACTTTTGTACTACAACTACAACATGAACAACAATAATCATAACTAGCAATAGCGTAAGTGAGGGAGAAAGGACATCAGAAAAGCCCACAACAACTACTATTACAAACTTTTGCAAGCTTAAACTTCCGATCTCACTCACGCACCTCCTGAGTACCCACCAAGCATCTATGCACTGATCTACATCCATATTAGTCTTCCTCCTTTTCATTTTTTGTGCTTTAAGTTCTTTGTTGCTCTAGTTTTTTGTGCAAATTTGTCGGAGGAACTCAAGATCGATAAACACTTAGTCTTTTTCATCTTTTCAAAGATCATTTCTCTATTTCCATCTCTACTGGCTCTTTGCACAAATGATTAAAAGAACAAGCTGCAAGATTCATTGAAGAAGTGAAAAAAAAAATTCAAAAAAAAAACACACAAAGTAAAAGAAAAAAAAAATCTTTCTCCTCTTTTACATGCCATCGTTGCAAAGCTCACAAATGCAAATTTCTCTTTAGCGCCATCACCATCATAGTCGTTGTTCATTGTAGATTTGTCAATGTCACCATTTGTCGCCATCCATCTTAATTTTGTACAATGTTTATCAATTTCTATTTGACATTCGTCAATGTCCATCTAGCCCCTTTCATCCACCAACGTCCATCCATTGCCATTCCATATCGTCGACACGTCGTATTTTTCAAACTATGTGTATGTATTCTTTAAGATTATATATAGGTTTTAAAATAAAATTAATTACATACATCTACATATTTTGTATTAATACGTATATATACATTATTTTTATATTAATACATACACTTACATAATCTTATTAATACATAAATATTTTATTTTTTGTTCCTCTACTTTGTCATTTGACACTAATGATTACAAAAATTAAAAGTTGCTTAGGGTATTTTTTTTAAGCATTTCACATTTCAATTTCCATAACAGTTGCATTTAATTGCATAGGTTGACGCACTCCCAACTCCTTGAAGGACTAAAAAGTGAATCTAAGTACAAGACAACGAAAGGGGGAGGAGTCGAGGCACGCTTCCTAGCCCACAACACTTTGAAGGGTAGAGGGGCGTGTTGGAATTCCGAAATGAGACTAGGAAGAGTTGACAAGCTTCCCTCACTCACACGGGCCTACACACAACCCACACAAGGTTGTTAGTGCATAGTTGGAGCACCTTTGGTGCTAAGATGAGCCATAGGCAACACGAACACACAAGACTCACCACGGCCCAGACTTGGGGGAAGCAACCACCTTCCCCCTTATAGTATACTCTGCACCTCTCCATGGGGCCCACATCCAAATGGCTTTTCTCTCCCAGGACTCTTGAGGGGGAGTCCCAAAATCACGCTAATTGGGACTCCCGCGACTTTGGAGCCCCATGACTTTGCAAACAGACCTCGGATTGAAATGCGGTCTGAAGAAACGTTGTAGCCCTCATTGAGAGTTTTCCAATGGTATATCGCACGCCCTCTGCAGACAAGTAAATTGGTCGATTCCCAACTTTTTCTAGTCGGGAGTCAACTTGGCAATTTCACTCCCAGCCCTTCTTTTGGCATAACTTGTGTTTCATATATTCAAATGAATAATGCAAGCCCATTTTAGACATCTACGTTCCAAGAGCTTTTCAATGATATAAAGAACATCACAAGTCATTGAATTTTGACCCCTAAAATTGCTCTCTAAAGTTTGAAGAGTCCACTGGGACTCCATCTCCCAAAGTGGGAGTCGCCTTGGGAGTGTGAAGGTTCACTCCCTCACACTTTCTTACATTCGCGGGAGTATGTTATGTAACTCCTTGCAACCCTTTTTGCCTTGGTTGCAAGCCTAAAGCTAGGGTTGCGACATAGGTTGTGTTAAAAATTTATAGCTAATGCTCTGCATTGCACAAAATTTTGGGGCATGGGACAACACCATGTCCTCGGATGATGAGAACACTACTACTTAATTAGAGCCAAGGTATCAACTACGAAGTAAGACATAATTATTTGAACCGATTTCTTTGAGTTCACAATCTTCATGATGGTACCATCAAACGTCTATAGTGCCACCATCATCCAGTATAACTCCTACCAGGAATTCAAGTTTAGGTGACATTACATCAATGGTACAAAAAAGTTCATTTGGAGGGGTTAATTACTAGGGTACACCTGTTGCCACACCAACTTTCACACCATCACTGTATATTTTACTGCAAATCGTTACCTCTACACCCATATACACCATGGACGTCAACAATTCTTTTGGGAGAATGGAGAAGTTCAAAAGACGGCCAAGTACCATTTCTTTGAGGGAGTTTAAGGCAACTTTCTCAACTATCGTTTGTGAACTAGAGCTCAAGTATGGCGTTAATTACAATGAGGTGTTTTCATTCAAACAACTAGCTCGTAATGTGCACTATGAGGCATTAGATTTTTATGAACAACATTCTCCAAAGATTTTGGGCATCACCCAAATTCTCAATCCAACTTATGCCACAACCATCGCCACAACCTCTCAAACTGCACTATAAGCTGCCATTGCACATCATGGGACTATGCCCAATAATCCAAATCTAGTACCTACTTCAATAAACATTTTTCCTCAACAACTCATTATTGCTACCACAAACATTCCTCCCACCATCGATGCACCAACTTTTGTTGATCCAGTGGGGGAATTCTTTTGAATTCTTGAGTTGGAATTTTTGATTAAAAGTTCTGAAAAAAATTTGTAGTTCAGCACCTTCTTTCGGTAGAAGGATGAAACTTTCAAGATGCTATACATGAAGCTTTTCAATTTTAAAAAGGATACTCATAGCATCACAGACCTAGAAGCTGCCCATCGATATCTTTGTTCATTGGAAGGTACTTTGACATTCCATGCATAGGTTTTGCAACGAGTTTTTGCAAAATTTGGAGACTCGTACGCTTTGTTGGATGTGTACAACATTTTTGAAAAGCTTAAACTAGCTCATGCACACTATGAGGCTAGTATTATGAGGTTTCCATCATGTTCAAGGCCCTAACTTTCACTAGATGCACCAACCAAATCATCACATTCTTCTTGAAGGGCTAAAGCGGTGCACTCGATTGCACCCATCATACCTTCTTACAACTACTATGGCAATCCTACCCACAAAGCTAATGAGTGCAACATTCCTTTTAAAGATTTCTATTCTGATTATTGTAGGAAAGACGGACATCAGGAAGCTATTTGTTTCGCAAAGTTCTTGAAACGGAAGCAACTCCGATTACCACAACAAAATTTGCCAACATCTTTTGCTACCCCTCAACCAAAGGTCAAGGCACCTTAACCTTCCACTCGGGCTTTGCCCACCGAAGGTAATTCGAATAAGAATGATAAGAAGAAGGAACACAATGCTGACAAAAGGGAGGTGTTTCAAGCCCATGCCGCTCAAATGCAAATTTTTCAAAACTGAACTCAAATCATTGAGGGCCCAACTTGCTAATCTAAAAGGCAAATCTTCCAAATTAACTAATCATGCCCAACCTGTACAAGGTTCAAGATCATGGGAGGGACCTCCTAGGTCGTTCTTTGGCGTCTCACACGATGCCATGGTTTGGGAGTATGTTATTTCCAGTGCACATAATTCTAATCTCACACCAAAATTTGTCACTTCTTTTTACCTTTCTTATTTCCCAGCACAAGAGGCTAGTGTGGCACCCAAACTTTCTACCACTAGGCATGTGATTTTGACTAATGGACTTACATCTGGTTCAAGTCCTATTACCAAGGCTAGAGGAGTTCGAACAATCATGCCACAATCTTTTCATCCTTTCAACACGGAAGAAGAACGCACCTTGTTGGCAAGGGGGGAGGAGATTATTACACCACAAGCTACTAGGGCATCAAACTCTCGTGTCCCAAGAGCACATGTACATTAAGAAAACACACAATTTTCCATTGATTAGCTTATGGAATGCTAACTTCAAATGCGTGAAATGGCACAAAAGCTTGTGAATACATTGTTGCTTAGTTTTCAAGATTTAAAGCTAATGTTGTGGATGGCAACTCACACAAGACTCGGAATAGCACTCGAAGCTCCAAAACTAGAAGTAATAACACTCGAAGCGAGAAAGCTAGAAGTAATAACACTGGAAGTAGTATTGATACTAGAAGAGCAAGTACAACTGGTGTTGACGAGAGTGACGGACAATGTCCCGAGGCTCTCTATTTATATTGCTAGGACACTACTGGGAAACTCTAAAGTTGGAAAGTTGGAACCACCTCCAAGTCGGGAAAAATCCGCACCATCATTATTATTGTCATGTCCATGACATTTAGGGAAAAGTTTGCACCGCCTCCCAATTGGGAAAAGTCCACACCGTCACTGTTACTGTCACATCTGTGACATCACCCCCCCTTCAAGCAACGAGTTCCCACGAGTTGTTCTATTTATCTTATCACAAACAGAAACTAAAAATTTATTACAAGAAGTCCATGTGATATTTACATGGTTACAGCCTGATTTAGTGTTGGTGTTGATTCAGACGTGTTGGATTCAAATATCTTTGGCACTTGGTTTTGTCGGGTATTGACAATGAATTTTTTTGATCATTTTGGGAGCGTTAGCAAGATTAACAGCAGGTGCCAAAGTTCGCTCGCTTACTTCATAACCCTGTCAATGTACAAGATATTCTAATCTCCTTCAATTGATGCGGGAGTCAATGATCTTAAAAACTTCAAATTCTTCTTCTCCGTTAATCTTGATTAGTGGCAGAGGTGCTGGCAACCGTCTTGGAGTAGTCGATTCTCTATACGGTTCAAGCAAGGAAACATGAAACACTGGATGAATTTTCATAGATGATGGTAGGTCCAACATGTATGCTACCTCGTTGACCTGCTTACTCATGCGAAAAGGTCCAAGATGATGATAGTCAAGTTTGTCGCTCGGTCGGCGAGTCTTCAAATTACGACACAAAAGCCAAACTTTATCTCCAACTGAGATGTTCAAATTTTGCTTTCAAAATTTGTCTACATTTCTCGTTTGTCACTCTTGAGCTTCTACAAGCCTTGCCTTCATGTCTTTGTGGATTTCCAAAAGTCTGGTGACCAGATCTTGTGCAGCCGGATTCTTTACCAAACTCAAGTTCAAAGAGTCAAATCGTGGATGATATCCATAATTTGCAAAGAACACAGTTTGGTGGATGGATTCTTGAAATGTATTGTTGTAGGCAAACTTTGCGACTGGAAGTAGATCCACCCAATTATTTTGATGGTAGTTGAAGAAGCACCTTAAATACTGCTCCAATACTTGATTCACTTGTTTAGTTTGTCCATCCGTTTGAGGATGATACACCAATGATAGATTGATCTTCATTTGTAAGATCTTGAATAGGGATTGCTAGAACTTGGACGTGAATTGCGTACCACGATTAGAAATGATGTCGTCAGGAAGTCCATGATATTTGTACACATTCTCCAAGAAAAGTCGTGCCGTTTCTTTACCTGTCATAGTCTTGTTGCAAGGCACGAAGTGTGCCATCTTTGTCAAGCGGTCCACCACAACAAAAACTGAATCAAAAGACTTGGACTTTGGAAGGTCCACAATGAAGTCCATAGATATGGATGTCCATGGGGTTTTTGGATCGACAGCGGTTGAAGTAACTCGTATGGTCAATGACGAAGGATCTTGGATCTAGAACAGGTGTCACAGGTCGTGACATAGTCCTTCATGGTTTTCCACATTTGGGGCCACCAAAACTCTCTGGATATCAGCTCCATTGTCGCAACCCTACTTTGGCCAAGTGTGGGGGTGAAGCCCAACACTTGGAAAAGTTGGGATTTGGAGTCCTCCGGGACTCCCGAATGTTTAGAGCTCGACAGCAGGACCCAAAACACCTCGCATCGGGGTGTTCTTGGTGTCATTGGAAAGGTCTTGAAGCGTAGATATCGAAAATGGCCTCGCATTGGCCATTTGGACATCTGTCGCCCAAGTTATGGGCAAAAGAAGGGCCGGGAGTCAAACTGGCAGTTTGACTCCCGACCACTAAAAGTCGGGAATCGACCTCTTCCCGAAGTCCGAATTGGGAGTGCGATACGTCGTTGGAAAGATCTCGACGAGGGCTACAACTTTGGTTCAGACCTCGTCGCGATCCAACTCCGCAGTCGGGAGTTATGGCCGTTCAAAGTTCCGGGAGTCCCGCCGGGACGATTTCGGGACAACTCCGGGACTCCATTTCGGGAGTCCCCGGAATTTGTGCCATTTGGGTGTAGCCCCCACAACGTGGCGCAGAGTATACTATAGGGAGTATGGTGGTGGCATACTCCCGAGCCAAGGATGTGGTGAGTCCAAGTGAGTCCGGGTCCCCGTGGCTTGTCCCAACACCAAAGAGTGCAAATGGATTCTAACCAACTCGTGTTGGTTTGTGATGCAGGTTCGTGTGATCTAAAAGCTTGATCTCTTCCTAGTCTAATCCCGGGGCTCCCAACTCGACCCTCTACCCCTTTCTAGAGTTGGAAGCCGGGAGCGTGCTACCAAGTCTCAATTCCGCAACTTGACTTTGGTGAGACCCTCAAGTGGGTTTCACCCCCGTGACTTGGGAGCGCGTCATCCATAGTCTTGTTGTAACCAAAGTGTCCCACCAATGGAGAGTCGTGTCAAAACTGGAGCACTCGGAGTCGACATGGACCTTCAAGGACATAAAGTAATCCCTGGTAGTATAACAACCCGTCTTCGAACTGGAATCTTGGATCAACATCATGCGATCTGGAAACCCATGAACTGGAAGTAGGTTGATTAGGGGATTCTAAATTTATAACCTTTGAGCCTGGACTTGGAAACCTTCTAGGATTGAAGATGCCAACATTGTTTTTCAATTTCAAGGCCAAAGGATCGAATTTTAAACTTACTCGAATATCTTGGAGAAAAGATGCATCCACTGAAGTTGTGGTGTGCATGGTCTTTAACTGAAGTTGCTCTAGCTTGATAAGGGTAGTCTTTTGTTGGTCATAAGCTACATCTCCTTCCCTGGGTGCAAGATACACTCGTCGAGAAACAGCGTCGGACCGAATTTGCTTGGAACCGAGGCGGTACGTGATGACAAAGTTGAAGCGTGAAAGCGATATACTTTAACAAGCTTGTCGTCGATTCAATACCTTGGCAGACATGAAGTATTCAAGGTTCTTGTGATTGTGTAAACCATGACCGGATGTTGAGCTCTTTTGAGAAAATGACGCCACTCTTGGAACAAGTCAAAAATGGCTAAGAGCTCCTTGTCGTGGATCTCATAATTAATCTCGGCAGCAGTAAATTTTCATGAATGAAACGCGACAGGATGGAGGCGTCCGTCTTTGTTGGGTTGTGAAAGGACCGCTCCAAGGGCAAAGTCAGATCCGTTTCTAGAAAGAATGACTTCTGTAAGTCAGGATGCGTCAAAATAGGCGACGTTGTAAACACGTTCTTCAGAGTTTCAAATGTTTGGTCTGCTTCCACGTCATTCCATTTAAGCTTGTCTTTGCGAATCAATCAAGTCAACGGAGCAATAATCTTGGAATAGTTTCGGATGAAGATTCGATAGAAGTTCGCAAAACCGAGGAAGCATTGTACGTCACAAATGGAAGTCGATTTCTTCCACTCGGTGACTGTCCGAATCTTCTTTGGGTCCATGGATAGACCCTCTCCAAAAATGATGTAGCCCAAGGATTCGACTTGGGGTTGGTGAAAAACGCATTTCTATAGCTTGGCATATAGTCCAGCAGTGCGCAGCTTCTCTAATACTAGCCGGACATGGTTGATGTGCTCTTCTTCATTCTTGGAGAAACCAATATGTTGTCAAGATAATAGACAACAAAATCGTCTAGAAATTCTGGGAATACATCATTCATCAAGTGTTGAAAGATGGTAAGTGCATTAGTAAGACCAAAAGGCATGACATTGTATTCAAAGTGTCCATACCTAGTTCAGAACTTCGTCTTCCATTCATCACCTTCCTTGATACGTACTAGGTTGTACACTCCACAAAGATCAATCTTGGTGTGGATTTTTGCTTGACCGAGTTGGTCAAGAAGTCCTGAAATAAGCAACAATGGATATCGATTCTTGATTGTGACCTTGTTTAGTCCACAGTAATCCATGCACATTTGAAGGGAGCCGTCTTTCTTCTTGACAAATAGGATAGGAGCTCCAATAGGTGATTTGGAATGTCGAATGAAGTTCTTTGCGAGATTTTCATCAAGGTAATCTCACAATGCGACAAGCTCGTTTTGGGAGAGGCTATAAATTGGACCAAAGGGAGGTTGCGCACCTTCTTGGAGTTCGATGCCACGATATAAGGTCGATGCTGAAGAAGTGTATCAGCGTTCTTCTTCTCAAACATGTCTCAATACTCCTCATATTCTGCTGGTAACTTGGTTGGTTCTTGAACAAGTTGAAATGTCGGAATTGCATAAATTGTAAACATATTTCCATTCCTAGCAGCCCTCATAAAGGCTCAAGCACCAACCATCAAGGGAACTTTGACCCCGGACCCTTGGACTTGGTAAGGACACGGGTTTGGAACATTTCTAGGGTGTCTAGACGAAATATGAGAAATTATGGTTTGATATGTTAGTTTTCGCTTTTTCCAATCTATATCCAGGTTAATCATCTCTAACCAAGAGAAACCTAAGACGAGAGGATTAGAAGGAGAACTAATGATATTGAATACAATAGTACTTTGGTGCCCTTCTAGGATAATGTCTAAGGGTTTAGTTTTGTGAGTGACATCTTTTGAAATCAAGGGCCTACCATCGATAACCTCTACTATCACATGGTATTTCTTAGGGACTATAGGAAGATTATGACGTTTTACAAAAAATTTATCAATAAAACAAGGAGAGGCTCCGAAATCTAACAAGGCTTTAACTTTTATGCTATGTGTGAAAATTTATTTTAAGCGGGATATTAAAACAACGAGAAAGTTCAGAGGATAAGATAGGACATGATGACGTGGCAACACTTGTCAGCCGCACGGTCCCTAATGTGGCTAGCTACTGTCGTTTTTCGACTCGATTTCCTCGTGTCTTGGTTCAGAAGTGCTTGAGGTGTACTGAAATTTGTGCGCCTTTGGCCCTTGAAGTTTCAAAGGGCAGTTGTTTAAGCTGTGGTCCTTGCCTCCACAATAAAAACACAAGTGTTCCTTGTGAAATCGTTTTTTTTCTTCTTTGGTTAACTTCCTAACTTTTGAAGTGTCGATTTGCATGGGCTCTAGGGTCGAAGTGCTTGAAGATGTTTGGCGGGTTGGAGTTGTGTAATCTGCTCGATATGATCCAAAGAGCAATCGTTGCTCTTGTCGTTGCTCGAATATCTGATTGTCGTAGTTGATTGCTTGAGTAATGGCTTTCGACATAGTATTTGATTTGGGCAAGTTCAGCAACAAGGCTTTGAAATTGTCGCGAAGTCCCCATCGAAACATGGCGATGAAAGCCATTTCGTTCCAATCGAGGTCACACACAAGTTGTTGAAATTTTGCAACGTATGCTGAAGCTGGGCACGACTATTGTTGCAGTGTTCAAAGTGTTGTTGTTGCTATAAGGGCTCGATCTCTATTTCCAAACGTTCTGCTAAATTCTTCTAAGAATTGATCAAGATCTGCCAGAAGTGGAGAATCCTTCTCCAATAGTGACGAAAACCAAGATAACGCAGTTTCGGTGAGCAATGATCCAATGAGTCCAACTTGTGTTTCTTCTATTGCGTATCTGTGTGGTTGGAAACGAAAAACAAGTCGAACTTGATTGACAAAATCTGGAAGTTTTATACGATCTCCGTCAAACTTCTCTTGCAAGCTTACTTGAGGTTCTTTTGGCGCTTGTGGAACTAGATTTGCTGCGCGAGCTGGAACATGGACTCGAACGTGAGCAACTTGGAGCTATTCCATGGCATTTCATAGGTTGGCATTCTCTTGTTGTAGCTGTTGCAACATGGCAACCACATCGTGCATTTGGATGTTGGAAGCGTCACCCATCTTGGTAGTGGACTATCGTCAAACTGTTGCGGACGGCAACTCACACAAGACTCAAAGCTCCAAAACTAGAAGTAGTAACACTCAAAGCGAGAAAGCTGGAAGTAGTATTGATACGCGTAGAGCAAGTACAACTGGTGTAAACAAGAGT
The DNA here is from genome assembly GCA_963921925.1 of Sphagnum tenellum. Taxonomy (NCBI): domain Eukaryota; kingdom Viridiplantae; phylum Streptophyta; class Sphagnopsida; order Sphagnales; family Sphagnaceae; genus Sphagnum; species Sphagnum tenellum. The sequence continues at coordinate 1,571,345 of OY998153.1, forward strand.
GAGGGACAATGTCCCGAGGCTCTCTATTTATACTGCTAGGAAGTTACTGGGAAACTTTAAAGTTGGAAAGTCAGCACCACCTCCAAGTCGGGAAAAGTTTGCACAGTCACTATTACTGTCACATCCGTGACAGCTAAGCACTAAGGACATAATTGCTGTCGCAACCCCACTTTGGCCAAGTGTGGGGGTGAAGCCCAACACTCCCAAAGTTGGGGATTTGGAGTCCTCCGGGACTCCTGAATGTTTAGAGTTCGACAACAGGACCCAAAACACCTTGCATTGAGGTGTTCTTAGTGTCATTGGAAAGGTCTTGAAGCATAAATATCGGAAATGGCCTCGTATTGGGCATTTGGACATCTGCAACCCAAGTTATGGGCAAAAGAAAGGCCGGGAGTCAGACTGGCACTTTGACTCCCGACCACTAAAAGTCAAGAATCGACCTTTTTCCACCCTCTGAATTGAATATGCAAGATGTCGTTAGAAAGATCTCAACAAGGGCTACAACTTTGATTTGGACCTCGTTGCAATCAGACTTTGCAGTCCAGAGTTATGACCTCCCAAAGTCCTGGGACTCCAACCGGGATAGTTTCGGGACAATTTCGGGATTCCAACTTGGGAGTCCCAAGAAAAAGAGCCATTTGGATGTAGCCTCCACGGAGCGTTGTAGAGAATATTATATGGGGGAAGGTGGTGGCTTCCCCAGAGTCCGGGCCGTGGTGTGTCTCGTGGTCCAAAGTGCCCGTGGCTTGTCCCAACACTCAAGGGTGTCCCCGAATGTGAACTAACCACTTTGTGGTTTTTTTTGGATGCAGATTCAAGCTTGAACCTCTAGTCCCTCTTCCTAGTCTAATCCCCAGACTTCTAGCACGCCCCTCTACCCCTCTATAGTACTGGAAGTCAGGAGCGCCCTTCCGAGTCCCAATACCGCAACTACACATAGTTGGACCCTCAAGTGGGTTCAACTCAGGACTTGGGAGTGCGTCAATTGCAGTACTAAAAAATACCCTGAACACTACATCAGGTCCTTTACTAAACCCTGATCCACATGCTACAGGGGTCCCATTCAACACCTTGGAGAGACATTCGATTGGCTTGCATGTCATAGATGGCAATTGTAATATAATCATTAGTTCTAACATGGTTAAACTTGACGTGCCCCCAAGTCTTTTGTTAGGTTCAAAAGAGTCCAATTATGTCAAAGGCGGAAGTAAATGGGACTCGGTGCCACTCCCAGCTTCCAGCACTAAAGGGGGGTGAGAGGGGCATGCTAAAAGCTCTGGGATTATACTAGGAAAAGAATCAAGCTACTTAGTTATTCGGTCCTGCATCCAAAACCAACCACAAGTTGGTTAAAACTCATTCTGCACCCTTTTGATGTTAGGACAAGCCATGGGCAACCTTAGATTCACTTGACTCACCACGGCCCGGACTCGAAGGAAGCCACCACCTTTCCCCATATAGTATTCTCTGCATTACTTCGTGGCACCCGCATCCGAATGGCTTTTTTTCTCGGGATTCCCAAAGTGGAGTCCCAAAACTATCACGGTTTAGACTCCCGGGACTTTGGGGGCTTATAACTTCTTGCCCCGAGCTCGGATCGGAACAAGATCTAAACCAAAGTTGTAGCTCTCCAAAAAAATTTCGCACTTCACTTGCATGCACTAGGATCGGGTCGATTCCCGACCCTTCTTTCGACCATAACTTATGCTGCAGATACCCAAATGGCTCATGTGAGGCCATTTTGGACATCTACATTTCAAGAGCTTTCCAACTGTATAGAGAACACCTCAATGCAAGGTGTTTTGACCCCTATAATTGTGCTTTGAGTTTTCGGGAGTCCCGGAGGATTCCCAAGTCCCTTTTCAAGAGTGTGGGTGGCGACCTCACACTTCCCTCAAAGTGGGGTTGCGACAAAACTAGTGGGCTCTCCTACTTCTGATTTTACATTCACATATCATAAGGGAACTAAAAACACTTCATTTGTGGATTTGTTAATCAGCAAAAGCGTTGTGGATAGCGATTTTTTCCACAAAGTGTCTCACTCATTTCCAAAGTTGGTGCTAAGTGAAAGAACTTCCATCGCCACTTGAGTTCCCATTGTCGACAATACTGAGTTAACAATCTAGGTGGTAGAACATACACCTATAATGGTACTACTTGATACATGTGCCCAATCGATGATTCCTAAAGTTCAATTCGCCAAGAAGATGGACATGCTCGACTCTAAATTACAAAAATCTATGTGCCAAATTTGCACTACTAGTGGGAACATAGAAGATGTACTTGGGGAGAACTTAATGATTGCACTTAATTTCAATGAAGGTACAAATTAGGAGCTTTGCCTACATGTTGGATGTTTAGTCACCAATGCCATCAATTATGATGTGCTCATTGGGCAAAAGGCCCTATTTCCACCAGGTTTCACAATTAACAACTGGTTTGAATATGCGTATTACCCAGTGGATTAGGAGAGTGATGGCCACCCCCTGGGATACATACCCATTGATTTACATGCAAACCATAGTCCTATGGCTCACCATTGTATGCTCAAGGAAGCACACACTATATCCTACATCTAACAAGTTAACCACGAGTGGATAAAAAGAGATGAAGAAGAAACAACTTACGCCCAAGCTACTGAAAGCTTGAAGGTGGTTTCTATTGACATTCAACACGCACTAAAGGTTTTAGAGAGGTTCAAAGTAGCCCATGAGCCCATGGTCAAAACTTTGTCTACTTTTGAGAACATGGAGAGCCATGACAAATTGATGAAACCAATACTTCATCAACTAAATCACTTGGACACCGCCTAAGGAGGGGATTACATTACTACAATTCTTTAGTGGTATTGGTACAAGTTTTGAAGCCCTATTATAATCAAGGATGGTGGTTCGGAAGTATTTCCACATAGACATTGATCTTATTGCAAAGCAAATGGCGGCATCAAAAATGATGAAGCTCATTACCATATTTCCACAACAGTTTGCAACTACCACATGGAAAGCCAATTTCACTTTTTGGCCCTCTGATATACAATTAATTCAAAAGAAACATATGAAATTACTTGGCCCTATGGACCTCATCATTTTAAATTTGGAGTGTCAAGGATTTTCAACAGCTAGATTTGGAGAAGGCTTAAGTGTCGCAACCCCACATTTGGAAGAGTGTGAAGATGACACTCACACTCCCGTAATGAGGACTTGGGAGTCCTCCGGGACTCTCAAAACTTCAAAGTTCGATTACAGGGGTCAAAACACCTTGCCCTGAGGCGTTCTTCATGTCATTGAAAAGCTATTGAAGTGTAGATGTCGGATGGCCTTGCATGCACCATTCAGACATTTGTAACATAAGTTATGGCAAAAAGAAGGGTCGGTAGTCAAATTGGCAGTTTGACTCCTGACCACTAAAAGTCAAGAATCGACCCAACCTCGGTGTGTGCAGATAAAGTGCAACACACCGTTGGAAAGCTCTCAACAAGAGCTACAAGTTTGCTTTAGACCTCATCCCAATCCGAGGTCTGAGCAAAGAGTTATGAACTCACAAAGTCCCGGGAGTCCAAACAAGGATAGTTTCGGAACTTCTCCTTGGGAGTCCTAGGACAAAAAGCCATTCGGATGTGGGTGTTGCAGAGTAACGCAGAGAATACTATATGGGGGAAGGTGGTGGCTTCCCCCGAATCCAGGCCGTGGTGAGTCTTGTGAGTCCAGAGTTGCCCGTGGCTTGTCCTAGCACTAAGGGTGCTTCAAAATGCGAACTAACTAACTTGTTGGTTGGTTTGATGTAGGTTTGAGTGAGTGGTTAAAGCTTGTTGCTCATCCTAGTCCCCTCCCGGAGTTTTAGCACGCCCTTTTACCCCTTTTAGTGCTGAGAGCTGGGAGCGTGCCTTCAAGTCCCCATAATTTCGCTATATTAGAAACCAAGGCCCATCTTGGGCCTAACTTGGGACTTGGGAGTGCGTCATTGAATGACACAAGATCCGGTTTCTTCACAGACATGGTATGATTAATGACCTAGGTTTAATCCATTTCTCTTATGTTTGGTTCTATAATTGAAAACACCCCCTTTTCAATTTGACTAAAGGGAGAAAAACCAAGAACCCTACACATTGGTCAAGCACTACCTTGGATAGTTGCCCTTATTTGATGCAGAATAATGCGATTCCTATGCGCACTAGTTGCGAAACTAGTGGACCAACCTTGCACCACTCTCAATTTTGTAATTCACTCTGAGATACAACATCAAAGATCCCAACCTGTAGTGTTTTCACATATTGGATCATCATAGCTCTTGTTAATTAGTTACAAAGCAACAAAAACCTCTTTGGTTTCCTACGAACACAATAAGAAAACCAAGAGGTGTTTGGCCCACCTTTGTCTCCTTCCCAGGAGCACACACCTTTAAAGGGGATGGATCCGACCAAGGTGATTAAATTGGAGCCTAACACTCTACTGGAGAGAAGCATGGACCTGAATTCCCTTACATGGTTAATGGTAACTTGAACTTTTTCAAATGTAGACAACACCAGCACTAATTCAATCACCTTATAGTTTTGGCCATGCAATTACATGGCACCCTAGCCAAGTACAATTACCTATCTTTTATATTTTACACTTCACTTTTAATGTTGGGGGGGGAAGAGGTACCATCTAATTTGACTCAAGTTGTTTATGATACACGTGGAGGTACATTAGCTTCTGGAAAAACAATTACAACCTTCTTGGAATTTATGCAATTGGATAGCGAAAAACCAAATACACCAAGTTCTTCAAACACATTTTCCAACTCCATTCCATGTGTTTCCAACTACCCTTTTGTTATGGGGAACTAGTTCACTAAGAAAGGGAAAGACCAGGTCACAGACTTGTTAATTAAGTATGAGAATGTGTTCGCATTCTCAATGAAAGACTTAGGTAGGTGTAAGACCATGAAGTTTTTTATAGACTTTACAGATGAGACACCCATCTATCAAAGGAAGCATAGGTTGAACAAACATGAATGGGAATTAGTAAATGAAAGATGTGAATAACTCCATGAGGTTGGTCTCATTTAGCCATCAAATTTTGATTTCATAGTCCCTACAACAATGCCAACAAAGAAGGATTCACTTGGATTATGGATTGAAAAAAAGATGTGCGGGGATCATAGGCCTTTGAACCTAGTTACACCTCAAGACAAGTACCCCATGCCCATCCTTGAAGAAATTTTTGATGGCATTGGAGACTCAAACATCTTCACAATTGTAGATCCAAAACAAGGTTTCAACCAAATTGTCCTTGTTGTGAAGGATCGCAAGAAAACGACATTCCATGGAAGCAACAAGTTGTGGGAATGGCTTGTGATGCCTTTTGGATTGGAGAATGCACTTGTCTTCTTCCATCGAATCATGGACCAGGTTCTTGAAGGGGCAAATTTCTTAAAGTGCTACATAGATGACATCCTAGTGCATAACAAGGGATTCCTACAACATTTGGCTCATCTTGAAAAGTTATTCAAGAAGTTCCACAAAGTCAATATGAAGATCCATCTTGAAAAGTGTGAGTTTTTGTTGTCACCTTAGTTGTCTACCTTGGACACAAAATTTTGCCAAATGGTATTATGGCTCATTGGGCCAAAAAAATAATCATTTTGGAGATGCCCAATCCAACTGATGTTCACACTTTGAGGAACTTCATTGAATTATGTAATTACTACATGACTTACTCCAAAACTTCAAAACTATTGTTCATCCTCTCTATGCATTGTTAAAGAAGGATGTTATTTGGACATGAAGTGAAGAGGCTTAAGAAGTTTTCAACACACTCAAGGAAAAGCTTTCAAAGTTCCCCATTTTGAGAAGACCTCATTTCAACAAGGTTTTCATTCTACACACTTACTTGAGTGCTATTAGTATTGGTGCTATTATTGGCCAACTTGACAAAGAAAACAAGGAATATGTTATCGCCTATGCATCCCAAAGCAACAAGGTTGGAGCAACTACTCTGCGTACGAAGGGGGCCATGTTTTATTCTTGTATGGATCATTATACATTTTAGGCTTTATCTTTATGGCACCAAGTTCACTTTGTATACCAACCACCAACCTATCAAGTGGTTGATGACCAATGACAAACTTATTAGTAAGTTAGCTTATTAGGTGTGTATACTTCAGGAGTTGAGTTCAAAATTATTCACCGACCTGGTATTACACATCAAAACATGAATACCATGTTGCAGAAACCTTTCACTACCTCTAAAGATTTATTAGAAGCCAAAAAAGACTTTGACCAGATTCTAACAATACATGTATCTTATGCATCTAGTTATCTTACACTACTACAATGTAACCTGGTTGAGCATCCCATTATGGATATATATGGGAGGACTTGGACACTCTGAGGTTTCTTCAACATGGGGAATACCCTCCCCAAATTACATCAAGTCATCGGGATCACATACAAAAATGGTCCAAACACTACTCATGGAGGGACAATCACCTCGTCCAATGTTTACCACAAGGTGACAGAGTGGTTCTTCCACCATATGAACAACCCGGTCTTATTTAGAAAGTACATTCGAAGCTTGGACGCTTTGGAGTTAAGCATACTCAGAGCCTTCTTGTTGTTCATTACCATTAGAGAGGTATGTATGCTCAAGTCTGAAACGTCATTGCTAGGTATGAACAATGTGATAGAATTAAAACCTCCTTCTCCTCTCGACAATTCACGTGTTTTTCACTCCCTATTCAGGGCATGTTCTATCGGTGGTCATGTGATTTAAGTAGAGAGTTCCCACAAACCTCTAGGGGTAATGTCTACATCAACATTATGACTGAGCATTTTTCAAAATGGGTCGAACTTGTTGCACTACTTGACAAATCATCACACAACACCAGCCAGTCTTTCTTACAACAAGTCCTAAGTAGGTTGGGGCTTGTGTTGAGTGCCTTACTGATCAAGGATTAAAATTAGGAGGAAAATTCCAAGACCTACTTAATCATGCTTTCATTGACCATCTCGGGACTTCAAGGGAGCATCCCCAAGTTGATGGCCTTGCAAAGAGGATGGTTCAGACATGTAAAAAGGGATTTTGGAAAATTTGTTTCACTAGGAATGAAGAGGATTGGGACTTGGCCCTACCTTACATCGCCATGGGTTACAGGATGTCCAAACACACCTTTTTGTTTCATTTCACTCCTTATTTTCTACTTTTTGGGAAACATCCCATTCCACCCTCTTCCATTACTACTCAAATGGACCAAGTTGTGGACTTGGACTCCCCAACCACTTAGGCTAGGGTCATCACAAAGAGGGTTGTTTTATTCAGGAAGGTTATGTCCATGGTCATGGAGAACATGTCCATTGCACAACATCGAAACACCTTACAATATGCACACACACAAGGTGGTAGCTACAAACCTAAGGTGAGACAATTTGATCTTGGTGACTTTGTGTATTTCCAACGACACCCTAATGATACTCTAGACATTTCTTTTGGTTGCACTATCTTAAGGATTAAAGCGATCAGGCATTCAAGTGTGTTAGAATTGTAAGGAGCTAACAAACGCATAATTCAAGATCATCCCAAAAATTGTGCGCCTTGCCACTTGCCGAACTTGGATCCTACCATCATCATGTTCATTTGGATTCCTTCATTTGACTATCCACGTCAAGTATGTCAGAAGACAGATGATGTTGATCAGATGTTGCTTGTCGATAATTATAATGGTGGATACCATTTATTCTATTTCAAGCTGGAGCTTACTCAAATTCCTACCGACATTTGGCACTATTCATCATGTTGTCTTGCAGCACCTTGATTTTTACTCAAACCATGCCATGCTTTTCCTAGCTCAGGTTTGGGGGGATACATGAGAATTTCATCTTAGCCCCCTTTTGTGCATTGTATATATATGTGTGTGCATCTATTTTTGGTTAATTAGTTTCTACCATTGATTGGTTTTAATCTTTTTTTTCAATAAAGTTTACTATGGATTTACACCTTTACCACACCGAACGTCAGGACAAATATCCAAAAAATTACAATATTTGCCCCATATATTCGATAGATATCAAAAATGATATTCCATGAATATCACTAAGGTGATATCTAGGTTGATATCTAAAGTGTCAGATATCATTCATTGTGATGTCCAACACCTTGATATCCAGAAATTATGTTGGATATCAAAGATGTTGATATCCGGGTTAAATATCAAATCTAGGGCTAAATATCAATGTTAGTGGTTATTAAGCAGGTTAGGTTATTAATTAGGTTAAATTTGTAATATTAATTTTTTTTCCTTCATTCTCTTTATGCATCTCAAGTGACAAGAATCCCTACATAATTTTAAATTATTATGGGAAGATATTTTCAGAGGTTTTTTCAAAGTTAGAGCTAGTAGTAATTTTTTTTTAAATTGAATTTTTTTAGAAAAAAGTATATTTGTGACAAAATATTCCCTTAAAAAAAAATGTTTCTTTCGGAGATTTTATGCCCCAAAAAAAAGACTCGTAAAAGGATGTTACCTTTCAAGCATTTTTTGTGTGCATAATTGGCAAGTGAATTTTTGAATTTTGATATTGGATATGTTGATATCAGACTAATAAATAAATCACAGATATTTGACAACACTAATATTTAAATTAAATAAAAAATGGGAAAATTTGATATCCGATTAGGATATTTAAATTTTTAAAAATAATAAAATTATAATATTCTTATCTATTAGACAAAAGAAAGGTGGATATCCTTATCTGACATATATCCCAAAAAAATGATATCCCCTCAACACTACTAGGAAGCTAAATAGGTAATTAGGTAGATTAATAAGTAAATAAATAAATAAGTATGATAGATAGGTTAGGTGAGTGGGTAGGTTAATTGCATGGGTATTAATTAAGTAGGTACCTACCTAACAAACCAAATGCTTATTTGAAATATATTTTGATCCAAATTCAATTAGTATGTTGTGTGGTAAATTTTAATTGTGCCATGTATCATGATTGAAAACCATCCAAGATGGATGATGCAAATATTTTTAATATTACATATTTTTGAAATATCAACAAATGTTACCAAATTAATCACATGGTTGTCACAAATGACAATACATATATGATTCATTTCAAACTCTAATTTATGTACACCAAGTTGCATAATAATATAATGTAACATATTTTTGAATCATAGGAATTAAAACAAATTTTACATTGACATGTAAATTGTGATTATAAGAATATTTTTCATGAATGGTCAATCATATTTTGACATGTCATTTTGATTAGATTACCAACTCCTTATGAAAAATTCAATCAAGTGGTGTGTGTGTGACCCCTTTTAATATGAATGCACTTGTGCCAATAATATTAAAATTAATGTTATCTTTTTTTCTATCTAAACTAAATTCAGAAAAAACTTATTTTAAAAAGTTAACATCTAACTGTTTAAATGTAATATTGTAACATGTTCTTAAATGAAACACATATTTGTAAAATTTTTCCTAATGCTCACAACTCCTATTAAAAAATAAAATGTAAAGGCTTACTCTAACCTTTCTAACCTTTACATAACTCCCATTTATTCTTTTTATGAAAAATATCATCAAGGATAGCTCACATCCATTATTAAGTTCTCTTATATGCAAAAATAATATTTTATACAAAACATGTCCATCCATTTCTTGACAAAAATCATGAACTAATCTTTTCTTTTTTTGACAACTCTTATTTGATTAAATTGAGTATTCAAATGAATCATGTATCAAAATGACATGTCAAAATATGAATTATCAATTTAATGCTAAATTATACGATTCAATTTCTTTTGTATTGGTGAATAGCACATTTTTACATGGACCCATGGTAAAATAATGATCAAACATGACATTTTCACCAACACCACAGTATCTAGGTAGCTTCAGCAGTTGTTTGCAAAATAATTAATTCAATCAAGAATTTATAATTTGGCATCAAGATTTAAATTCTAAAAAATTCAACATAAGCACAATATATTTAATAAAATGAATACACATTCCAAATGCACCTCCCTGTGCTTGTGGTCAGATGGTTCATAAAGTAGTTTGTTTGGTCAGGCAAGGCCGAGGTTTCAAGACTTAGCTGGCTAAGATGGATTGATTTTTTTAAAAATTCAGCCAAATGGGCAGATTTTTTTCTAAAAGAAAAGAAAATTTTAATTTTAATTAAATTCATATTGCTGAAGCTACTATTCATTATAGTAGTCAAAGTATCATCAAATGTGAAAATTTCCCATCCATTAGTTTCAGAAATTGTTGTATATTCTTTGCTTTTGATTGCAATACATTTCTATCATCATCATATTGATTATTGACATTGAAATTATACACAAACTTTCTACACAACACTTCAATGCTATTTTAACAAAAAAAGTTGTACCCATTTTTTTCATGAAACAGGATTATCCTTTACATGAATTTTTTATTCTTTGAAAATTCTAAATAAAAGAAATAATTCTCTATGATTTTTTTTTGAATATTGAAAAAGGTTGAATGAAATCAATCAAATAATCTTATCATACTTTTGTTTTTTTACATTTCTTTTGTATATTCCTAAGTAGCTATAAATTTTGCTAGACATAAATAAGGGATTTGAAAATTTGGTTCTTTTAAAAAATTTATGAATAAATAATTCAAATGAATATCGGTTGAGATTATGTCACAAAAAATGTTGGAGGTCCAAATTATTGAATCATAGCAAAAATATTTTTGTGAAAGCAATTGAAATCTCAAGAAATATTCTTATATGTCATAATTCCTTGTAACTTTAATCATCGTTCTAAATTTTATCCAAATTTACATAATTATTTAATACATCCTTAGTTGTGAGGACACAACCCAATTATTTTACTTTTTAGATATGATCTAGGTATAAAATAAAAAGAATGACTTAATCTTTTATAGTTTTGAAAAATATGTTAATTATGTGATAGATTTTTTTTTCCCTATTAACACTAGTTTTTTTTTGTTGTATTATTTTTTGGATATGAATGGTCAATGGGGTCTTGGATAACACCAAAAAACATAGTTGAAATTTTATATTTTTCATAATTTTTTCACAAAATAAGTCAAATGGTCAAATTCCTTCCCTTAATGGACCATAGGTTTAATATTATCATAAAAAATGTGCTCGAAATATAAAATGTTGTGTACTAACACAACAATAAAATCTTCATCCAATATGGTCTCAAACATATTTACACTTTTGGAATCATAATCATCTTCAAATTTATTTTTTATAATCCATGATTTTGACATTCATTTGTGAGATCAACTAAAGTGTTTATTTTTTAATTAAACCCTTTGCATCTTTATATAGAAGAATTTTTAAAAGTTCTTTTATTGCTTTCATCAATATAATTAAAGCATATATATATATATATATATATATATATATATATATATATATGATGTATAAAAGGGCTTTTCTTTTTCCTTTTTTTTCGAAAACACATTGATGAAGTGTCATATAACATTCATGGTAATTATTTTTGCACTAAATCAAAAATTTGTTGGAGCATTAACAAGATGTCCATGCATATCATATTGTCCATACCCTTTCAATTGGAAAATTTGTGTAAATGCAAGGCGTGACACAATGAAAGATTCTATTATTTTCTTCGACATGGAAACAATTTCATAGAAGATTTATTATTGATAATATGACTATGAAGATCTATATTGTTTAATAATTTGTCAAAATCAATATTCTTTCCACAATACCCGCACATTTGCAAATGATTTTTGAAGTTCATAATTTTTGTGATTTCTAAAAAAACTTCAATGTATGATTTAAATGCATGACAAATTAAAACTGCGAAACACAATCTTCCACAACAATGACATATGTATTTAACAATATCTTCCATATCTTTTCCAAATATGTTTGTCATCAAATGGATTTAAATTCTAATTTTGTCCAAAAAAAATCATGTGGTTGGATCTTTGAAATGTGTTTGCATTTAAAAATTCACTATGTTGTCATTTTAAACCTCTTTAATGATATAAGGAGTTTTATCAATATTATTTTATTATTTGGCAATAAATGTTTCATTCTATTTTTTTTGCATGACAAAAAAAACTTTGCATCATTTTTAGACATTGGTTCGTTTTCTTCTTTCAAAACATTACTACTTTTGTTTTGTTTCCACTATAAAGGCATTTCGTATATGGTTTTAACATTTTGATACTTTTAAATTAAATATGGAAACCAAATTTTAAGTTTTTGTGACTATGTTCAATCATAGGATGCAAAGTGCATGAAGATCAATGTAATCAACATAAATTAATAAAACCAATTGGACCCAAACCATTTGCCTCAAATCAATTTACTGGCTTGTGTTTGGTGATGGGTATGTGTTTGCACTGACCCAGTGAACCAGCACTCATCAGCACACAATGAAGGATGAATGATAAGTGGTCAGGAAATAGTTTTCTGTTGGGTTTCAGATCCCAAGCTAATCATGGTGGTCAGCTCAGTTGCTTCTTTTTTATTTTTTGCTACCTACCTACTAACAACCCACAAGCAGGTCATTACTAAGTAGGTAGTAAAAACAGCTCTTACATATGTATAAACCATCTATATACCTAGTACTTACCTATTTTTCTACCTACCTACCTATGTGTGAGACATATATATTTCCTAGAGAATTGGTTACCAAGGTGAAACCAAATATTAACTCAGTTGAGGTTCATCCACAACTGAGTAATAACGGCCATCCAGTGGAAAATGAAAAGATTAGGGTTTAGAAAATTCTGATGCTATGAAGATTGTATCTAACTTTTGAAAATGAATGATTATGGAGGATGTCAATAATTTTTATTTTTTTTGGGTATAAATATTTAGAAATATTAATTGTTGAACAAGAAAGTCCTGAATTATGAGTTATTCTAAGATAATTTGTATGTTTCATACAGGTAATATTTTTATTTTATGTATTTAGAATACACTGAAGGCAAATGAACAAATGAAGTATTGGAGGAGGTCATCCATGTAAATGAAGATAAGACAACTTCATTAAAGAAAGCAAATAGGCATTGGAACAAAAAAAATTTAATCTCATTGTTTAACCATTTATATGAAAAAATTGCAAGGTCTAGAAAACTTGGATCAATAATAAGTGTGCTAACAATAGAGGAAGATCAAGTTGTTGTTGGTTGGGTTTTGACTATGCAAAAAGTTGGGCTCTCGATTGATCAATAATAATTAAAGATGATAAAAATGATAAAACTCACTCAGACAAGGCCAACACATTTGTAAGGAGGGAGGAGTACTCAGGGATCTCTTGGTGGTACTAGTTCAAATGGAAATCTACTAAATTCAATGGGTCCTGCTGGAGATATCCTAAATTCCAGCACACGATGAATTTAGCTATTGTTATCCATTGAAGGCAGGTGGTGAGATGAGAACCCATGACCAGTCCAAACACAGTAGTAAAGCCTTTGATCAGTCTAACCAAATGCACAGTATGATACCAGAGGAAACGACAAGAGTTTTACTAAATTTATTCTTATATGCCGAAAATCTCAACTGCCCAATCAGAATCTTCAAATTATAATAATTATTTGACACATTAATGCCCAAGCTGCCAGGGTACGACTGGCACTCTCGAGCACAACAGTTTCATTATTTAGTATAATGCCCATATTGTGAAATATGATTACTTTTATTGCCACACATAAATGACCGAAGACAAATTAATAGGCAAATTGCTGGCGAACCAGGTTACACTTGCAACTTGGGGGTTTATTTTTGGGGGAGGGGGCAGGAGCAAATTTTTGCTTTCTTCGGACAAAAAAGTTTGGAAAAATTGGAAATTTTGGTTTTTTCTTTTCTAGTGTAACTTCGCCTATAATATCTAAAATAAAACTAAACTAAAGAGTGGAAATTCACCCCAAAAATCCATTGAATATTTATTCTGGTATGTATTTGGGATTCCCCTTATCCAGGAAATGAGCAAATATTATACGGGTAATAAGAAACTTAATTGAGTACCCATCATCTAAGTTTTTCTATATTCTTGGTGGAAACTTCATTTTATATGGCGAAATCATATTTTTCATGTCGAATCTTGGCGAAAACTGTCGCCAATAAAAAAACAAAAAGCAGTGCAAGTTGAAAGGGATGTACACGAGTCTTCTGCTCGGCGGGGTACTGGTGACCACCCTACGCGAGAGAGAGAGGCGAGAATGGGTAATTGCGTCGGAGGCTTGGTCGCATCGAAGCTTTGATGATGGATTGTTGAAGGACATTTTTAGCAGTTCCTTGTGCATCAACTATCTGCGAGATTGTTTCCGAGATTGAGGAGATCTGTGGGTTTGGGTTCATGCCCAATGGCATCTTTGCGGAATGAACTGTTCAGAATAGCAAGAGGAGGCAACGAAGAACAGATGCGGAAGTTCTTAGAGAATCCGGAAGTGAACGTCAACGAAAAATTTCACTATTCGCTGGTTGCGTTACACGACAGCGTGGAGTCTAATCTCGATATTGGCGTGACTAAGGTACAATCAAGTATCCAAAAAATCAAAGCTAGATAGTGGTCGTGCTTCAATAAGAGGGGAAACTTGCAAGCAAATTGCAATACTTTACTTGACTGAGTCTTTTGTTTTTGCCAAAAGCATTTCTTAGTGAAGAAAGATTTCGTTTGTGAGGAAGCTCAGGCATTGAACCTCAGTCGTCTTACAGTACGACTGACCCCCCTTTCCCTTTCTTCTTTGATCTCTTTTGTCCCAAGGCATTGTTGGATCATCCTCGTATCGACGTGAACTCTCCTGATCAGATTGGCCGAACACCACTACATGCCGCTTCATGCAAGGACAACAGGTTGGAATGCGTCCGGTTGTTGCTTCAGAGATCGGATATAGTCGTGAATAGTCCCGCTAATTTTGGTTTCACTCCTCTCCATGCAGCGGCAAGGTTCGCTTGCCCGAACGTTCTGGAGCTTCTTTTGGCGGATCCCAGAGTGATAATCGATGCCCGAACGGTAGATGGGTTCACAGCTCTTCATCTGGTAGCAGAAGGCGGCGAGAACCACCATCTCCATGCGGGAGGCGTACGACCTTGGCAAGACAGGTGTCAAGTGGTGCGAATGCTGCTTGAAGCAGAACGGCAACAGAGAGCACGGAACCTCCCCTGCAATTTGAACAACAAGGATGTTCTTAAAAGGTTTCCCATTCACTACGGAGTGGAATGTGGCGACGTGAACGTGATGAACGAGTTGCTCAAGTGGGAGGACGCCAATATCAATGCACTGGATCTCTATGGATTTGCACCCTTGCACTTGGCGGTCCGATCAACAGCTAATCATCGAACTGAGGTAGTGGAATCGCTGCTCCGAGTGCAGAACATCGATGTAAATATTGCATCAGTGAGGTCTCCATCTCATGTGCAATCGTGGCAGATGGGAGACAAGAACAAAGATGGCTTCAAAATACTCCTTCCATTTCAGCCACTAGAAGCACCACAGGAAAGCACCACATATCTTCTTACTCCATTACACTTTGCAGCAAAGATGGGATCTAGAAGGATAGTCGATTTACTGTTGCAACAGCCCATGATCGACCTCAACGTGCGAGACTCGAGAGATTATACGCCCCTACACTTCGCGGCACAGGATGGGCATGTGGAAGTTGTGCAAAGATTTCTTCAAGAAGCTCCGGGCCGAGTGAATTTCGAAGCCCAGGATAATGAGGGTCTCACACCGGTTTGGCGAGCGATATGGAATGATCGAATGGAAGTTGTGAGACTGTTGTGGGTTGTTGCTAGCAGACAAGAGTATGACAGAATGGGCATATTGCTTCCGAGATTACTAACAAGCCAAAACCTGGAAACAGTGAGATTTCTCTTCAGCAGTTTCACCACTGACAAACTGATCCAGGTTATTGAAGGAATGGGGAATGCGGATGATCTCAAGTTCGAAACAACAAGAGCCAATCTTTTGGGCAGACTTGAGACCGAAGTCGCTTTCCCGAACAGTAGCAAAAGTCAAGGTGAGACTCTCTTACACTGGGTTGCAAAAAATAACCATTGGAAATTGATTCCGCAGATCATGATCAGTAACCGACAGACGGGTGGATTCGTCAATCAGATGGACATTGCACAATCAACGATTGGCGGCCCTAGAGGACAAACAGCACTTCATTACGCAGCTGAGGCCGGCCATGCCGACGTAGTCAAAACACTCTTGGCATACGCTTCAGAATTGGATCTCAATTTGAAAGGCAGCGATGGTAACACACCACTACACCTTGCGACAAAGAACGGTCGCGTACATGTGGTGAAAGCTTTATGCCAGAATCCGGATCAACAGCGACTACGAGCCAATGAAGAAGATGCACAAGGCGAGACGTGTTTACAGTATGCCATGGAGAACGACAACATTCCAAAAGAGATTGCAAACACATTAATGGATCGTTCAGACGTGAAGGAATTCTTAGATAGACATTACAGAGATAGACAAGTCTTCGTCGACGCAGCGAACGCACTTCTGGTCGGAGGTGCACTCATAGCCGGTCTTTGCTTCGCAAGTTGGTTACAGCCACCGCTATCATTCACGCCTTACTACCAATTCCCACAATCGACACCTGCAACACCACCAGCGACATACGAGACTTTCGCTGCAGTGGAGCTTCATTACAGCCTCCGTTTGTTTTGGACATTCAACAATCTTTCCTTCTTCTTCGCGATTGCCACAGTTCTGTCGGGAGCAGAAGCTGCCTTCCCGCATTTGGATACGGTATTTATAGTGAAAGCGGTACAAATTGTGCGCAGGGCGTTGATCTGGACATCGATTCTACTGTTGTTTTCCGTGATCACTGTGCTGGGAGCTTTTGTATGCGCGGGTTTCACCGTGTTGCCTCCCATTGCAAGAGATGTGAACAACATGACGGCTTCAACCGTGTTCGGATTGCTGGTTTGTTGCGTAATGCTCTCCAAATTCTCCTACAAGCTCTTCGCAGGCATCTTCAAAACCATCAAGCGGACATCCGAGAAATGGTAGAAAGCACCACCGTAAACAACAACAACAACAACAAGAGCGACAACAGGAGCAACACAACACAACAGCAGCAATAATTACAAACCCAAACATTTTCTTGAACAAGAAACAACATTCTCTTCCTTGAAAACTCATCTTTATGAATTCTTGTTCTGTCAAATGCAAAATATTTACCCTAGTACCTGAATGATTTTGGCATAAATTAAATTGTTTTTCATTTTGCTGAACTTTTTGAAAACTCATTTGTTACTTGTGCTGAAATTTTCATAAAATAAATAAAAAGATTTGTCATGAGATGTGCATTTGAATGTTTTCAATCACATTGTCACATTTTTAAAGAATTATATGAATTTTTTGTGTATGATGGGTGCTTTAACCATTTTTGGAGAAGATAGTTTCATATTTAGTTTTGTGACTTACAGATTGATGACAAAGTCACTTGGGGTTGGGTGCATATTTAAGAAGGTGCTGTTGGAAACAAAATGTCAAAAGATGAATGTAAATCCTTGTACAACCAAATGAGGATGAATCATCTGACCTAGTTTCTTAGTTTCCTAGAATCCATTCAAGTTACTATACTCAATAATGATTCAAAAAAGAGTAGCATCCTCTTGAAGGGACCAATGCAGCATGCATTCCTATGGAGAACTTTGCATATATGTTATTGAAATTCAGCTTGAAAGAACATCATAAAATTATTGAAACTTGGCATTTCATTAAGCCCTGAATGACTATAAAATGGAGTTGGAAAAATAGCATGAAGTTGAAGATGGAAGTGTCAAATTCATTTGTATGTTTCCATTGGCAGCTTCCATGACTGGAGATTGTGATGAGGAACAAACTGTTATCAGCCATCAAGAACCCTCAAAAAATATATTCAATTTTGGTGACAAATCTAATATATTAATTCACTTGTCTATCTATCAATGTGTCTGGCTGAACCTGACCATTTTGACCCGTTAATAGTCTTTGCAAGGTCGATTCTGCAACCCCGAGATGACATAAACAAGATCCTGAAATTAGTCACACTTGGCCTGATATGTTAGAACGTCAAGTGCGGGTCGTGGTGGCGGAGAGACACACGCTCACTAGATCCTCCGTCTCCTCGCACCAACCATCGATCGTATTATTAATAAAGAAATAAATAAAATGAAACAAAGTTGTAATAAAAAGAGAAAAACATATATATTTTTTTAAAAGGGAAAAAATTAGAAAAAAAAACAGAAAAACACTTTAACAATTAGAAAGTTTTTTTAAACACTTAAAAAATGAAAAAAAATGAAATAAATATAAAATAAATACATTTAAACATGAAACAAAAAAGGGAAATACAATAAAATAATCTTAAAAGAATAAAAAATTACAAAAATGAAGAAACCAAATAAAGAGTAGAAAATAAGAAAAAATAAAACTTATAATATGAAAAAAAACCCTACTTGAAAAAGAACGAGGTGTGTCTTCTTTCTCCAAACTTCAAACTTGCATCCAAATATAAAAAAATACAAAAATGAAAAAGAAACACTTTATTTTTATTATACAAAATAATAATAATAACAAAAAAGATGAAAGTTTCTTAAAAAAACTAAAACATGAACCGGGTTTAAAGAAAACGGGGGACTTCACAATGTCCAAAGGTCACAGGTACCCACTAGTTAAGAGAACAAAATCTTTCAAGACACCCTCAAGAGGTACTACCAGTCATAAGAAATTTGGTACATTATATCAAGAAAACACATAAACAAGCACAGGAACAACACAAAAAATTGTACTTGAAAGGTTAATTGTAAGTGGGTGAATCCATTATCATTAAGTCAAATTTTTCCTTCATTTTTTTTTCGCTTAATCTTTAAATTGATTCGAACGCCAAATGCTATTTCACCAACAGAACAATCAACATGAGTTCAGTTCCTAAAGCAACTGATGCTTGGAAATGGGCTTTTTACTTCCAAAACTCCCCAAAGCACCCAAAAAGAAGTATTGAAAAAACAAAGAAATTGAAGCCAAGGAAATTGGCAAAAAACAATTCTGAACCTTTGAAGCCAGCAAATTTTCTGAAGGAAACAAAAATGTAAAAATCTTTTTGAATTCCATTTGAATCCCTCAAACTTACAAAGAGTGTGGAAGAACATTCTTTTTCTTCCTGGGAACTCCACTAGTTAAAGGAAGGACCATTCTTTGCAACAACGATCTGACTCTCAAAGTCACAAACTTTGTATTTGATACATTGATTCTGTTCTCCCAAGCTGCTTTGAGAACGCAATCACCGCATGAAATTCACAATGCACAAATTCATAAACCTTTTCAGCAAATAACAGATTTGAATCTGCAAATGATTGCCGGTTTCAACCTTGTTTGCTTGCTACATTGAGCCAAACACAATCCTTGCTGCCCATGCAAAGAGCTTAAAATCTTGGAAGAGTCTCAATGGTCTGGTCCCACACCAGGGTGACTTCTTGTTGTGTTTGCTAGAAGCTTGCAGCCAACAGAGACAACATGAAGTGCAGAACAGCTTGGTTACTTACTTTTGGATTCCATCAATGTCAAAAACCCCACTAAACTGGCAGCTCAATCTAAGCTCTTTGTGACAGTGAACAGTCAGAAGAAGGTCCAACTATGTTTTCATCACTAGAACAGCATGGTTTAATCTAAGACTACATATAGCAGATGTAACAATCTTAGACTGACTTGTCCATATGCAAGAAAAAACACTTCAAAATGAAAGCACATGTGGCCAATTGGATTGTGTAGTAACTAGAGAGCAGCTTCACAGCAATCACTTTTGCAACGCAGACAATAGGTTTACTCATCAGTTCTGTCATCTCATTTAATGAATACAGAAGCCATGCTCACTCTTCACCTTCCACATGAGACCAGGCTTCAAATATAGTGGCAGAGAAGATAATTCCTCTACCTGAGAGAGTAACCTCATATTCATGTGTATTGCAAGATAGAACATTGCAAAATGGACAAGAAACTAATGAAAGAAAAAGCGCATATCAGTCAGTCAAGCACCCTTGCTGAAACAGAAGCGCTTGAGCTTGGCTGCAATGAATCTAAATTGAACCTCTAAACTTATAACCAAGTCAAGCTGAAATCTGAAGATTAATCCCATCAGCTCAAAGAGATGAAGTAGAGCTGACATGCATATCATTATCAGAGATCAGGTAAATCACTTATACAGGGGCTTAGGACCAAAATTGAAGACTGCAGTTATTACAAGCCTTGTAGCTCAGGATGCTTGAACCATCCCAAGAATCTATTTGCAAGCTGCTGTTTCCTTCTTCGCCAGAACCAGATTGCAGCACTGTACTGCTCATTTCGTACTTGTCTGGTACTTGCCCGCCAGTCAAATTTCTCCACCTCAGCACGACCTGCAAGAGGAACTCTTTGTTGGATTACAATTGCATGTCAATGGCCAAAAGGACAGTGAACTTAGCAGACATTGACCTGCGCCTTGCCTTCCACAAATGCAAACTGCTCAATCAAAGTCACCAAAAACATCTCCCAGTTTTTGTGGTTGTTCCACATTCCACTGAAAGACACATGATGCCTTGTTGGTCAAACTCGCTATTCAGAAGACTACACATGAAGCTGAGGCACTTAAGGAGTATTTTTCAGTATAGAGAGGACAGGATAGTCAATTTTACCTGCAGAGCCAACCTTCTCACGTAGCTCAGAAGACTCCAATAAGGCCCTGAGTTTCTTTACACAATCATCCAGGTCACCTGGTGTGTAAAGAAATCCTGTCTCCCCATCCTGGTTCACAATGTCAGGTATCCCACCTGCTCTGGCAGCAACAACAGATACTCCACAAGCCATAGCCTCTAGGACAACAAACCCTAGAGTTTCAGACTCTGAGGGAGTGATAAAAACATCCCCACTTGCATAGGCCTGTGAGAGTTCCTTCCCTTGCAGCATGCCTGTGAAGGCGACATTCATTCCTTGAAACATTTGCTCCAAATCAGCCCTGCATTGACACCAACCTTCTGAGCAAAGTGACAAAAAGACCATCCAACATAACATTTTCAGTAGCTGCTCTCAACTCAGCTAAGACACCTTGAAGCCTAGATACCCAGTGAATATAGTGGAACTCACCTGTAAGGTCCATCACCTATAAATGCAAGGTATGCTTCTGGTATTCTGTCCATAACCCTGCAATGCAGAAAAAGCTCATCTTTCATGATCTAGAACCTTCAACCCAATCAACAAACCAGACAAAGTTGACAAATTTTCCAGTTTAGCCTGACCCAATCAGACATCTATGCTGATGTTCACACTCTGCATATACTCAGTGTCAAGCAGATGGGTTGTAGGTCTCACAACATTAATGTGACTACAGTTGGTCCTTTCATTAGCTTGCTATGAAGAAAATCCCAGTCAGAAAGACCGGGTAATAAGACTAACCTCTTTAGAAAATCAAGATTTTTTTCTACCCCAAGTCTCCCGACATGCACTATGAGAGGAGTATCTGCCATTCCATTACTGCAAACCAGCACCATTACAGAAGCAATCAGACAATTTCAAACCTGTCCATCAGCATTAATCCCTCCAATAGATAAGTGGCCTTTGCTTAATGGGTATTCCTCCATAATACATTCATTCATGATCAGTACCAAAGATATTCTATTGAACATAGGTGTCCATGTGCAGTCTCTTCAGTGTCAATGCAGCATAAAAAGCTGAAAAAAAACTTGCGGTGCAGGAAATCCATTTAGCATAACATCCGATGGCAACAGAGCTATTAATTCCATGTAGAGGTCCAAGTATCTTGAAACACCCTGAGAATGAAGAAACATGTCACTCTAGTTTGAAAGCAGGACTCACGTCAGGCGGTTATGCATTTCCTCGCTCTTGAAGCGTGGGTGGAAGCTCTCTGAATCCACACCCTTTCGCCATATGCGAATCTTTTCAGCTGTAGCGCCCAAACACAAAGACAAATGATCAGATTTAGGCTGAGACCGTCTTTAATAAGTTAGAGCTAAACATGCAGCCCTTCCAAATCAGAACCATCATTAGCAGACTATACCCCTTTCTTATCTAAGAGATAATCTTATGAGAGTGGCTCGCAAAAGTGTCAGACCATCACCTTCATCACAAATAGCAGTGACAAGCTGCCATCACTACCTTAATCAGCTCCTGATGGTGGGTGTAGATAAGTATATAATAATCAGCACAAAATTTCAGACAAACCATTACAAACATTTGGGTACTGAGTTTCTGTCATGTTCCCAGAAGCAACAGCTAGACTCAGCTGAGATGCCAACTAGCACTCAAGAGACATAGCTATCCATATGCAACAACTTTGTATTGTATCTATGAGCAGGTACCTGTTGAAGCTCCAGCAGCTTTCATTTCCTTCCCAAGAGCGTGTGACATGACCAATGTAAGATCTGCTGCTCTGTGCAAAAACTCTTCACACACAAACAAAGACAGTAAAGTCAGGTTCATTCACCTTCAATAACTACCTGAAATGTTTGTCAAGCCCAGACATGCAGCATGGTTCCAGAAGATGGGAAGGGGACTTACTGATTATGAACCACATAGGTTTGACAAGCCAACTAAATGTGTACTTTGGAATATACCTGCACACATCATAAGGCATACACGAGACAGTGACAGTCAAGAAAGGAAGAGTGATTTTAGTGTAATCAGTGGCAAACACTTCTGTTCTTGCAATAAAAGCTGTTATAATAATAATGATGGCCCAGTAAGCAAACACATATATCACCACCTCAAGCGCCAACAGGAGAACAATCCACACTTACATGGGTACATGGGTATGATAAGCCATCACCACGGGAACACTAAGAAGCTTAGCTATTACCAATGCTCCAAACACCTGGCCCCATACACAGACTTTCCTTTGTTGTAATGTTTCATGCACCAAGCAACACATGCTCTACCTTCCCACAAGTGTACAGTGGGGCTCTCATGTATCCCTGAAGCAAAATTATAGACCAATTTGCCAACTGATCTCTGACAACACCATCAGCCAATGGAGAAGATACTCTATCACATTCCCAAGGAATGTACAATGGTACCTAGACTTAGGTCTCCTCACACCAAGACCAGCCTTCCACTTGCAAGCAGGGTACATAGAACAGCAATCAATAAAACAGAACATTAGACATTGTTGAGGGCCCACCATTATTCCAGGAGATGATGCATGAATGATGTCAGGTTTGAAGTTCATAACCTCCTTATAAATGCGAGGGCTCAAAGCGAGAGACAAGGGAAGTTTTGTACCAAGGGCAAGGAAGACTGCCAAACCACATACCAAAGCACAACAATAAGGACCCACATTGATCAATCAATTAGTCATCAAAAGGTTGGCACCCACAGATGTCTAAGCATGACGCAAGAGTCCATCTCTCTCTCTTATGAGAACTACATTTCTTCAATGGCATCTGTTCAACTTCCTTGCAAGGATTGAGCATCAATTAGAATTCCACCTCTGTCTGGACATCAAACAACAACATCAAGAGTCTTGAGTAGACAGACACCTTTACCTCCAGGAACCAATCACCTTTGCACCATAGAATTCCTTAGGCACTCCAATGTGCGTTGTGACAACCAGGACCTGCAAATCCCAAAAGACAACATAAGGTTAGAAAGTAAGTCAAGATCACATATAGTTTGAAACAGTTCTGCTGCAATGCTGATTGTGATGAATACAAATCCCAGAAAGACCACACTGACATGAATGGACAATTTGGCCTAGTCCTGACCTCTTCCTTCCTTCCTATGCTGCCTAAGTTTCTGCCCAAGAACCAGCAAGATGTTGAGCATACACACATACTTTCAAGAAAGCTGCAAGCATGCAGATCCTTCTTCCACCCCCTTACCTCATCTCCCAGCTCTCTCAAATACCGAATGAAGTTCTGATAGCGGTTTTTGTATCCCGACACATACCTACATACAAGCGCGCGCATGCATACCACCAGTTCTATCCGAATCAACAACACATAGCAAATACCTCCCCAAGGAAGAAAAAGAAAACATTAACAAGAACAAAATCATCAGCAAGATCAGATTTTAATCTAAGACCCATGAAAACCACTTGTATGTTGCTGAATCCATCCACCCATCCTGTTGGTCATAGTAGGAACCCTTGAGATGCATGCAGAATGGTGGGAACTAACTATAGCAGATGATAGGAACCCTTGAGATGCAATTGTAATGGTGGGTACTGACTACAGAATGGATGCTAGGAACCCCAGTGATGCATGCAGAATGGTGGGTAATAACTACAGAATGGATGCAGGATTTTGCTTACATGCTAAATTGCAACTTGCAGTGAACAGGAGGTCATGCCCTGGTCAGGGTTGAGCATTTTGGGATTCAAAGAGAAGAAATCATAGACAACAGACAGCAGACCCGAGCCATCTCAATCATTGTAGTAGCAAAAACCTTCAATGAAACTGCCAATTCAATCTCTAGGTTTTGCCAGAAGGCATGGACTGAGAGAGGGAAGGACTAAGGGTAAGGTGCAAACAGAGCAGAAGTGGAAGCAAAGGCTCATCAAGGGGTAGCAGGAAGAAGCTGCTGCTGTGAGACATACGCAAATGGCGATGGCTCCACGAACAATGCGATACGACGCGGCTTGTGAGCCCATTCCTTCGCATACTCCTCTTGCTCGCTGAGTTCGGAAGGCACGATCGTTGCGGTGGTGGTTCCACCGCTGCTGCTGCTGGTGCTGCTATTGTCACTACTGTCACTTGCTTCTTCTTCGGGGCTCGTCTGCTGCAGCGCAGCGACGAGCCCCGACCACGGCGCTGGTCCTCTGGAAGAATCGGACCAGGATGATGGCGACAAAAATCGCGTCTGGAAGAAGAAGCCGGAGTTCTTCGGCGTCGACGAGCATGTGAGACGACCAGGAACTCCCCTGCTGCTGCTGCCGCCGCCACTGGAACTGGCAAGTCCGTCTATGCGATGCAGCACTACATGCTGCTGCCAATTGCTGCTGCTGCTGCAGCAGCAGTTGTTCCTTGCTTCCTCGGCCCTGTGCACAATCCCTTGGGCAGACAGGATCGGGGATTGGCACTGAACTCTTAGCGTCGCCATAGCTCAAGAAGAGTCGTAGCCACCTTCTGTGCGCAGAAGATGACAGTGGAGGACAGCAACACAACCAGAGCGAGCGACTCGTGAGGGGCTATAATGAGGACAAGCTCTCGTGGAAGAAAAGAAGTGGGACCTGGCTTCAATCTGTCATGCTGATGTTGCGCATGCAGCTGCAGCAAAAGGCGTGATGATCAGGATTTGGAGTCTGTGTGAGGATATGCTTGCTCTCTTGGCTTCATGGTAAGAAGAAGAATTAATCCAGTCTGAAGGAGGAGGAGGATCGTCATCGCTAGGTAGCAGCTCGGGTGCCAAATCCCATCTATCTATCTTCAGCGCCATCTTCAGCAGCACCAGCAATACAAATAGCAGGAGACAAGCAAGAAGCTGCCAAAACACTAGAACAAACAAGCACTTGAGCTCCAAACCCTAAACCTCTCTCTCTCTCCACTCCCAGAGTACCTGTGAAATTTTCCATAATGATTGTGCTCTCTACGTCTCTTCTTCTTCCACAACAGATAGTGCTCTCTAGTGTTTGTCAGAACACACTTGTGAGATTCCTTCCTCCACAAAGATGAGCTCTCTTCTTGTCTTCTTCACTCCATACCCTTGTGAGCTTCATCTTCCACAATGTGAAGGTTTAGGGTTTAGAGAATGGAGCTCTTTTTCTCAAGAAAGTGAGCATACTTGATGTTTCTCTATCTACCACACCTTTGTAACAACAGGAGCAGGAATTGTGAAGAACCGCGCATGCATGACAATGGTGTAGCACATCAGTGTGTTTAACTCTTGCAACAAAAACAGTTGTGTCGTGTTGTTCTTGCCAGTCTTGGTAAACACTGCAAGTGTATACCTGTTAATCTCAACATTATCTTTGAGAGATAAAGCTGAGAGACTTTCTATCCATTCATTGCCACTGAAGAAAAAACAAACACACACACGCGCGCGCGCGCACCACCACCAGGAGCTTTACCTGCACAACTGGGTCAGGCAAAACAAAACTTATCTGCATCTTAAAAATGGGTGTTTTTTCTCCAGGTACTGCTGCTGCTCCTAAGTCTTTGGCAACAAATGTGCATTGAAGAGATAAAGATCTCTGAGCTGCTTGAACCTCTCTATATTTTCTTCTTCCTCAAGTCCCTCCGCTTTTCCTTTTGCTGATGATGAGGGGTGGGTGTGTCTGCCCACCCCCCGGTTTAAGGTGACCCAGTCCATTTCCATGCTAAAATTTGACCTCCTCTGGTTGTTGTATCTCTCTGTGTGTGGTTGATCAAGAATCTCCGGGTGGGTGATCTGCCATTTCCACATAACTATCTGAGCTTCCCACTACGGGTTTCTCCTATCCTAAATGGCAAGCAATACAGAGCAATACTTTATTGATGGCTGCCTGCTCCATCATTGTCATCTGGGTATGGTGCATAAAACCTTGAATGCCATCTCAGTCCTCCTCACCATGATCACAGTCATGGTTATGGTGGTGATGCTATGTGTCTGCTTGCTCGCTTGCCATCATCATGTTTGTTATTATCGTTGCATTTTTTGTTGTCAACTTCTTCCTCTTGACAAGGATTCCCTGATTGGCAATTGTCAGATTTCTTCTTCTTCTGCATACGCTCATGATATGTCTGCTCTCACTCTACTTTCTCCTTTGTGTTATGAGCTGACTGTAAAAGCCATGGGTTTTGCACATGGACAAATTGCCTCCAGGCATGCTGCCAACCTCAGTTCTCAATTTTTTTCTGCATGGTCTGTACGTATGTACCAGCCACCTCTTCTACTCTCTCTACTTCGCACCATTTTGTTGAACTTGCATTTTCACTTACAGTTTTTTCTTCTTTATCCTAAAATTCTCTAACACTCAGTGTTTTGTCTCTCAGAACCAATGGTAAAGCACAGAGTCATCACCTAAATTGCAACGCAGTCACAACCACTGACTTGACTGTTCACCAACAAGAGAAAACCAAGGATCATCAGCAGACTGGGCTTGGAATATCCTTTGTAGTAGTCCCTCCACATAGATCAAAAGCATAGGTGTACATACTAGCAGAGAACTTGCCTCATATCTTCTTCCTTGTGTGTAACTCTCTCCTGCAGCCTCTCATCCATGCGTATTCAGAAGCAGGACAAAAGAGCAGCTGGAATGTTCTTCTTCAACTGTGCTTTCAAGAGAACTATGTCAATTGCAGCAGCATTGTTGTCAAGTGTCCTCTCATCTGCCTGGTCAGCCCTGGTATCATTCATCTCCACCACCCTTCCTCTTCCCCTCCCTCGCTCATTCCCTCCCACCTTACTCCACCATTAAACCCAGAGACTTGTTTCCTCCCACTCAAGACAAAAAGCCTTCCTGCCTCTTGCAATTTGAACTGATGAAGAAGATCCTTCTCAAAAAAGCAATCCAATGTTTGAACCCAACAGGTTTTTCTTCTGGGCAGGCTTTGAATTATCACCCTCACCACCTGGCTCTACTAGCACTTTCCAGAAATTCATCCCACCTTGCTGATTGCAGCACTTCTGTACAATTCTGCTCGGGTGGTTCTGTGTGATGAACTGCTTCTGGGTCTTCAATTGCTCTAATCCATCCTGTACAACAATGCAAAGTGGCAGCTGATCAGCAAAGTAGATGCCAAAAAACATCAAGTACTCACACCCACAAGTCTTCCATCACTCCTGGAGCAAGGCACTCAAGGTCAATAGAATCTTTGAACCCGGGAAAGACAGACAACCCATTTGGAAGACAGACAGGCAGACAGGACATGATCTGATTCCAGTAACAAAATGCCAATCAATTTCAAGCTGAAGCTCATCACAGAAACAAGATCAACAAAGGCCACTGGACTGCACAGAAGCTTACTCATGTAATGGCAGTCTAGCGCTTCTGCAATCCAAGCTGAATGACTTGCAGTCAACTTCACACTTGCAGCATCTTCACATTTGTTCTCAACAGAAGCAGGTCCTTTGTCAGGGCTGTTCACATCTGCCTCCTCATCTGAATCGTAAGGGGCACACCCATCAGCCTCTTCAGAATGAAAATGCTCAACACCTGCCTCACAATCTTCTAGACAGCCTTCCTCATGAAATGTCAACTCAGTTTCAGCCACCTTGTGGTGGTCACCAGAACTAGTGTGTAGTAGACCTTGTTGGTCTGGCTCAGTTTTTTCATTGCTATGCTCAACTCTTCTCTCATTGCTGCTGCAAGCCTCTAGACAACAACTCTCTTCCTCCCCCACCTCAAAATCTTCTTCTTTCCTTCCCTTCAACACTGAACTTGCATTCCTATCCTCGGCAACCACCAACTGCATTCTTACACTGCCACCAGTAGGTGAGTTGGTGGTGCCTGCAGTAACATTTTCATTGACAGTAGAAACTCTCAAGGAAGAGTCTTCTGTATGCTCACCACCACTGGAGCGAATGGGTCGCCACACTTTCGCAGCAGCCAAGAATCGTCCAGTGCCACTGAGCCAGGATCCTTGCTTCAGCAAGCCTCCTTGTTCCCTACGCTCCACAGCAGGCCCAGCATGATACTTGAGATGCTTGGGTGCAAGGCTCATGAGAGGGAAATGATGGCTGGGTGAAGCACCTCTATAACAAGGACTTGAACCTGCAAAAAACTCCTTGGAGTGTTCATCAAGAGTGGTGTCTGCAATGTCCAGGCTACCAGATCCCATATCATATAGGTGACGGGTGTTGCCACCATCCATTTCTTGAGCGTGCTTCAGAGCAACAGGGGCTGCAAGCACCGCTGTGTAGGAAGGACTGCCAACTTGCGCCCATGACAAGGAAGGAGAAGAACAAGACCTTCCAACACCAGCTCGTGATGTGACACTGGGTTGTGCTGCAAACTTACCAAGAGGCACGCTTAATGAGCCTACCAGAACATCTGGACTTACACTACACCTTTCAACCTGCCCTTCTTCCAGCTTCAGAAGTTCTTCAAGACAAGGGACACTTCCAACCTCTGGTTCAATGGAATTTGGAGCCAAAACCAATACACTTGTGGGTTTAGGATCACATGCAGTGCTTGCACCAGACCTATGGGGTAGGCATGGCCAGTCTTCAGAATTTGTGTCCAGATGGAACCTGTTTGAAGGCATACTGTTCATGCTGCTGACAATGCCTCCAAAAGTTGCTGGCAGCACAGCAGGCACAGCCTCCCTCTTCTCAAGGTTTCTGCTCTCCTCCTTGGGTGCTTTGCTAGTGATCAATAGTAAGTCCTCATCTAAAGCATGAGATTGTTCAGGAAACAACTCCATGGTCTTGTGAAGCATACTTGCAGCCACATAACTCTTTTCACTCTCATCATCGAGACTCTCAGTTGCAGAGTCCACTGCAGCAGGCTGTTGGGTCTTCCTTGTCCATGCAACATGGGGACTCCCACACAAAGGAACACTTCTATTCATCACAGGCTTGCTCCGGTATGGCCATGGAGTAGGAGCTCCAAACCAATAACTAGCTGATCCAGAGTTTGCTGAATACACAGAACCAGCACTACTTCTTGGCTTTTGAAATGGCTTGAAGGACATGCTCTGAGATCCTTCAAAATATTTGGACTCTATGCTATGAGAATCCCTCCCAGTCCTATTGGAAACAGATGACTGTAGGTTTTCTTCAGAACTTGCGTGGTTCTTGATAGCCCTTCCAACTTTGGGCTCCAATTCTTGCCTCTTGAACTCCATGCTCGATTTTTGTTGCTCCACTGTCAGGCAGACAAGACCATTCTCCCCTGACTCCATTTGGACAAGACCCTGAGAATCTTCAGAAATACCCAACACTTTTCCATCAAAGGGAGCCCGAGCCTGCTCAAGCTGCTGTGTTGTTCCCTCTTCCATGGTTGCTTTAGAGCAGAGCAATCCATCCATGCAGCAGACATGCAAAGCAGTCTGATCAACCTCATCATGACATTCCTGTTCATCATATGGACCTAAGTCTTTGTGAGAAGCTTGTGAGTCAATCAATTCCTTCTGCATTTGTAGTAGTGTAGGCTCTTTGGTGCATACATCCTCCCCTGCAATCACCTCCTCATCTCTGCCCATCACCTCTTGTCCAGCTTGTTCACAAATCTCAATTTCCAGAGACTCTGCCAGGTTAGGTTCACATCCACCCAAGGAACCAAGTGATGTTGAACTAGCTGTGGGAGAATCGTCTTCCTCAACAATCTCAGCAGATGGACCCTCCTCATCCATTGAGTCATTTTCCAACTCATGAATAGCTAGTTGAGAAACACTTCCTTTCCGCTCCTTCAATCCCTTTTGCCTTGATTTCTTCTTCTTCTTCTTCTGAAAATGCCTCTCACGCCTGCAAAAAGAACATCCAGATAAGCTCCACAGATCCTCTCAGATGCAACAGATGCAAGAGAGTGGGATCTCACATGCTACAAATTGGAAGCACCTTTACCCCCACACATATGAATACAATAACAGCATATGTGTGATTGTGTATTTAATTACAGAAGATAGACTCTTGCTTTGGGGGGGGGGGAAGAAGAGCCCTCTGCAAAATAGACCACAATGGGTTAGTCCCCAACTTGTAAAATCAGCAGAACAAGATAGGAAGTGAATATGTGCAACCCGAAAGGGTAAAAATGATTAGGGCAAGAAAGAAAAAAAGAGATGACATCTTGCCCCAATAAAACCCTATAACAAGGATGAATTTGGTGTAATACATGAAAAAAAGACCATAGTTACGTGAGATGGGTTTTGGAGCCTAGCACCCACTTCATTTGTGCAGCTTCTTCTTCTTTCACCAATTCTTGCTGGTTCCGCAGGGCTTCAGCTTCCTTGTCAGCCATCCAAGCCTTCACCTGTAAACACAAATCAAATCCCACACATAAGCCATAGACAAGCAATTTATTCCATTGTAATATATGATCCTTGTTGATCATCTAACTATTGGAATGCAAGTCCTGAATTTGTGAAAAGAATCTCCGATCCAAGCTCAAAGATTTAATGGACTGACCACTGTAGTATACGGCAGGAACCTGGAAACCAAAAAAACACAAGACCCAACTAAGACATATCAAACAAAAATGAAGTCAGGGTGAAAATTAATGAAAACAATCTAGTTGAGAAGAAAAGCAGAGAGACCAATTGTCCAAGTAAATTCCATGAAAAATCTAAAACAGTTCCAGGTGTACTGGCTACGGCACACACTTGTACGTAGGCAATGAGGGCATGTAAAGAGCAAACATTGATTGAAATTTGAGCCAACTTTGAAGAACCCATCAAGGCCAGATAAAACAGTTGAAATTCAATGACAACCTTATTATAAGTCTAGACTCAAAATTCAAGCCTAAAAGCCTGAAAGATGTCTTCCTAAAGATACCAGACATCTTCCACTTGAAAGAAACCTATTCCAGACAAGCTCTGGGAACAGGAAGTAAAACAATATCCAAAGTCTCAGAGCAAAGCACAGACACCCAATGGACAAGAAAGAACAAACCAAAAGTTCAGAGCAAAGCTCAGACACCCAATGTACAAGAAAGAAAAAACTAAAACTACACAAGACAATGAACTATAGGCTTCAGCAAAAGCATTCCAAGAATATGACATGAAATTGTGATAAGCTTACCAGTGTCTGCTCAAGAATAAAACTTAGAGAAGCAATCAAGTTCTTCTCTTCACGCTGAATCTTGCCAGCATCTCCTTGATACACATACTTTTGTACAGCAAGAGGAGGCTCACCACACAAGAATGTCTTCTCACTTGCTTCATCAAGAACATTGAGCAACTGTTCTGAAGCCAAAGGGAAAACTCCTCTATTATTTTCTACAATTTCCTGAAATGCAGGGCAAATAACAGAACATCACAAAGACTTTCTAAGAGTAAAGAAATCTCAACAAAACTACAGCAAAAAATAAATCTCTTCACTCTGCAACTTTTAGGAGATGGTCATTATGACAGCCCTACACTTTCCAACGAAAATTTGCAATTCGCAGCAGCAGCAACTAGAACAATGCAGTCCAATACTATCCAAGTTTAGCAGAAAAACCAATCGACTTACAAGCAGCTCTTGCCCGGCTTTTATATAAGCATGTGGGAGGGACTTCGAACTAGCCTGATTCATGAAAACAGCCAGGGCACCTACAGCAGATTGCCCTGATAGATCCTGTAATAAAAAACCCCCGCACATTCCTTAAGTTACAGCTGCAGCTTCCAAAATGATCCTCCTATTTATCTGGCACAAATAGATATGGAAGCAGTTCTGACCATGTGAAAAGCAACCCAAGACTTAATTCTGAACATAGATCCAAGGGGATGATATCAGAGGGGGAGCTTGCAGAAAGAACAACTGGCTACAAGAGATGATAAGATACACCCAATTTGGCAATTGAACATGATAGGTTTCCAATCAGTTACCAGAACAAGCAATTGAGAGGACCATCACATACCTCTATATCACAATTCTTTGAAGAGACGATATGCTGAGCCTCCTCAGGCGATAACTGCACATATCATGATTCCCTTTAAAGCTACTGCCCATCTCTTACTATGTGTCCACAACCACAACAGCTGGACGCCCATAGAAAGTTTTCTCAATAGGACATAATTCTCTCAGTGATCAGCAATGTCTATGAGCTTTCCAGAGAGAGCTTTCACAACAACAAACAGATTGAAAATAAACACAGAAAAGAAATGAGTGCGGTTGCAACCTCATGAGCATCAATCATCTCACAAAGTATCAGTGGCAGACCCATCACATTCATCATGAATGGAAGTGACCCCAACTGCCCATTCATAACTCCCATGGACTTCCTTCGGTTCCCAAGATGGGGTACAGATAACTAGAAAATAATCTGTCCAAAACTTCAGGCAAAAGTAGTATACAAACATCTGCATCCTGAGTTTCTGTTATCATTTCTGTAAAGCAAAATGGGAAGGATGGATGCACCTTGTCCCAGAATGTGGCTATATGTTTCCTTTTCATACTCAAGTCCTCCTGTGTGGAAAATACAAGAAAGTAAGTGCAAAAATTTCACCAATAATATTGTGGACACAACACACTCAGGCACTTTCTCCAAACTGCATGGAGAAGAAGTCTGTACCACAGTCCCAAGTATGACTTTCCAGTTGGATGCCTCACTTTGTCCCCACTGGATTGAAGCCTATGTTTTGAGGTTACAAGAGAAATCTCTCAATGATCCAGGAAATGATAAGTTTGTGCTTGAGAGCCATTTTTTTCTTGTGAAAGGGTTGGATTTCTAAATCTGTGAAAGCTCTGCTGCTTCTGAGGAAGTTTAGTTCGGGTGGAAGAGATGGGATTCCAAAAACATTTTGCAACAGCCAGCAGCAGCAAGTACCTTATCAAGATGAGAGCTTCGCCGATGCATACGGCTGTGTCTGCAATGATTGAACGGAGAGCAAAACTCACGAGTGCATTTGTCACATTTCTGCAGTTGCACTTTTGAGGGTGATAGCAATGGCCACCCTGGCAAATCTGTAAGATTTCCAGGACAGGAGGAGTATGTTCCCCTTGCTAAATTTCCAGATGCATGAAAAGGGAGGATAGATTCGCTACCATCATTTGTTCATTCAATCTGACAACAGCCCCCCACACTTAAGTACATGGTTTTTTTGTGGGCATCAGCACTCTCTTACCTCTGAGAGTAGCCAATACCCACAACAAAATTGCACCTCAAGAGCACAAAAAATAATTTACCCACAAGACTAATTCCATACAGTAACATCAAAACAATGCAGTAGGTATATGCCCAAGGAATAGGCTTCTGATACATCAGTGACACATACAAATGGAATTTCATCTCACCAGTAGCTTTAGCTGCAGCTGCAGCTTGAGCAAACACAGCCATTGCTTGTGGTACAGTTCTAAGACTGTGCAGATTCCTATCTCCAGATCCCTGCAAGCCTGCCCTCCCCTGCAAGGTCCCAGCTGCCTTTGACCTGCTGCTGATCGTTTCTAATTCTCCCGGATGAAGATCTGCTGCACCTGTGCTCTCCTCAAAACTCTCCTCTCTCATCTTCAAGCCCAGTTCTTCAATGTTCAGACTTTTGGGAATCTTGTTAACAGCAGCAGCAGCCACCTGATCAAAAGCATCTGGCCAAATGGTACATTGTGCAGCAGGCTTGTCACCTGGTCTGTTTGTGAAGGACATGCATGGTTCCCAGCCGATTGTCTGGCGTATGAGCATATCGAGTGACTTCCTGTCAGACTCAGCTATATCCTTGGCTCGTAAATCCTCTAGAGATGAATGTTCAGCCCCTTTCTTGCCTGTCACTTTTCCAGCTCCCTGTACACTCAACTCTTTTTCTGATTGCATGCTTTTACCTTTCACCTCCTTGACAACATTTTTCCCTAACAACTTCTGGTGCTTTGTTTCCAAGTCGCTTGCAGCGTTCCTATCATCATTTGCTACTACTACTTCACCACCTCTGTCATCAGGAAAGCATGCCTTTTGGATGTCGACTGTACAACCTCTGTTCCTCCTTACCCCAGGCAATTCTGCTACTTTCCTCTCCTGGAGAGGTGAGCTGGATTTGCCCTCCTCCCCTCCTACAAAACTTTCTTTCTCTGAACTAGACCTTACAAAAGGACCTATTACATAATTTGACAGGGGCTTCCCTTTTTCAATGTCAACAAAAGGGTAATCTTTGCCATCACTGGAAGGTAGAAATTTTATCAAGGAGTCACCGGCCAGAGCATCCAGGTAATCTCCAACTTCAGACAAAGCCTCTTTACATGGCTCACCCAAATCCTTGGATTCTTCCCTTGCAACAAGGAGACCCAAGTTCCCAGTTAGAAGTCCTGCTTCAAGCTCTCCAAATGCAGCAGCTCTGCTAATGTCTTGTTTATGTTCCTTGCTCTTTTTATTATCAGTCACCGTCATCATACCTGTATAAAAGCTGCAACAGAAATTACAGGATCAGTCATCAGCAAAGACACGTTTACTCGCACATAGAATACACATCAACATGATTACAACTCCACAAGATACACTGTAAGGGTCACCAAATAAGTGTTGTGTCAGTTTCAGTGAAACCAAACAACACCAACAAGGAAGATGAGTGCAGCCAGAACCTTGTGAATGTCACTCACAAATTATCAGACCCTTTGTCACCTTCTCTGTGTATGAAGACAAAAATCCAGAATTCTTGGATGAAATCTTGGAGCTGGAGGTTTTGCACTACCTTTGCACCAAAGCCTTCAGTTGTCAGACCTTGCCATCTAAGATCCTCTGAGGCCAACAGATACTTGATCACAAGACTTGTAGTAGTCATAAAAGAATACTCTGTTTTTTCCTGAAAAACCACCCTTCACATCTGACCTCCATTTGCTAGGTTTAACAATCAAGCTGCCTGCTCCAGAAGTCACATTAACTCACAGATTGAGCAAAAACCTCACTTCTGCTGCTTGTGTATTGTACTAGTATCATGTGGAATGTTCAAAGGTATGAGACCTGTTTTCCTGCTGCACATTCTTGAGAGCACCTGACACTTTGCATGTGAGTTTTGACCAAATTGGTCCTAACACACATTTACTGCATTTGGGAGCCATGCCAGAGCTGGTTGGGAAGGTGTCATCAACACACCCTGAATGAAGGCTCACCAACCACAGACAATGTTCAAATAGGTTGCAAGAAGAAGCATTCATTCGACACATTCAAATCCGGTCCGAAAAACTGGTGACAAGTGTGCAATGCTCAGAAACACAGTTCCTTGTGGTGACTTTGCCACAATACTCCTGATCAGGTTCAGTAGCTCCAAACTGCAGCAAAACACAAAACAGTCCCAAAAATTCAATGGAATCAGGGAAGAATAATCATGGGAACAACAACATGACATCCAAGGGGAGTGGTAACTGACAGCATCCTTTTGCACCAAGTCATGGCCAATGCAATACAGGCAAAGGTATTTGAAGATAAACAAACTGTCGAAAGGATCCATGATGGAGCAGCTTCTAATTACCCAATCTCCTAAACCTGAGAAAAACCAAGTATGCCTTCTATTTGTGCACCCAGTTTCTTTGTATACATCCTGGTTGTGCTTATGTGCTCTGGTGGTGGATCTCCAGTGTCATTCCTTCAGATTTGTCTTTGTGTGCAATGTGGGTTTCAATGGCTAGGTCGGCGTCATCATCATCATCACCATTTGGATCCTAAAGGCATCCATGAGGATCATCAATTCAGAGGAGGAAGAAGGGATTCGAAGCAATTCTACGAGGATGGAATTCAGAGCAGCGAGAAGGGATTTGAAGCAATAACTAACCGCACCCTGTGTGTGTGTGTGTGTGTGTGTGTGTGTGGGTGAGAGAGAGAGAGAGAGAGAGATCCGTCACATACCCACCAAGAAGTATCCCTTGTTCTTGTTCTTGTCCGCAAAAAGCTTTCATCAAACGACCGATACAACGCCCTGGAAGAAATTCTGCTTCTTTGGCTCCCTCCTCCTCTCCCGCTTCGTAACCTCCTTCTCGTTCTCCTCCTTCACTCCTTCTCCTGCCAAGAGCTTGAGTCCCGATCCACCGCCTTGTTTATTTCGCAACAAGCGACAACAGCATCGACGAAGCTACTAGCATTTTATTCGGGGTCCTAGATCTAGTAGAGCACACATGAGGAGGAGGAGCACGAAAGCCAAAGAGCACAAAGCTTTCCTTCAGAAACCAAAAGACCGTTTGGGTGTGCAGTCTTCTGCAAAGAAAAGAGCGGAAGGAAGACAGAAAAAAATACTCGTCGATCAAAATTCCCAACAGAAGAGAAAGCCACCCAAATCTGCCAAGAGACAGCCACGGGACGACGCAAACCAAAACCAAAACCAAAACCGAGAGCGCGCGCGCGCGAGAGAGAGAGAGAGAGAAGAGGAGAAGGGACGGACACAGGAGAGAGAGAGGCGGAAACGGGGAGAATGATACCCTCCGGGTATCTCCGGGGGCGTCTCACGCTGGCACGGAGCCCCAACCGCCCTGGGGGTGGGAATCGGGGGCTGTCACATTTGGTAGGTAACCGCCTGAGCTATCTAGAGCAACATAGAGGGAGGAGAACACAGCTGATTTGGCCCACTTTTGGCAGTTTTTTCTTGTCTTTTTCCTCTTACTAGTGGGTGGCCGTGACCTTCGGCCACTATAGGTACTTTGTCATGTTTTGAGGACCTCGACTTTTAAGACCTGCGATCCTGGGTCCAGATGAACTTTCTGAGGACCTGGATTAGGACAGGCCCCAGGGCCCTTTTAGTTCGTAGAGATTTGAGGATCTCAATTTTTAAGACCTGGGATCCTGGATGCCCAGACGTCAGATGATGTTTCTGAGGACCTGGAGTTCTGCCTTCGATGGATGAGTGCAGCGAGCTCTTTGCTTCAGAGGCGATGGCGCACTCAGCATGATCCTCGTGTTCCTCTTTCTCTTCTGTGTTTCACCTGTTTTCCCTAGTCGCAATGACGTTTCTTCGTGCTCTGTGTAGAAGTTTCTAGTTTCTGAAAAAAAAATTTATACCATTTTTTTCTAGGGGAACAGGAGTGTAGGTCTCATTGCAGGTTTCAGTATGAGGATTGCTAAAAAATCGGAGTGTGCTTTGTCAAGGGCTTCAGAAAGATGTGCTTATAGATTGATGAAGGATGTCTTACAGTTGCACAATTCTTTTATCTTTTTTGTACTCGCAAAGAGATTTGGAAATTGAAATGCAAGTGGGACCTTGAGAGGTTGTGGGGCCACCGCATGGCTCTAAAAGGTGAGGACAATGGCAAAGAAGGAACAAAGACATGAGCTTGGAAGCGAGGGGGGGCGAAGCCTTTCTCTGTGTTCTAGCTTCGCATCAACTGAAGGTCTCTGATGACCAGTCGGAAACTTTCAACTGCTGATCCGCAATTACAAACCCTAATGTCACTTGACTGCTGCATTTGTTATGTATCCAGTGCCAAGAATGTCATCACTCGAGGGCGGAGGGGGAGGAGCTGATCAAGTTCAGTGTTGTGCATAAACCAATATGGCTTTGACTGATCATGAGTAGTTGCAGCAAAGCAAGTCTATTGCAACAGGGATTGATTTCATGCCATGTTTGAGCTTTACCTGTGAATTTTTTCCACCATCAAAGAACATGCAACTGCACAATAGGACAGATGGGTTGTGAGACAGATGGTTATACAGCAGATAAACTACCAGGCCGACAAACTGCAACAAAATCACCTTACGAAAACACAGTACCACAAGCAAACACATACATACATACCTGCAATAAAACCACCGTTTTAGCCGCTTCCTGATCTAACCGCTTCAAAAACCACAAATCTTTTAAAAGAAAACTCTGGGAACAGGAAACTCCGACCGACGGGCCGCGCCCAGTCAGCCTGAACGCCGAGCTCTGAAACCACAGATCTTTTGAAAGAAAACTCTAAGAACAGGATGGGCCGGGCCCAGTCGGCCTGAAACGCAACCTCCGTCACGAACGTAGTGAATTTATAGTATAGATTTGCAACTTTTGTTTTTGTTTTTTTTGGGGATTTTAAGGTAAGAACTAAACAACCTCTCATTTCTCCTTTGCTAGTGAGTGTTTCAAAATGTCACTCTATTTCTTTCAGCATTTTGTCAAAAGGGAGTGAATGAGTGAGTGAGGGCATGCACATACATATACATCATCTCTCTCTCTCTTGTTCTTTTGTAAAAGCACTTGCAAAAAGTTTGTAATGTATATATGGAGGGCACATTGTATCCATGAATTATTTGCTTAGAAATTGGGAGGGATATTACATCTAATTCGTCATGGATGAGAGCGAATTTATGCTTTACTTGTAATTATAAAAATTGTCCCACTATTGAGGAATAGGCATAAGAACCTTCCCATTCAAATAAGAACCTTGTGATTTACAAAAGTTTGGTTCATGATTAAATTTTGCCTTGTGTTTTGCCATAGGTGAAGCCCCCATTGGTGAGTGACATTTTTTTAGTGACGGGCTGAATTCAACTATCCCTTTGTGTTGGGTGCCTTATTTTGAGAATGTTCCCACCCTAGTGCTTTATTTTGCAATCGTAACTTTTTACTTTTCTCTTTACACAACAAATTTCCTACGTTTATGGAATCAAAATTCAAGTTGTTTTTTATAAGTTCATTAGTCATCTTTTTTTAAAATTCAATGGTTGATTTTTAAGTTTATCTTCATATAAGAATAGATTTATATGTCCCATTAATCACAATAATCATTAAATTACTTTTAGCGCTAGAGGTATAATATGATGCAATATAATAAAAAGATATAGTAATGTATATAGTAAAAGCATATTTAAGATATATTAAAACATAATAAAAATATAATTGTGTGTGTATTGTGCATGTTTATATATATTGTTCATATATGGAATCTAAAAATTGATATTTGAATTTTTTAATTTCATTTAAAATTTTTAATTCTTAACTTAAAATTCAATATGGATATAATTAAGAAATAAACTAAACTAAACATAACCTAAGTACCTAGCTTAACCTAGCCTCACCTAACATAGTTAATCAATTAATATTTGTTAGTTAATATGAAATTGTTAATAGATGCGACTAGGATGCAATTAAATTACAACTAAAATTTTATCTCTTGTTTATTTTATTTTAGTCCAAATTTGGAAACTATATAAGTTTATGCATTAAAACATTAAAAATACACAAAGAACATTAAAAACGAATGGTTATTTGGGATGAACCAATAAAATAGGCTTAACCTTTAAAGGCTAAACTTGAAATAAAATAGAATTTAAAAACCTAACCTATTTTCTAGTCTATGCCTACTTAGCTACCT
This sequence comes from Sphagnum tenellum, assembly GCA_963921925.1. Classification (NCBI taxonomy): domain Eukaryota; kingdom Viridiplantae; phylum Streptophyta; class Sphagnopsida; order Sphagnales; family Sphagnaceae; genus Sphagnum; species Sphagnum tenellum. The sequence goes on from OY998153.1 coordinate 1,611,130, forward strand.
AATTAGTTTAAACTTACCTACCTAGTGTAGGTAAGTAAGGTTCGGTAGATAAGTAGATAAGTCAACTTACTAACCTATTTATGTGGAGTATATTAAGCAAATGTTACAATCACACCTTTTTTGTTTACAACAACTATTACATCAAATGCCGATTTGTTGGACTAGAATAATTGCTCCTATTGCTTTTGTTGCAAGGTCATAACCTTTGTAGCTATTGAATGGAATGCTCGCATATGAGTTCCCAAGCTGCAAACCCAATTGCCTACCAATGTGGATTAATACATCTCAACTACTAACAACTTTTCATTGTAATAGAGGTGCAAATTGTTCAACATTAAATCTTGTTGCTTCTCTCAAATTCGACTAGCAATAAAAGGCCAATGTGAACTCTATACATAAAGTTTGTTTGATGTTGGACAACAAAGGATTGAACACAAAGTCCATTGTAATCAGATGATATTATTTCTTCAACCATCCATTCAAAGAAAGTTGGAATAAATATTCATAACTAACAAACAAACCAATATTACAAACCCTATGTGTAAACAAAAACCCACTACAGTCCAACCCACATATCAGAGTAGGATGCATTTTCTTGTGTCTTGTGATCATTGTTTTTCAAGTGTCATGTCTTTAATTACTACTTCCATTTCCATCTCCAAAGTTGTAACTTGCCCTTTTGCAACCTCCTTAGCTATGTGCACTCCCACACATCTTCAACTTACAAATTGAATGCCAACATACTTTGAAAATAATTTTCCACATTCATAATGTACATTTATCATCTACAAGCTAGTCTATAATGAGTAGTAAATAATCTCTTTATTGCTAAAATGTAGGTTTTTTGAAATAAAGTATAGCTAGATGGCACAAAAAAAATAGGAATGTTACCATAGTTAGCAGAACCTTCTCATGTTCACACTTTCAACATGCTTGTTATAGCTCCTCTTCAATTTTAGCAAGTTTCTGAATTATAAATTTTAATCAATTTAAAAATTAAGTCAACACATACATACACAACTCTTCATGCATATGATAATGAAATATAATTAAAATATTGTTGTTACTTTCAATTCATATTGCAAAAGAGCAATTTCATGGCGCACTACTTGCTTACTAGCATTGTGGTCATAAACTTGTTATTACTTACATTTTGAGAATTTACATTATGGGTCACCTCCTCTTGGAGCTAAGCTTCCACACAACATATTATCGCCCTCTCCATATCCTATCATAAAATCAAATAGACATTAGTGATTCAGAAATTGTACGCACATTGTATTACAAATACTCATTGCATCCATCACCCTCATGTGTGTAAAATCCACACATAGTGGACGAGCAAATACTCTTCACCCAAATGGATTAATCCCCATTATGTTTTATGATGTGTGGAAACACTCTTAGCATCTGCACAAAGAAGTTTCAAAAGGTTAGAGAATAACAACTAGAAGAACTACTGGAAGCTCTCCATACATTGCCTTACAACTTACCTCCCATAGATTTTTTGCTTTGAGTTTCAATGTCATCTTTGATTCCTATGTAATGACTATTATACATGTATTTTGAACATATGTTTACAACATATATTGTATGGACATTACACCAACAAGAAACAAATTGAGGCTGAGTCTCTTTACTAAACCAAGAAGATCATTGATATAATGTTTATTTCCATGTTGACAACCATGCAAGTCATAGCTAAAAATAGGAAAATATGTCACAAAATAAAAACCTAGAATGTAAACTTGAATAGTTAGAATGGTGTTCTGTTGTTCCTTGTGCCGAATAGCAACAAGTTAGAGGATGTGTTTCAATTCTTCCACTAATTCAATACGCAAAAAGTTAAAAGATGCCTTGGATTTTGCTTCTTATATTGCCTTATTTTTGCTATGCTAAATTTGTACATCTTTTAATTAATTCTCCAATTCCAGAATTCCCTAGTGGCTATAAACATAATAACAACAACATGGTATATTAGTTATCATGCTACCAACTCCTCGAGGGACTCAAATGTGAATCCCAAACAAGAAACAATAGAAGAGCAAAGAATTGAAGCAGGTTCCCTTGCTCGCAGCATTTTGGAGGGGTAGAAGGGTGTGCTAGAGCTCCAGGATGGGACTAGGAAGAATTGACAAGCTTCATTTACTCACACGAGCCTACACAAAACCAACACAAAATGGTTAATGCATAATTAGAACACTTTTGGAGATTGGACAAGCCACGGACAACTCAGACTCACAAGATTTACCACGGGCCAGACTTGGGGGAAACCACCACCTTCCCCCTTATAGTATACTTTGTGGTTGCCCATGGGGCCCACATCCAAATGACTTTTGTCCAAGGACTCCGAAGTGGGAGTCCCGAAATTACCAAGGTTAAAACTCCCACAACTTTGGGGCGCCATAACTTTGTTTCCAAAGCTTTGATTGAGATGAGGTCTACAGCAAAGTTGTAGCCCTCCTCAAGAGCTTTTCAACAATATGTTGCATGCCATCTGAACACATAGAAATTGGGTCGATTCCCGACTTTTAATGGTCGAGAATCAAATTGCCAATTTGACTCCCGACCTTTCTTTTGGCCACAACTTGTGTTTCAAATGTCCAAATGGGCAACGCAAATGCATTTCAGACATTTACGTTCCACGAGCTTTCCAATGATATAAGGAATGTTTCAAACCATTGAGGTTTGACCTCTGAAATTGTCCTCTGAAAATTTAGGAGTCCATCGGGACTCCAACTCCCAAAGTGGAACCCCTTGGGGGTGTGAGGGTTCATTCCTTCACACCCTCTCACACTCCCAGGAGTATGTTGTGTGACTCCCACTTTTCCTCTTGGCCCGCAACCTTGCAAACCCTCGTCTTGGTCGTGAGCCCAAGGCTAAGGTTGCGACAACCTTATCTTTATTATGCTGAATTTGTCCATCTTTTAATCGAATCTCTAATTCCAAAATTTCCTAGTGGCTATAAACATAATAACAACAACATGGTATATTAGTTATCATGCTACCATGATAATTACAATATAAATACATGCAGAGGCTACTAGCTTCCATTTCATTCAACATTTATAGTTTGTAAATGTTTGGGCCATTTCAAAACCTTTGCAATGTTTCTTTAGCATGAAGGTGTGTGTTGGTAGCAATAGCCATATGCTACTTCAAATCCTCAATAATGTTTTGCTAATGTGAAATTGTGATTGCAGACTCCTTGAGCTATTTTGTTGTAGCAAAAAGTTGTGTTTACATGTCTTCAATTTGAGTTGCATATTTCATGGTAATTAATGTTTCAACCTCTTTTAACTCTTGTGCAACAAAACAAATTGAACTTTCAAAAACTACCCTATAATACCAATGTATAACCTTTTCCCATATTAGAAATATTTGACACATTATTCAACCGACTAGTTTCTAAAGGAGTCTGGAAAGCTTGAAAGAAGACACCCACTACATCATGATTTGCCTCAAAATGCATGGTAGTTTGTTTGCAATTTTTCAATGATAAGATTTGTATCTTTAACTCATGATGAATCTCCTACTCCCATGTCAAAAAAAAATATGCATCAAAAAGCAAAAAAATGCATCACACAACAATAAATTATGACCATAGCTACTAGTTTAAACACCCGTTGAACAAAAAATGAAACTAAGTTGAAGTTGAAGCCAACTAACTCATAGAAGCAAAGGTCCAAGTAAAATAAACACCTACACCTCCTCATCAAGCCTACAAGGTGTGAAGTTCACTTCATTTGAATGTTGTAAGTTATGAACATCATTAAATGAAATTGGGATCTTAGGGCCTTCACTTCCAAAAGCTTGATTATGTTTAGACTTGGCACATCCTCCATCCTCCACATCATCTACAATACAACTCCAATATGCTTTGACTAAAATGCACCATATTCACAAACATGTTGTAATAAACTCAAGACTATGGTGTGGTGGTGTGTAGCTTTTGAGATAATTAGGTCTTTCAAAATTTAGGGTTATTGACAACTTCTTTTCTATTAGCTTCATGGTTGCAATATTGCTTACAATATGGGGTGTTTTTCCTTTTTAAAGTTGTTATTCTTGTAATGTCAATGGGGTCATCCTGAAAGGTTATCCCCAACATGTTTTCCCTTGTTGGCAGTGTTTTATGGACAAATGTAAAAGCATTTTCTGAAATGCACATACAAACAAGAACCAAATAGTTAACTCTTGGAATTCCTAAACATGTAATTCATAGATTAGCAATGGTAAAGGAAAAAGCCAAATGAGGGAATGGTAGATGCATGGTTAGATGATAGAGATTCACCATGTTTTAATGGAATAACAAGCGACACAATGTCTCCATGTTGGAGTTTAACTTTTGCACCATTCCTTTTAAGCTTTTGCTAGTTAACAAATGTTCCATTTGAGTTGTAGGAAAGGAAAGATTGTTCTGAAGTTTTCAAATCCTACCAAAAAAAATAAAAACATTAACTACATACTTTTAAAAAAATCCCGTTATAATTTCAACACAAGGAACCGAGCTCTAGCAACAATAACACATATGCATTTCACTAATGCAGTATTGATGAAGGGAATGGATTGTGGGGTTGTAAAAAACAATGGACAATACTTCAAATATTTAATGCAAACCATGACATGATCACTAAACTTGAATTTGTGATTGGGAGGTTGAATTTTCCCATTTGCATCATAGACCCTTCGAGAGATCGTGCAATTATTTGCACCAACATTTGGTGAGTCGAAACAACACACCTCCTCCTTTGCCATGTGACCCAAAATGTGTTATGTTTCGCATAACATGATATGCAACCCTTCCAAGGACAACATTTGGTCATGAATTTGGCACATATCCTCCTACCCAGAGCATAAACATAGTGGGTTTTAACCCCCTATCAGCAGAACTAGGATATAAATTGTGTGATACAATGTAGATAACACTAATTAATTTATAATCAGTGCATCATGCATACAAGCCCAAGGTTGCAAAACTACAACACCTGTGGTCATGCACAAGCTTTTCCAAAAACAACAGCCAGTAGGCCCCACATAGTGGAAATTCGATTAGATGGCACCTTTTGCACCATGGTTTTGACATCATGTTTTGCAAAAATTAGGACTTGTTGCAATGCAGAAGCAACTATTATCACTCCTTTGTTTCCTCCATCTATTGTAGCTAGTGTTATCGTTGATACTTCTTGAGCCATTGTTGTTGATGTGCCAATGTCTATAAAATGCCCACCACCAGCACATTAGTGTTTGATTTCATCAATCTATCATCACTCTCTAATATTAATAACCCCATTTTTCCAAACCATTCCATAGATGCAACCACATAAACCAAATTCCATGGTAAAGCACACTACATACCATACCAATTAAATCTCTACCACAACACATCCCCATCATTGTTCTCAAACATGTAACCACAAAAAACCATGAGCACAAATAGTTAGAAAATACAAACCTTCGTTGAAAATTTGTGCAACAAGTGCTTCTTTGCACTTCTTTGCAACAATTTTGATTCGTCATGCGTGAGTTGTTTACACAACCATTGTTCCACAACCTTGTATGTGTAACAATGTTAGTATTGAGTTTGCAACATTACTATAACTACAAAATCATTGCTTCAAGCTTCACTTATTGATGTGTTTGTTTCAACAAATTATTAGGTCTTAACATTCATAGGTTTCGATAATATTTGTAGCAAATCCAATATTTGTTTCAACGAGTTCTTAAAGTTTAGGGTTCTTTGTGTATGGAAAATGATGGTTGTGACATCCATTGTTGATGATAAAGGGATCTTGTTTCCTCTCAACGTGGAAGGCAACAAGATTTTTTTTTTTTTTTTTTGGTTATATAGTGCAATTTTTTAATAATTAAAAGAGTTAAATTAATGGTCATTGGGATTTTCAATAGGAAAATTCAATAAAATTTTGACGAAATCGCTAGATTTATATACATGGTTCAAGTATTTTGAAGACATTATGCATAATTGAATGACGAATAATATGTTACACAAAAATAATATGTCAAACACTTCAGGTATTTAACAATTATTCAAGTTATTTTGATTGGAATCATCCAATAATCATGTATCTTTCAAACAAAAATATTATTTCATGCAATTTAGGTGCATGATTATTATTTTTGTTGAAACACTCACAAGATTATGATGTTTTTGAAGACATTATGCATAATTGGACCATGAATAATATGTCAAACAAGAACAATATGTCAAGCACTTCAGGTACTTGATAATTATTCATGTTGTATCAATTTGAATGATCACAAAAAATATATACATCTTAAACAAAAAATTTATTTCATGGATTTGAAGTGCATGATTATTATTGTTGTTTAAAAGGTGCCTACCCCCAAAAAATAATTTTGATGCCCATGCGAAAAACATACATGTTCAATCATGGTGATGATTTTTTGGAAAAAAAGAAAAACAACAACATTTTAAACAAAATAGTGATAAGGATATCAATTTGATTTAATGATGATGATCGTCATCCTTTTAAACTTTTCAAAAGATTTAATATAAAATTTCTTGGAAAAATGCGATAACGTATTGATTCCTTCCTTGGTTTTTCATTATATAAAGAAGAACTTTGTTTTCCCTGAACATGAAAATTGCCCCATTTTTTGTTTCAAATTTTACCTCAAATTCTAGCAAACAAAATGTTACTTGATCATTTGTTCACAATCCATTTTTTGCATTTTGTGCTTAGTTAAACATTAATGATTATCATTGAATGTAAAAAAATGATGAAATGAAATTCAAACTATTCAACATACCTTCATGTATACACATTATGAAACATATATCAAGATCATCAACATCTACATGAATTTTCACTTCATAATTTCTGGTAAGCAAGAATGATGTGAATGGTGACTATTCCATAAGATGGCCTTTTCCATCATCAATGTTTAACCTTTTTTTTTTACTCTTCAAACCTTCCATTACCCTTGGGAAATTATTCCTCAAATAAGTGTGGATTTTTTTTGCAAAAATTGATGATTTTTCTTCTACATATGAACATTGATGCACATATTTACAAAAATCACCTTATGTAAGCATGCATGCATTAAAATTTGATTGAACATAAATTAATGCAAAAGTATGATGCAATTTAATTTTTTTTGTCCACATTCTTTTTCCACCCAAACATGTTCATTTTAGAACCACCCATATTAAAGCCTTGCTTACATTCATTCGCATTCAAATCCAACTAAGTTGTTTCCTTGCACAAAAATCCTCTAAATCAGTGCATGGAATGACATCATACAATAACACGTCTAACAATAAAAAACATATTCCCTTTCTCCATCAATATTGTTGAAGTTTGCAAATTTTGAATTTACAATGCATGTAATTGAAGATCGTAATGTTTGAAATAACAATCTTTGGGCTTCTTTTCTTTAAACACATTTAAATACGCCAACACAGGTGGAAGATAATTTTTCTAATCAATTTTTTTTTTTTTTTTTCGCCACACTAGACCCTTATGTCAATCACCATCACAAGACTTTAATGCATGTACATGTTTTACATTGGAAAACAAAAAAAATTACTTACATGTATTTTAGAAGAATGACTCTAATTGTTGATTTCGTTGCTTTTGAACATGTTTAGGCCTAGTCACATGCATCATAATATTTTCAAAACAGGTTGGAACTGAAGTTTCACACGCTTTAGACACCATATAATGATCATTCTCGCCCCACTCCATTATGGAAATGAATTAATATATTAGTTATTAAATTTTTATAATAATAAAAAATGAATTTCATAAATATGATTAATCAATTACCTATGCAAAAACATTTGAGTAGATACGTATATTCTTGTAATTTTTTATGATGTTTGTAGTTGTTGTGGTCTTCAATGTAATTTTTTGTTTAATGAAACACATTTTTCGCAATATGTGTAATAATACTTGTTTGCACATTTCGAAGCCATGTTTACAACACTTTATCACTCATATTTGTCCAAAGTCTTTTTTGCTAATGCTTCACTAAAAAAATAAAATAAAAAACAACAGTGTGTATGTACATAGATCCAAATAATTAACATGAAACTTTGCAAATGTCAAATTTTTGTGCCACATTATCAATTTCATGTACTATTATATTCATATTCGATATATTATAATATTTGAATAAAACAAAATAACCTTTTGTGATTCATTTGATAATAAGTTTTTCTACATTGAGTGTGTCTTTATTTGTCTTACTAACAAGGTATAAATATGCAAATAAAAACCCACAAATATGTATTAATAATGTTTTAAAAAAACAACCTCATGTTTAATGTTTAACATAGCTTATGTATATTGAGACCATAAATTGAAATCCACATACATAATGAAATTTCAACCTATAATTACATGGGTAACATTAACATGGGAGGCGGTTTAATTATGTTCTAGTTTCTCACGAATAAGCAAATTTGTAAATCCTTCACTCATTACATTATCTTTAGTAGTGGTAACCTGTGCTTGCAAGCACGACACAGCAATTGGAACTCAAAATCCAGTTCTTATTTTGCTCCGAGAAGCATCCTTGCTGAACTTAACCATGAACTGGATCTGACTAATGGTCATTATCTGATGTAATTGGCACTTAGGGAAAGATTCTGCCACATAATTGGGTACCTTATGATGTTTTCAGTGCCAGAATCATATGCAATTGAAAAGAGCAGGTGTTGGGTGGAATCTCTCATAAGTGACAATTACGCTGACCCTATGAAACTGAGGGGGGGCACTTGGTTTGAACCATTGTTGCATTTGGCTCTTAGGACTTGGGTTTCACAACCTCGATATTTGGCTCTTAGGACCTGGGTTTCAGGACCTCGATAAACGGACACTAGGTTTTAGCACCTCGACAGACGCACGCACGCACGCAATAAGCGAAAAAACAAATCCAAAAAAAGTACATCCGGACAGACGGACGGACAGACGAACGGACAAACGGACGAACAGACACAAGGTTGCAAAATCGGCCTCGCAGATTACCGGTGCAAAATGTTGTGTCAGACATACGCACGCACGCACTATGTAAATTTATATATATAATTTTCAAATAGATTCCCTTCCATTTTCCCTGCCACAATATGTAATAAATTAAATGTAAATCGAATCTTAAACCCTATTTATTACAAATAATTTCTCCCTTTTGTAACTTATGAAATTGCAAACCTTTACATTACATATTTTAACAAATATTTAATTAGTAGCCAAATTTGAATGTTTGTTCAAAATTTAAACAAAAATAACACTAAATGTGATTATAAACCCAAGATTATGGAAAATATAAAAAAAAAAAAAAAAAATTCAATCATGTTTTTGCAACCAATGCAAAGGTTTGCGAAGGTGTGGGCCAAGAGTGAAGCCCGGGAGTCACATTTCATGCTTCAAGAATGTGAAAGAGTGTGAGGAAATGAACCTCCACAATCCCAAGTGAGTTCCAACTTTGGGAATTGGAGTCCTTATGGATTCTCAAATTTTTAGAAAGCGATTGCAAGGGTCAAACCCATTGGATTGAAAAGTTTCTTATACCATTGAAAATCTTTTTGAATGTAGATATCTAAAATGGTTTCGCATGAAACATTTGGGTACTTAAAACACAAGTTATGGGCAAAAGAAAGGTCAAAACTTAAATTGTCAATTTGACTCTCGACCATTAAAAATTAGGAATCGCCTTAATTTCTTTGCGTGTAGGTGACGTGCCACATATCAATGGAAAACTCTCGACGAGGGCTAGAAGTTTGCTTTAGACCTCACTTCAATAAAAGCTTTACACACAAAGTTATGGGCTTCCAAAGTTGCAAAAGTCCAAATGTTGAAAATTTACTTGAGAGTCCCAAGACAAAATAACATTTGGGTGCTAGCCTCATGGTCAAGTAGAAAGAATATTACAACGAGGAAGGTGGTGGCTTTCCCCAAGTCCGGGTCATGATGAGTTTTATGAGTCCGTGTTTGCCCATGATTCATATGCGCATCAAAGGTGTTTTAACTATGCACTAACTAACTTGTTGTTTGGTTTGTGCAGGTCTGTGTGAATAATTGATTTGCTTATCCCCATCCCGAAGTTTTAGCACGCCTTTCTACCCCCAAAGTGTTGCAACAATTGTGGGGTTAAGTTTGTTTTTTCATCATTTGTTTTTATGGTTATTATGCCTATGACAATACTATCCATTTAGTATCACAAATTAATATAAGTTTACACCTGACCCAAACATCCACGAGATTTGATCATTACATTCTTGAATTTTTTTCCATAATCATTATCAAACCATATTTCAAAATTGATATGTGTCTTCAAATTTATAAATTGAATTAACACATTATGTAAGTGAAATTTAATGCTATGAATTTGTTCACACATGGTTTTGTGTATTAAACATGAAAGTTTATGTATGACACTCAAAAACAATGTTTCATTCATTTGAACATTTAAGATATTGAATACATACAAATATTGTTCATATTAACCATCAGATAAATTTAAAGTGTTTTTTGTATGAACTATGAAAATCAAATTTCACACAAAATTTGTATAAACCTATGAAAGTTAAAATTTATCATGAAGGTCCATGGTTTTCAATTATAAACTTGAAGGTGCATTTTTTAATATTAAATTATATTAATGTTTTGAAGATTGGCTAATAACAACATGCGTTTACTACTAACTATTCAATTTACACGAATGGCATTAAAATTTTAAACCACCATTTTTTTATAATGACAGTTCTTATTTGTATAGGTCATTTTTTTTTGCTCCATTAAAACCCTTTTCTTCATGGGTCATGAGATTAAGGCACAATGAAATTTGTGTTCAAATGTCAATGTGTGAACTAATAAATGAACTTAATTTATTCTTGGAAATGCATATTTCTCATTACATACATTTACTACTTAATTTTTAATGATTTTTTAATAAAAAAATTATGTTGTATTACATAATAATAAAGTTATTTTTTCCCAATAATTTTGACATAGAAAAATGAATTTAAAATCATTACCCCATGACATATTATGAAATCTATTATATTCAAAATATAAATTTGAAGATATAATGAATTTACCATGAAATGTTTTTTGAAACATATACATTGAATCATTTAATTATAATATTTGAAAATAATATATAATGAACATGAAATAAGCTCAAGCCCAAAAACCAAAACATACAAAATATCCAAGTCATATTTTGAAATCAAATGTTATAATTCATGAAATATGATTTAAAGTATATCATTAATTTCAGCTTTAGACAATATATTTCCATTAATTATTTAAAATATTTGGTAATAATATACGATGAATGAAACATAACCCTAAACCGTATGAACAATAATAATAAAAATCTCAAGGCCATATTCTGAAATACATTATTAAAATTTTGAAAACTTGATTTCAACCATATTATTAATGTATTATTAAATATATCTTCAGACACAAGTTTTCATATGTGAAAGTAATTTGATAACAATTTCTAATAGGTAAGAAATAAAAAGACGTATAATCAAAACATCCCAAAGTACCCAGATGGAATCTATTATAATGAAAGGAATGGACATAACCAAGGGAGTCCTCATTCCATACTTGGTAATGAATTATAAAAATTAGAGGTGCAGTTATAGAGTGTAAGAAAAAAAAAACCCATAATTATTGATCAAAATGATATTCATCCAAAGTCATATGTTGAAATAATATATTACCGTCCATTGGTGCCTCATATTTCATAACATAACATGTATTATTAGTAATTACCTCTATATTTAAACATAATTTTCCATATATAAATAAAAATATGTGATATATATATTTAAAATTATTGTGAAATAAAATGCCACAAAATAAAAAAACAACCCAAGTCACCTACATGAAATCTATTATGAATGAATAGACATAGACATTTTTCATTCCATACTTGGCAAACAAATATAAAAACTAAAGGTGATTTTTTTTCAAAAAATGATAAATGAAATGATTAATATTCAGCCAATTCATCTATACATCCATAAGTGCATTCCATGGGTCATATATTAAAGTTCAAAGGTTTCCCATTCAAGTGTTCACATGCAAACAAACAATTGAACCCTTGAAGAAGGAACCTAATTTATTCTTGAAAATGCATACTTTAAAATCAATACCTTTATTATTTAATATATTGTCGTATTTCTTATGAATTTACAACATGTGAGAATATCTAATCATGAATGTGAAATAGTAAGCCTAGGCCCAAAGAACAAGAAACATCCGAAAACCATATTTTTAAATCAATTTTTATAATTCAGAAAATATGGTTTCAAGTATATTATTAATTTATTATTAACTTGACTTTAGACAATATACTTTCATTAATTAATTAAAATATTTGATAATAGTATATGATGAATGAAACATAATCCCCAAGATATAGGAGCAAGAATAGGAAATATCCCAAGGCCATATTCTAAACTCTTGATTGTTAAATTTCAGCAAATATGATTTCATGTATATTAATATTGTAGTATTAAGTTGGGTTTCAAACATATATTTCCATTATTTAATTATAATATCTTCATCATACCAATAGTAGGATGAATGTGGAAATAAACCTCACACATGCCCAAATTTGATCAAAACTTTGGAGTTTTATGACATCAATAGAGTCGGGATTTTTGCATCTCTCCATTGACCTAAAAAAACAAAAAACATCCTAGATGCAGGAGAGTAATGCTTCCAACAAAGGTTCAATCATGATGAGTTTGTTTTCATAAGAAATCTTGGCTCTAGTTTTGGCCTCCAACTATCATTTGCTCATAAATGATGTCCAATAGATGGACATATTTTCAGTGTTTTGACAGTTATCAGAAACAAGAACAAACCCTTGGCAGTTGTCAGCGCGGTTCCTAGGACTCATAACCATGGTCCTCACCAAAGAACACAAAACCAGGTTTTGATATAACCTACAAAACTTCTAACTGCCAGTTCTTTATCGGCACTTTCATGAAAACCAACTGGTCTCAAAAAATAACTGGATCCAACGGGTTTTCTTTATTCTGACTTATTTTCTTCAAAGAAACCAGCACCAGTGATTCTAGCCTTCAAGGTGTCACTACTCCATTGTGATGATTAGAAAGTGCATCCCTTTGAAAGGTCATAGCCCTAAGTGTTTTATGTGCACACTTTGTCATGATTAATTAACACAAATTCATGTTCTATGTTACAAGAAAAAAACCATCTTGGACGCATAACAATGCTTGGCACAAAACATGCAAATGGAATTCCCTGCTGCCCTCTTCATGAAGCACATGCAAAAACTGAGAACGTGGGGGAGACCTATAATGGGATACCTCTTGGGTATTGCAAACTCTAACAACTAGAGGTCAATTTGGAGCTCAAGAAAACAAGACCATGCAGTAGTGCCATGTAAACCCATAATGCTTGTAGAGTATCAGTTTGTGATCACTTACCAGCTATTTCATGAGCTTTTAGCAGGCATTTGAGCACTCCAACAGCAGCACGAATGGCTTCATGAGCGAGTCTTTGTGGAAACCCATCTGAAATACAAACATTTATAGAAAGGATCTTGTTCACCTTTGGGTACCATTTCAGGTTGGGAACTAAGATTCAAGGGTCCCACAGAAATCCAAAGCTCACTCCATTTAAGGACAGAATAAGTAGCAAACAATCTGTGAACGATACAGTATTTGGCAGAGCCAATCACTCATTCTATGCCGAAAAAAGTGACTGTTGGCAAATTGATAAAGAGAAGATTTTGAAGGAGTGAAAACTGAGAGAAATGAGCTCATGTACCTTGCAGCTCTACCACTTCTTTTCTTTCATCTGAGAGTATTCTCATCATCCAAGAACAGTAGCCAGCTGAAATAGATGCTCCAATCTTTGTCAGCACCGCAAAAACTTCAGGTTTTATGCATTAAGTTCAGCTTTGAGACCATCCCCAAAGAAAAAACTGAACCCTTTTGCATCTTAATCTTGAGCTACTCAATTGAATATGATGACACTCAAGCCTGTTACCTGTAACACTAGCAACGTCTTCCAATTCAGAAATCTTATAAAGCCCACAAGGATGAACTGAATATAATCCAATGAGAAGAGAATCATGTCAAAGACATTTACTGCAGACAAGGGACTACAATTTAAAAACTAGCAAATCTGAGATTTACTCAAGTTTACAGAGCACAAGGATCCAAACAGAACCTGTACAGGAGAACAGAGTATACTGCGAAATGCTACACTAACTCGAATAAAAACTATGAAAACAATTCATGTAAATATACAGGGGAGGACTAGCAACTCTGTTATATGTAGCCAACAAGAAGAGATGTAAAATCTCAACAGAAGAAGAAGATTTGGAGCTAGGGCACTGAAGACAGACTTAACCAGTATCTTGAACAGGGTCTCCATGAGACCAGAATAGCTTAGCCAAAATGGAACATGTTATAACGCATGCACAGAATGCTAAAGACAGTATATGAGTGAGATTGCAGTCACAACCCTTAAAGAGTGTTTGCATTAGCACATCATGTTTGGAAGTTCTTCCCAACATTCTCCACGATCTCCACCCCATGACTCCTCAGCTATCACGACAAAGACTTCATTTCTTCACCCTTGATTGCACTGCCTCTCTTTGGAGCATAGGAGCTGCTCTCGATTGAATTGCCTGCTAGTTTTGATTCACCATTTGCCAATAGCTTGCTGGATCGTGCCTTAAGTTGAGACTGCTGTCTCATTAGACCTTTCTGGATTTGAGTTTTAATGGCAGATTCCTGTTAATAACAAAACAATTGCAGTCAGGAATGACCCACTCCCAGGTAAATTGTGATTTTTGATGAGCATGCAATGCAAGGGGTGATTTTGACAGAGGACAAAGAAGAAAGCACTTGCTGGTTCACTTCTTGCTTCAAACAATAAAAAAACAGGACGGTGAGGAGAAGGTTAGTGTGGAAACACCTCCTTCCAAACAACACATATTTCAAGAACAACAGATAACACTCGCAACACTCATACATCAGTTAGGGAACATTAAAGGACAGAATTTTGCTAGTAACCCGGGTCACTCTGGACAGGCCTTCCAATGCAGAAGTACATTTCATCTCCACCAAACTAAGTCTTGTGCACTAGCATGCTAAAATGCGATCAAAAGGTCATTGCCTAAGACATTACATCATACCATTAGGTGGCACCCTTCTTCAAACATTTCAAGGAAGCCACTGACCCATCGGTCAGCATTCTCCACCCATTCTGTAAGGTCTGCTGCACTAGCCACAGTATTGAGCTGCAGTCAAAGAAAACCAGCACACATCAGGTGTTTCCTATTGACAATGAGTGGCACTTTTAGGCATGACCAGAAAGTGCAATGTTTCAGCTACTCTTGGACAGATTGTTGCCACTTCCTGAAAACCCTGCCCTTCCAACTTGAATAATTGAAGTCAATATGCTCAGGAAACACCCCCACAACTTGAAGTTGCAAGGCATCCTGTGGCTGATGTTGCAACTTCCTCATACCTTCTGTCCAACACGCTCCTGCTGCTCCTTCACCTTTTCCCGGAGCTTGTTGATGCCCATGTTCACTTGCAGTTGTTTCTCCTGCAAGAGATGATTACACAACTGTCTTCAGTGGTGAATATCTCAACTTGCTTGGGTGAAGCTTCCAACCCAAGTACTCTTGCACTTGATTGAAGCATTCAAAGCATAAGATGATGGACATGGGAAGGACACAGTGACCTTGACATAACTGACACCAAGATCTTTGCGTGTGTATCCACGTGCCAGATTTCGCATAACATACTCATTGTAGTCCTTGACTATTCGCATGATCAGATCAGAGGTTGAAACTCCATCAGTTCGCTTCGTCTCTTTGAATTTCCCCGCAACCTTAACCTGTAGAAGTCTAAAGGATCTCAACAAACGCACTGTCCCAGAATACAACAGATTGACAAGCCAAGACTTAAGATTGATCCATATGGCAAGGAGCACTGGCTTGCAGCAAGGTGGAAATATCATAGAGCAAGGTGAACTCACAAACTCATAGACATCCTTGCCAGTCCCAGACGCATCTGCATAACTGGCAGCAAGAATTGTCCAATTAGGATCATATGCTGGTCAATTGGAGTAGGACAAGACTCACAATTAGAAAAACCAGAAGAAAAGGTGCAAATGCATACGGGAGAGCATCATGCGCCACATAGTCAATACAATGCTTGATCAGGAACTCTGCATTGATCACCCATGGTGCATCTTCAATCACCTCATCCACCCACCTGCCATGTCCCAACTTCAACAACAATCTAAATGAGGATCCTCACTAGAGCCATAATCTAAAGCAGCAGTACATCTTACATCAACCCGCTCCAACATGTATAGACTGGGACCTAGACCAACAGTTTACACATCACTTCTACTATTTGGTATCTTCACATTGGGACCTTTTATGTTTCAATCAGGCTGGACTCTGCAGTCCTCACAATTACTCTACATACCAAGATTCTGTTTCCTATCAAAAACCCTCTCATGGATTAGTTGTAGTCTGTGACTGGTAGCTATACAAACATGATGATTATAGTGACCATCAAGCCAACAACAATCACCAGCTAAGGTTGCCCCTGTGGTTGTCCTACCCACTTTGGGACATTGGTGTCTCATCTGTGTCCATATGTTTCAAGATTCCATGTGCAACGTTAGTTGATCCAAACTCTCTAAACCTTCACTTTATGGCAAGCTCAAGGCATGCATCATGAAAGGCAACTAGCACTGACACAGAATCTTACTTGTCATGTGGAAATGAACCCATGCTGATCATTCATGTCACTTGTTTTTAATATCCATTGTTCCTGATTTCTAATATCTCATATATCACAGTATGAATCTGGAAGTAGCCACAGAGGAACTGACTTGCAATGGCGGAGTGATTCATAGCGCTCTGCCTCATTCATTACAGTTTTGCCCTTGTGCTTGTTTGTTAAGGCATCACTGCAGACACCTACCAGGAGATAAGTGTTGGGGAACCTGCACACACAGAGGAGAGACATCAACACCAAATCCTCCTTCCCATGCATGACAAACATTGTTCAATAACCCACACACACTGCAAGCTCCATTTGAACAAATATCTCTTCATACAAAATTTGAAACCAAAATTGTAACAACTAACAAGAAATAGCTAAATGCAGTGGAGTGATTGATAGAAAGTTTTATTACAACAGTCAACACATGAAGAGCCAGAGAAGAAAGATTGCCTAGTTGTTGCACATGTGAATAAGGTTGCTCGTTTTGTTCCAAGATGATCAGCAGTCATAACAGACAGAAATGCTGGGGAAGGGGGAAAACAAAAACCTTCTAGCAGATGAACACACCCAAATAGTCTCACCACTGACTTTAATGATAAGGCAAAATCTTCAAAAGAGAACAACAGTAAAGAGAGCATGGACGCAGCAGGTCAATGAGAAGAATAAAATGTTGAACAAGAGATGTGGGTATGAACAAATGGTTCTCACAGCTTCTTTGCTTGTTCCAGGGAGCGAGCATGTCCAAAATGGAATAAATCATAAATTCCATCTGCATATACCCGAACAGGATGTTCTGCATCATTGAATTCCTCAGCAACAGGAGATGGAAGCGGCTCATATCGCTTGGGTGGTGGAGGAGAAGATGAAGATGGAGACAGGGCTGCAACTTTCTCATCATCTGCTGTATTCAATTCAGTTTTTTGGTTGTATAATTTCTTTTTTGGTCTACGAGCCATTCCACTGTGGTCTTCCAAGATGCTCCACCCCCAACCCCCCCCACCCACCTTTTTCCCAAAGGTGCAAGACCACAGCAACAAGTTGAACATGAGCTAAGATGAAACTCCAACAAAAGATCAACCAGAGCAACTACTTCTCACAAGTGCTAAATTTGCTCACCTCTATTCCCACACCATTCCAAAAACAGTAAAATAGAACTCAAAACCTAATTCCCACAGATCATCTCAAAAAACAAATTCTTGGGAAAGCTGATTCCACAAAGCTTTCATGACAAGAGAAATCCAAAGAACAACGATGAGCAACTGCTTTTTCCTTACCTGGATTCTGCAGGCAGATTCAGGGCAAACGAAGCTCGTGTCCAAGGCCTTACCAAAACTGCGCCCAGATTCTTTCCTGCAAAACAGAATTAGTTTTCAGGGAGCCTACTCTTCCAAAGTCTAATCCCCCCCCCCCCCCCCCCCCCCCCTTTCACACCGCTCTGAGATTCAACAGAAACACAATTCCACAAAATTCCATCACCGGACTCTTGCAATGAAAAAACAATCCCAAAGACCAAAATGCTATCAGTGCTGATGCTTTTCCAAGCCAACACGACGACAGCTTCATTCTTGCTACCGAAGCCTGTTCTACCGTAACTCGTAAAAATCCGCGCACAGCAGCAAAAAAATGAAAAAAGAGAACAGATTTCTCGCTTTTTACAAATGTTGTTCCTCCTGAGAGAGAGAGAGAGAGAGAGAACACAAAGTTCTTCTTCCGGCGCCTAATATAATGTATCGATCTCCCAACACCTCCTAACACAAGTCCGAATTTCCACCGCAATGAAGAACTTCCCGGCCCCGATAAGAGTGGAAAACAAGAAAAATAGAGATCGCCAGCCAATTGTCATCCCTAGTACCTGCTGGTGTCTCGAAGCTGATAAAAGATAAAGCAGAGAGAATTGCCTTTCCAGACAGAACCGCCAGCCAAGAAACCCAGAAGAAACCGAAAATCGCCACCAAAAAACGAGCCGTAAATTGGTCCTCTTCTCTCTCAGTCAGATTCCCGCAAATTCTTGTCTCCACAAATATATTTATCACAGAAAAAATTCGTAGCGGAAGCTCCAAACACGATCTATCGAGCGATCTATCGAGCAAGCGAGAGCCACAAAGGCCCGAAAACACAAGAGACGAAAAACCCGCTGCGGAAAGAAGAAGAAGACGACGACGACGACGACGGCAAAACGACGACGACGTCGACGAAGGCACATTCCTTTACATAGCCAGAGCCGTAACTGTACGGAATGGAAAGATTTCCTTTGGCGATTCCGATGCGAATCAAGCGCTATCCTTTAGGGAACACGGTAATCCTGTGGCTCTTCTGTTGGTTCCTTCCAGAGTTACGTAAAAGTCTCTTCGTTGTCTTTTACGTACCACAAGAGTACCTGATCAGATTCCGTGGGGCCAATTACGCCCGTCCCCACTCCACACCTCTGAGCAGAAATAGCCACGGAATATTCTGCACCCAACGGTCTAGATTTGCTGCTGTCAGTTCTGAAATCTGGCCGTCGAAATTTCTGGCTAGAAATTTCAATTGCAGAAATAGTGACCTAACTTGGGTCCACAAAAACCCCCCTTTAAAAATAATTCAACATTATTAAAAATACAAGTCATTTCATTAAGAAAAAATCATTATTTTTTTTTCCATTAAAATTTTTAATTTTGGTTTTGAGGGTCATTTTTTGGGTTTTGGGCATTTTTCCCCCCAAAAAATAAAATTTTATTTTTGAACCTCAAAACTTTTACCTATCTTTCAATGTGTAAAGTGTACTACTAATAGACTTTTGAAATTTTACTTATGTATAAAATGAACTAATATTTGGTGTTTTTAAATCTAATTATGTATCTTATGTACAAGTATATTTTGACTTTAAAAAAAAAACTTGTGTAAACAAATGAATATTTGAAGTATTTGGTTTCCAAATTCAGCTTTGTCAATCAATTTTTAATTTTCAAAACCTTTTTTGGGGGTTGTTTCTCAAATTAAGGTAATGTACCAATCACAAACCTCTTTCATTGAATTTCATTAAGGTTAATTTGCTAAGATCTTGTAATATAATTTGGTATGTTTCAAATGTTAAAAAACTATTACATGACAACTTAGCTTATTATTATGATTAATTGTGAGTGAGATTAATATGTTCAACTATTGAACATGGCACAAAAAATAGATGAAAGCATAAGAAATCCATGGAAAATATATAAATGGTATAAAGGAAAATTGAAATGCATACATTTCAATACCTACAAAACAATTTCAAGCTATGAGGCCTTGCGGTTTTTATATATTTTATGATAAATGCATGTGGCATCAAATTATTGAAACCCTTTTGAGTTCCACATCCAATTATAGTGTCAAGGATAAGCCTTGGGAAGAAGATAAAGGTGTGTCAAGCATGCATTCTAAATATGGTGAACCCAATGCAAACTCTTTATTTTTTTGGTTAACTTTTTTTTTAAAAATTCAAAAAATTCCTTGGTATGAGTAGCAACCCAAAAAGAAGTCATTTTTGGGTGAAATTTTGCACAAAAAATTGTTATTTATATGTAGTGTAAAACTTGATTTTAATGTTAAAATGGATAAGGAAAAGCCAATGAGCTCACTACAAAAAAATTCATGATTTTGCAACTAGGTATTACAATTACATCACAATTGATTCACAATCAATTTATAGTTAGATCAATTGCAAGTGACAACTTGCAACTTTTCAAGATTTCTTGCAATTTTATATCAAAAAAAGTTGGCATTGACAAGTGGCAACATGGACTAGTTGCACCAACCATATTGGTCTAATTGTATTTCATTTTCAACTAATATAAGAGGTTTATTGACATAATTGTCCAACGTGGACTATCATCCATCCATTTTTTAGTCATTAATCCAACTATGTTGCAATTATTCCAAGTTTCTTGGTAATCCAAGGCCAATTGGATTTGATCTTGTTCGTTGGACTAAAATTGATCCAACCTATCCAAGGACTATTATAATTGATTATGACCATTTGAAATACTTTTATTTTTCAAATGACCAATTAAAAACAGTTAGATTGGATATGCCAAAATGATTGGATTTTATTTGGGCTATCTAAAGTTGACTAGAATGATTATGGCCATTTGATTTTTTAAAATAAAATTTGGGCAACTAATTGAAAGCAATTGGGGTGGATATTAGGCTAAGCTAACTATATTTGATTTGAGTTGTCCAAAACCAATTGGAGTTAATTGTGGCCATTTTTTAAAATTCAAAAACTAATTAAAAGTGATTAAGGTGGACAAAATGAGTTATCTAGATTTGATATGGGTTGTCCATGGTCAATTAGCATTGATCATGGCCATTCAAGGTTTTGAAAGGGGTGATTAACCAAAAACAATTAGGTTGGATAGGGTGAGCTGACTAGATTTGATTTGGGCCCTCCAAGGTCAATTAATTGGAATTGATCATGGATTTTCAAGTTTTTTCCAAATGACCAATAAAAAATGACTAGGGTGGATAAGCCAAATTGACTAGATTTGATTTAGGTTGTCCAACACCAATTAAAATGAATCATGGTCATTCCAAAAAAATTGCCACTCACCAACGAAAAACAATTAAGCTAAACAAATCAAGGTAATTATAGTCGAATTGAGCCATCCACAACCAACCAAATTTGATTGTGGCAATTCTTTTTTTTTCCAATTGTGCAACTAAATTATATAAGCCAACTAGATTTGAAAATAATGTTTTTCATTCATCCAAGCTGAGATGTAAAGAATTTCTTAACAATAGAACTCACCAATCTAGTTGAAACCCCAACTTAAATGACAACTTATCATCTAGGAGTGACACAAATGCAAATGCAACTACACAATCATCAATGAAAGAATATTTTAAATACTCCACTTGAACACATTAATCAAAGTTAATTTGATTGTGGCATAGTTGTAGTCACAACTATCTAAGTTGGGCCTTGTTTCAAACATGGGAATTTTTTTTTAAATAAAAAAGATTTAATTGCAATTTGGTGGCAAAACATATAATTGGGAAAATGGGCAATTTGTCGTGGTGGCTTGTGACAAGAAATTTCACAATGACTATATAATACAAAGATCTTTTCATTTATGTGTTATTTTCATTTATTTTCAATCTAGGACATTTATATATGTTTATGGGCATAGTGTTATTATATCTATGTATTCATTTATATTGGTGTCCAACTTTGTATACTAGTCTACGAAGAACCCATAAGAATAAGAAATCTCTACAATTCAAAGTAACATCATTGATGATGGTTGTAACTAGTATCTTGCACTTGTAACACCTATAGTTGATATCTTGCACCATAATCACTTCTTGCAATTATACTATTGTACTTATATTTATATTCGATAATGGCATTGTCTTATAATTACATCATTTGGTAGTGATGGTATCTTATGATCAAACCAAATAATTGCTTGTTTTTTTCCCTTCTTTATATCTAATTTACCTATTTGATAAATTTCATCAAAAGTCACATTTGAATGAGATTCGATGTTAGATGTGAACATGTGAAACTCAATTGTTGTCAAAAGCTAAATATTCTTTGATTTACCTTTGGAATATGTATGGGAGAAATGATTAAAATGTTGAATAAACTAGTGGTACTTAATATAATTTTGAACTATTGAACTAAATTTTCACATGGAATATGACAACAATTTTGTATTTGCTTTGCATTAATGGTGTTCAATTTTGGCAAAATATTACAATGCATCTGTTTTAAAACTTATATTTATATCATGTGAATTACAAATGTTGTTCAAATGGGCAATAAATATTTTTAACAAATTAAATTTCAATTTTTTTCCTTGATGAACATTGTTTTTCTCATATATTCAAAAACCATATGTAATTTTGTTATACATGCATTTTTGTAATCTATTGACTCTACCCACAAGGTAAAGACTATGAAACATTAGTGTAGGATTTGGGCATAAAATTTTGGCTCAAACTTGATGCAACATGTGAATGACATAGATGGAATATTATGTGTGCACATGATGGATGACACGTTCCATATAAGTGCATGCATCTAGATCATGAGAGTCAATAAGGGAGCTTTTAGTTTGAAGTTTGAACCTATCATAAAGAATAGAATAATTATGCAATGAATTGTTTTTTTTTATAAAAATACCATACTTGCTATTGAATATTAACATTGATTAATGAAATAAAATTAATATTGAAAGGAATAGGATTAAACAACCCCAATTTGAAACCATTGAGTTCCAACAATTTTAGAATAACTTTTTAAAAATCATTTGGGTTTTGTGCTGCTATGCACTACGAATGACGTTCAACCTTTTTTTTCTTATCATGTTCCCATTTGGTTTTCAATATCTCCTTATTATTTATATCAATTTCAGATTTAATTTAAATTATATTAAACATTATATCCATGGTGGGTAAGGTAAAAGAGGGAGGTAGTTAAGCTTGAAAATGAAATAGGATTTTTTTTCATATCCTTATTGGTGGATAGGGGAAATGAGTAAAGTAGTTATTAAGAAATGAAGTACTTAACTTGGGAAATGATTAAGTAGTTATGAGTTGTTTCTATAATTGTCTTTAGAATTGTCTAAAGACAACCATACAATAGATTCTATGAACCTTTGAAATATTATGCAAAATCACCCATATCCAAGCTCCTTAAAATTTGGTCACTGGAATTTGGAATCATTCACCCCTATAAATACCAAAGTTGTTAAATTGTTGTTAACATGACATTTTTCACATGTACACATGTAGCTTAATGGATAGTTGAAGTGTATCACCTACTATGTTATTTTTAACAAACTGTGATAATGAAATGGTAAGTTTAGGTGTGGCATGATATTCTTCTTTCAAAATTATAAGGTTTTTGTTATGTTGCACCCCTGTCAATTGTTATAACACATTGATTTAGGAATTAAACTATGGTTCAAGCAAGATAAAGTAGGCCAAAAAACATAGTCCTCAATGGTCACCTCCTTCCCTTAAAAGTGTAAAAAATAAACTTGAAAGTAAGTGACACATTTTGAGATTAACCTTTTGAATTCCATGAATGTATTAAATGTGATATTAAAAAGATTTTAAGTTGCAAATATATTTTATCAAATTTTTTGTAAATTTATTTTCTAAAAATTACAATATTGTTTATATTGCACAAATAACAATTTCCATATTCATGGGGAACATGATAAAATAATGAAATAATGTGAATAGTAGAATACATTAAGCATGACTTCTATATGGTCACTTGATAAAACAAGTATATCCCCCAAATTATGGCATTATTAAAATTTGTCTATAATGAAAAAATTCAAAATATACTTTTACATTTTGAACAAGGATCACCCACCAACTTAATTTTGCGTGCTTGCACATACTAGAAATTAATAAAGGTCCATCATTCTAGTGGTAGAGGTTCATCACTCCATCACAATGAAATTCAATTGTTGTCATGGATGGCATCCCCCAATAATTTGTCAACATCATTACCATCATCATGACAACCATCATTGTCAACATCATTGGTGACACCATTGCCAACATCATCATGGATGGATTTGTTAATGGATGTATGTTTCATCATTTCATTCATTACTAATAAATTCTTAATGTAATCATGGAACATGCCTGAAAAGGTTCTTTTGAGATATTTTGAAATATTTTAAGATATTTTGAAACAAAAATGATTTTTCCTTGAACAAAATCTAAAACAATGTATAAATAGATGTAAGTATCTTCATTAATTTTGATCTATCCAACATTATTTAAGGTAAGATCTTGCAACACAACTTTATATTAATAAAGGAAAAATGTCAAATTGTGGTTGTAATTTATGATTGTATAATGCAACTAAAAATCCATTACTTGCATAAATGAAGTGGCATCCAACATTTGGTTACATATTATGACTCATCATGATGTTGACACATTTCACATGGATGATGTATGTGGTCAACATATACAACCTCATTTTTGACCATTCATTTACAATTTGTAACTAATCCCCATTATTGTAACTAAAATATAGCCCATTTACATATTGCCACTTGATGTAATAAAAAAAAATCACTTGGCATAATTGACATATGTCACATGACATTTAAAAAAACTGAAATTGAAATTTATTTAAGTACATCACAAATTTACAATATCACAAAATGTCAATAGAATCCGTGTGAAAATCATAAAAATATGTCTATGTAACATCCATGTGCTTCAACATGTAAAAATGGCATGAAAAATATACATATTGTTTTAATATAAATGATATGTCTTTTCTGCTTGTGATATTTTGATGTGAAATACATATAGTTTTCATTTAAATTAAATGTATGCAATTTTCATGATGTAATTTTGGATAAAACTATGTAATTTTTGTGTATTAAACATGAGCATTCACATATGTCATTCAAAAACAATGTCTCATCCATTTGACTATTTAAAATATTGAATACATACAAATATCATTCATATTGACCATAACATGGAATTTGTGCAATTTTCATATGAACCTATGAAAATTAAATTTCACATGAAATTTTTACAAACCTATGAAGCTTAGTAAGTTTTATATTTTTACACAAAAATTATATATATATATATCGTGCCATTTTTATACTTTGAAACACATAGATTTAGCATGAATATATTGTTTTACGATTTTCATATGAATTTTATTGAAATCTAGTGATATTGGAAGTTTGTGATTAATATTAACTTAATTAACTTCAAATATTTTCTATCAACAAATACCTAATATAGCCTACTACCTATCAACCTAGTTTACTACCTCATCACAAACTTACAATATCATAAAAATTCAATAAAAATTGTGCAAACATAAGAATATAAATTATTTTTTACAACTTGTTTTATGCAACTACAAGTGTCTTATGCAACTAAAAATGTCACATGCAATTATTTTTAGTTGCATGCAACATGTGCAATTACATAATACAAGTTGCAAAAGATAATTTGTTTCTAGTGGAAATCATAAAACAATATGTCAGTGCAAAATCCAGGGGATTTGCCATGTAAAAATGACATGAATATATATATGATATATTATTCTTATATAAATGATCACATTTTTTTCTACTTGTGATGTTTTGATGTGAAATACATATGATTTACAATTCACAAATTTATAGGCTTCATAGGTTCGTTTCAAATCCGTGCAAAATTTATTATTTCATGGGTTCATATTGTTTACACACAAATGTCATACATTATTTAAACACAAAAGTTAGTTCCACAACATTTGTGTCTAAACAATAGGAACATGCATATGACATTTGTGTTTAAACAATGCACATGAGATTGATGTTCAAATAGTACAAATAGATGAATGACATATGTGTTTATTCCATACGAACCTATGGAAAAAAAAATTTGCATGATTATTATTACCAAATCATGACCCATGAAGTTTGAGATGTTTAACTAAATTTGTGCAATTATCGTGATGTAATTTTGGATAAAATTATGCAATTTTTGCATATTAAACATGAACATTCAGGTATGTCATTCAAAAAAAATGTCTCGTCCGTTTAAATATTTAAGACATTGAATATATACAAATGTCATTCATATTAACTATAACACAAAATTTGTGTGATTTTGTACGAGCCTATGAAAATCAAACTTCGCACGAAATTTGTACAAACCTATGAACCTTAATAAGTTTGTGATGTTACTAATTAAAATAATTTAAGTTGCACTAAATTAGGTTTACATGGCATCTATGCCTAAACCTAAACAAAACTTTAATTAACCATTAGCAAAATTAAAAATTGGGTGAACATTGGCTAAATAAGTTTAATTAAACATTTGTTAAAACTTAATTAAACAAAATTTGACTAAAATTTGGTTCAAACTTGATTAAATTAACATTTGGCTAAACATTAATTAAACATTGGTTAAACAAAAAATTGGCTAAACCTTCACAAAATTTTAATGGAATTCAAATTTAAGTAAATTTGATTTAAACTTCAAGTAAATTTAAAATTGACTAAACCTTGGCTTAACCAAGATTGGATAAATTAAAATTTGATTAAGCCTTGACAAAATAAAAAGTTGACTAAACTTTGGCAAATTTAAAATATAACAACATTAAAATTTGTCTAAATCTTGACAAAATAAAAAACCATCAATAATTGATAAAATTTTATTTATTACTTAATATTTGTAGCTAATAAATAACTTTTCTACCTATTAATTGTTAATGATCAAATAATTAAAAAGAAATAATAATAATAATAATAATAATAAATAATAAATAAAATTATTAATAAAATAATACATTTAATTGATCATAACTATTACATATTAGGATTATATATATGTGATAGTTAATAACCTTGTTTTCTTATGTACCTATCTTGCTTATTGAATAATTAACCTGATTTAATACCTATTTACATAGCTATTTAATTATTCATATACCTATTTATTTAACTACTTTCTTGACCTACCTAACCCACTCACAATGTATGCAAAATGTATAGTTAACATGCTTTAGGTATGGCATAGCCTATGAATATACCTTAATATATTCCAACACACCATAATGTACATCAAAATATAGGTACACCACAT
Organism: Sphagnum tenellum; assembly: GCA_963921925.1. Taxonomy (NCBI): domain Eukaryota; kingdom Viridiplantae; phylum Streptophyta; class Sphagnopsida; order Sphagnales; family Sphagnaceae; genus Sphagnum; species Sphagnum tenellum. Next base: position 1,638,524 of record OY998153.1, read on the forward strand.
AAAGGTAACCAAATTGCAACTACTTTTGTAACTAATTTGATATGACACTACTGAAAACTACATCCTTAATATTCCATTGGAGCCAACCACCCAATTGGTTGCTGAGTGGAAACACTAGTATGAAACAAAATCATGGGTGGATTTGACCTCAATTTTCACTATAATGGATGTTTAGTTGAAACTTCTTATTGAATTTGCATTCCCATCTATGTGCTAATGAGCCTGATGGGAGTAAGGTAAACAAATTATTTTTTGTTTCATAGAATTCCCATAAAATTTTGAATTATTCTTGATTTTCATTCACAAAATTTTCACTTGAAGTTTGAAACTCCATGGATAAATCAAAATGCAAAGTGGAAATTCCATAATGGAAATGCATAATGGAAGTTATAAAGTGGAAATTGCTAAGTGGAAATGTAAAATGAAAATTACCTAATGGAATACATATTAGAAACATACAATATAAATTGATAGTGGAAATGCATAGTGAAAACTATAGAGTGGAAATTGCAATGTGAAAATTGCAAAGTGGAAATGTACAATTGAAATTGCATAGTGGAAATGCACAATGCACAATTAAAATGCACTGCATAATGCATAATCGAATGCAGATGCAATTTATCTTGTAATTAAATATATGTAATATTTGACATGTTTTATTACAATGTAATATGGTTGTTGGATGGCAAAGATCTTGGATGGTATCCAAGGAAACAAATGTTGAAACCTTGATGCCAATAATTATATTTCAGCCATATGTTGACCATATATGAGTCATATGTTGACCGTACATATGTGTCTATGTTGACTTTTGCATGTTGTATGTTGACCGAATGTTGATCATAAATTGATCATGTGTTGAGCATAAATGTATATATATTAGCACCCAAAACCATTACATATTGATGTGTGGATGATGAATGGAAATGCATAGTGGAATGCTTAGTGGAAATGCACGAGCAACCACTAAACAAATTGTTGGGTGGAATTGTTAGTAGAAATGTTGCCACATGTGACATTTTTGCTGGCTACGTCCATTGGGACAAAATCCCAAATCATTAGAGTGGTTTTTGATATTTCAATTCAACAATCGGTGGAATGCACAATGGAATAGCCTACAATTTTAAATAGTGTAAAGGCCTTTTCTTGAATGAAAAACTCAAAAACCCAAAAAATTAATCAACATGGAAAAATGGAAAAGTTAGTAGTCACAAATTAGTTGCATCATAATCACAATAATAGTAATGAATTGAAAAGGATGGTGAGTAATTGTAAAAATAACAAAACATAATTGCAACTTAATGACAAATAGTCACAAATTAGATGGTTGTACAATACAAGATTTTTTGTTTAATGATTATGTTATTTCCATGTTTTCACATTTGACCATAATAAAATGTCACAAACATTATGCAAAAACAAATATTTCTAGAAAAATCCTTGAAGAATATGTTTTTTTAAAAAATGAGTAACAAAAAATTATAGAAAAATAATCAATATTTTTTATTAAAAATGTAATTGTGGAAGTTTTAAAAAGATAAGTTGATGAAAAAAAATCGTTTTTGTACATCAAAACATTCTTAAAAATAGCGGGTTATTATTATTTATTTAAATGTTTAACAAAATAAAATTGGAAGGTTATTCAATAAAAACTTATAAAAGGCTTAGTTGGTGAAACTTTCTAATTGTTTGATGAACTTCTAGAAGGTTCCATTGGATAATTAATATAAGTAAATGTACCAAAAAATCACCTTTTCAATCTCACTAATGCAAGTTGTGATCTATGTATTCTTAGTCCATGATTTCATTGCATCATGCATTGTTCAAGCAATAAAATCATTTAATTATTGTTTGTTGTTGAATCCATATATATTCTGTGTTCTTGTCTTGATTTTTGTGCTCTATGTTAAAATTGAACTTGCTTTTGTCATCGTTCATATTGGTCATTTGAAAATCCCTTTGTATAGATATTTTTCATGCCTTGTGATAATTGTGACAAAAAAAGTCAATTTTCATGGCAATGAATTGTCATACACAATTGCTAGTAGTTGCATTTCCACAACTAGGAACAAATGGGTAGGCATGAGGAAATTTACAAATACTAACGCACATAAGCACAAATGTGTGTGCAAGGACATTCACATGAACAAATTGTCAAGGAGCACAAGAAGGAATAAGTTTTCAAGCAAGTGCAAATTGGTAGACATGAATGCAAACATGATCAAATTCACACGGAAAAATAAGTTAAAAAAAATACATGTTAACAAGTGGTGGAAGAAAAGGTTAAGGTGGTGGCAAATAAAGCATAGTGGCAGAAATGGAAAATTGCAATTCCTCATCAATAACATTGGGATCATATTGAAGTTGTAACATTTGTTTCCTATAAACATCTAAAATCAAGCAACTTCAATTTTGATTACAAAAAAGTTATTGATTATCACAAAAGAACTGAAATTCAAACATGTTTTGGGATTTATTATTTGAATAAAAGGTTCCATTTACCTCATCAATTCAACAAAAAATATTATGACCAAATTGAAGCCTTTCAAGGAGAGAATACATTCATTTTTCCTTTACATGTTAGGGACATGAATGTTAAAGGTGATACAATTTATAAACCACCTACGTAAGAAATTCAAGATGATAATGAAAACTTTCAATAATAGGACAATGTGCACAAAGCTCAAGATCCAATTACATAATTTTTTTAAATGAATGACTATTAAATTGAATGAATGTATATCAAGATTCAAAACCACTCCCAAGCTCTAATCAAGCCTCTATTGTCCTCATCAATCTTGTCAATAATATTTTTACAACATTTACACTTATCAACACAAGAGTTAAAAAACGAAACAATAGTGTTTTTTTTCTTATCATTGAGTCTACCAACAAGAACAATAATGCATTTGTGGATGTAATGGACAAGATAAATGTCATTTAACTTGAAATTGAGCAACATTATTTCAAGGTTCATGATCACAATTTCAAATGGCAAGAAAGTTTATCAAATGAACAATTTTTTTGTTAATATGTTGTCAAACTTAAGCATCACAAAGCATCATGCATTCATAAAAGATCAAACTTGCACTCCCACCTACACAAGTTGGTTTACCTAGTTCTTTAAAATATTTAGAAGACAAATCACTAGTTCACAACTTGCATGTTTTTAGCCATGTGAAACAAGAAAAATTTCATAGAATGAACATAGAATGAATTGTGTTTCATCATACAAATTACAAGAAGTTAGAATTTTTTTGAATGATTCATGAATAGTCGATTTCAACTAAATCACTTGACAAATTTTAATTTCATTGTAGTTTGTGTTTAAATTGTATTATCACTTTTCAATTTTGATATACTAGGTAATTTTTCATGCATTATTGATATAAACCAATTAATTGTTCAATGATCAAAGGAAATAAAGCTATGTGCATCTTGTTAATCATGTCCATGATTTTGGGATATTTGATTAACCATTAGATATACCTCTCATGCAATTCATTGATTCCTTGGGATCTCCTCCCTTGCAACGTAGGTTCAATGTCATTTACTTAATCACTTTGAATTCCTTGCTCATAAACCAATTCTCACATCACCATGTTTGGTTGTTTATAACACATTTTTCATATCCAATTTAAACATCAATTCATCAATGTTACATCGTTTTCATTTAGTATCATCTTATGTAACATGTGATAGGAATGACCACATTTAAGAGGAAAATAAATGTTAATTGGATTTGATCATCAATTCCTAGAAGGTTTTCTTTAAGACGCAAAATTTATTTTACATTACAAGTTTTATAGGAAAATCGTTTGTTGTATAAAGCTTCCAAAATATAATGTTGAAATTTTGTTTGCTTATGAGGTACCATCAACCATGGAAGCAACATATAGGGCCCTTTTCCTTAATCACATATGATTTGATGCCTTCATGGGAGTACCACTTCTTGAAAAGATCCTCCCACATAGCTTTTTGGTAAATTGAAAATAAACATCAAAAGACTTTTGCATCATCCACATATCTTGGTGCCCTCACAAAAAATTAAGAAATTATTTCTTGTGATCAACAATGTCCTATAATTGTCACCAATAAATTTTATATTTGAAACAATAGTAATTTCCTACAAAAACATTATTTTTTCCTTATGGATGTGAATATGAACCATGTCAATGGCCCTTTATATACTTGGCAAGCCCAACAGTTCTTTGAATCCTTCCACGATGTGTAACAAACTTTCACCTTCAAACCATCAAATTTGACCCTTGTAAACTTCATTTACATCATGAATAGCCACACAACTTTAAATGAACTATCAATTTTCCAATGCCAAAAAAATCAAGTTAAATTTAAAATATTTAAATGTATGTGTTATTTTTTATAACAAGTAAGTTCTCTTAATGTTCACAAGCATTGTGGACCTATATTTTGTATCCCAATACCATTTTGTGTTTTAGTTTGTCAATTGTTAAGCACATAGGACCTACCAAGCTAAAAATTTTCAATTCACATTTTGTCATCATATTGAATCACAAGAAACTATGAGTACTAAATCATAATCATAAACTTCATGGGTCATGATTTGGCAATAATAATCGTGCGAAATTTGTTTTTCATAAGTTTGTATGAAATAGACATGGATATCATTCATCTATTTGTAATGTTTGAACATCGATGTCATGTGCATTGTTTAAACACAAATGCCATATGCTTGTCTGTATTGTTTAGACACAAATGTTGTGTGTCTATTCGTATTGTTTGCATATGAAAGTCATGCACAAAACTTTTGTGTTTAAATAATGCATGACATTCGTGTGTAAACGATACAAACCTATGAAATAATAGATTTCACATGGATTTGGAACAAATCCATCAAACTTATGAATTTGTGATGATTGGCCTTGCTTTAACCCAATCACTTAATTCTTCATTCAACAACATTTCATAAAGACAAGAAATCATGTAGTTATGGAATAATGATGCATTAACCATTGTTTCATTAACCATTGTTTCAAACACATACTTATTATTATATATTTTTTCCAATAAAAAAAAATGGCTACAATTTTCACCGTAATCAAAGTTGGATGCAACTTCCAAATGCAAATGGTTAAAGATCAAAAGATCTTGTGCTTGGATTAAAAGTTACAAAAAATGTGTAAGCAAAATGATTTTTGGTAGTTTTGTTATTTTCAACAAAAAAAGTTGACAATGAACATAAAAAGACATTACACAAATCAATTACAAAGAAAATACAACAAAGTGCAAGATGTTAAGCAAAGAGATAACAAAAAAAGAAAATGAACATTATACAAATAGTTCAAAGGTTGACATTATGAATAACATAGATGTGCAATCAAATGTTGCAAATGAAACAAAAAAAAAACCGTGCAATGTAATGTTGTAGCAAAATCATGCACAAATGAACATTTTACAAAAAATGAAGGTCAATGTTACAAATAAAACTAGACATTTAAAGTTGCAAACAAAAACAAGTTTAATTAAACACTGAAGGGTTGCTGTTATAAAAAAAATAGAGAATGCAATGTTGTGACATTGCAACTATGAGATAGAGTCAAAATATAATGAGATGTGCAACCATAGATTCTAGGAGCAATGTTGGAACAAAAAATCAAAACAATGTGAACCGTTGGACCAAAAGGTGAAGAACAAAATGAAATGTTGGAGCATAGTTGAAAGGTTGAAACAAGGTTGGTGCAAATAGGAAAAACAATAAAAGATAAAAAGAAATATAAAGTTTTATGTTTCTTTTCCACTAACACAAGAAAATCATGAATGAGGATAGCCCATTGGCCCTTGTGTATTAATAGGTGGTATTATCACTCCTATTTGTGAACAAAGTAATGTTGAGTTAATAATAAAAAATAAGATAGTAGCTCGATAGTGTGAAAGGGAATCAAACATGATTATGTTATGGATTGAAGTTATTACAAGGTTAGTCTATCTTTAGGCATGAACTAACCTCTATTGTGTGGTAAGAATTGATGTTGACAATTAAATCAAAATTGAGGTGAGAGTCAACTAAATTTTCCTACCAATTCTCACCATGAAAACCAAAGAATATCATGATTAATAATATTACTTGATTGAAAATTGCCCCCTAGGTTCTCATTGGATGATAACCAACTCTTGGAGTACCACCTTCTTTTTTTTTAAAAAACCTCATATAAAACCACTTAAGGTAATAAAAGATACCATTGAAGCTTATGTCAACTATAAGGTTGTAAGGTCTAGGGGGGTTAGTCAAGGGTAGCTAGAATGTTACATAAGGAGAAGTTTATCAATCCCTCCCTCATTGACTATACCATTGATATATAATATGTATTAAAACCTTGTGAGTAAAAATGCCACCTAAGTTTTTTTTTAACAATTAATTTTTTTTATAAAAGAAATCATTTGAAATTTCATTTTTCAAAAAATTTAAATTTTAGAAAAAGAATGTAATTGTTTACTATATTTACCCATTTTGATGTTTATAAGGTTATCAAATTTCCCTTGTTATTTCACAACAGGTTGATGATGTTAATTTGACAAAACTAATTGAAATTGTTCATTTTTGGTACACTTAAACTTTGCAAGATGATTGATAAAAATAAATAAATGTGGATGCAAAATAAAATACAAAATTATGTCACCCCCTTGCACTTCCAAAAGGCAAAGGCAAGCGGAGTGATGTTAACAAATAAAATTAAAATGAAGCCTTCTTTGCAACAAGCATAGCAAAGGGAAAGACAAGACAATCAATGTTCTTTTTTGCTTTTTTTTAATTCCCCAATTCATCAAAATCATCCAATGCCACAATTAAAATAAGTCACAATTATGAATGTACAACCCTCAAAATTAAGTTATCTATTTTGATGTTCAATTTAACTATTCCATCTTGCATCAATATTAAAAAATGGTAAAGTGACATTAAACACCATGAACCATTAATAAAAATGAGAGCATAAGTCTTGAGATGGCTAATCTCCAAATATAAGAGCTCTAGAAAGAACCGCCTTCAAAATACCCTATCTTTCAATGAAAGAAGCATAAAGAGAAACCTTGAATGAAGAAGACTTGCTCTTTGTCAAGCACCTTGGACAACAAGTACACATTGCAAAGTTACTACTAGGAGAAGAAGAAACTCTTCATCTACCACCTTTGACAACGAGTACACATTACAAAGCTATTAGGAGAAGAAGCTCTTGTCACCCACACTCAACAAAAGTACCCACAAACAAAGCTATGAGAAGAATGTCTCTGATCTTCATCACCCAAATTGGACAAAATACCCACAACAAAACTCGAAAACACTCTTCAGCACCCAAACATTTTTGAGATGGCTTCCTAAACCACATGGGCTTCCAATCAAAGAAGCATCAAAAGAAAGGTTACATGAAGAAGCTCTCTTCATCACCCCAAGTCTAACCCCAAAAAATGAAGAAGTACACAATGCAAGACAACTCATATCATAGAAGAAGCTCTTTATCACCCAGTTTGGACAAAAGTAACCACAACAAAACGAACAAGGAGCTCATCTTCATCACTTACTCACCAACCTTCCAAAGAAGAAGAGACTAAAAATTAACTACAACAAAAGAACCCTAAAAGGAAAACAGGTTGTTTTTTCTTAGTCACATATTTTTGGTTTTAGGAAAACTCAAGTTTCGAAAGTTGTTTTTTAATCAAATTATTTTGAATAAGTGTAATTTATTATAATAATTTAAATAGATTATTAAATTATTCAGAATTGATATATTTTAATTATCTATTTAAATTTCTCTAATTTATTTACACCTATAAGTTATAACGTATTTAAGTTATTCAAAATTGATATACATCTATTTATCTATTAAAAATTTTCAAACAGCAAGTAAAGGCAAAAATTAAATTAAATTAAATTTATTACCAGCAAGTAAATTACCACTAGTGAACAATGTTTTCTTTTCTTCTTTTTTTTCAAATTTTTGATATTGCACATCATGGCAATCATCCATGAGAACATTTAGGTCAATTTGGCGATAATCAAAATATTGTAGTAGAAAAATCTTAAGCACTCTTTAATGTTGTAGCCTTGTGGGGGCAGTTCCCACGATTTTTGGCGAATTTTTAATACATTTCTTTTTTTGGGCGATTAAAAAATAAATTAAAAGGGAAATTAGTGACAAAATATTCATTAAAGTTTTACTTTTGGCAAAATGGCAAAAATTCGTCACAAAAAATGGTGGTACGTATGGTAATTTTTAAAAAACATTTCACTTCCGTTGGTTTTTTTTTTTTTTTACTGCTGTTATTTACCGTCCTTTTCGTCCTGCTTGTTGTTTGCTGGCTTCGGTCTCTGCGTCGCACTCTGCCTTTTGCTTCCTTCGTTGTGTTTCCCGTCGTCTTCTTCGATTTTCGTGTCGGATTTCTCGTTTTGTGTTGCAATTGTGTGTGGCATAGGAAGTCCCTTTGCCTGTTTTTATTATTAAACTCAGGAACAGTTTGTAATGCTTTTTTTCCCCGCATTGATTGAATCGCAATTCGTCATCAGGGCCGGAGAAGAAAATTGTGGAAAGATTTGTGTGAGATATATATATGTGTATACATATATATATATATAGAGAGAGAGAGAGCTTGCTTGGAGAGCATGGGAAAGACGAGGGAATGGACGAGAAAAAATGCGACGGGACTAACACAATTTTTTCTTTTGTATGTGTATTTTTGTAGTGGAGAAGAGTTGTGGATGTGCAGAGAGAATTGGAGTTCGTGAGCGAGCGGTGGAATTGGATACGGAGAGGAGGGAATGCTGGAGACAGACGAAGGCCAGCAGGCGGCCTATAATTATGCACCAGGCTGCAGCTGCGACGATACAAGCGGTGAGGAGCTGGGGCTTGCGGTTCTTCCCAGGCATACCAAAGTGTTGGTGACCGGCAACACTCGGACGAAATCAGTGCTGTTGGGACTCCACGGCGTGGTGAAGAAGGCAGTGGGACTCGGTGGCTGGCACTGGCTGGTATTATTGATCAAGCCTTTGTTTAAAAACTGGTAGGGAGTGTTGGACACGACGACGGCTAATTTTTTTGCCGATTTCGTAGCCGATGTTTTGATCTGGAGGAAAATCTAGAGTAGGAAATCGGGCTTGTCTGTAACTTCTTCTCAAGACCGGAATCTAGACCGAGGAACGATCGTCGGAAAGAGGGAGGAATTCGGAAAACGCTAGAATGCAAGGTCTAGCTTAAGGTCCAGAAGGGCCTTATGAGCTCTACTGTGCAAATCCTTGTTGTGTATGTTTAGAAACCTGGAGGCTGTAGAGCTTTGCAGCTCTGGCTTTTATGCGTTATTATCGCAGCCCTTCAGTATTCACAAAACTGTCTGCACTTCCTTGTGTTTCCTGTTCTTCCAAGGTTGAAGAGGAAGCAATATTGTCTGAATGTAAACCATTTTTTATGTGTATTGCCGGGGTCAGGTGCTCACAAACGGTGATCAAGTAAAACTGCAGCGTAATGCATTGAGCGTGATTCAAGTTGCCACGGGTCAAGAAGAAGAAGAAGAAGAAGACGACGACGACATCCAGGAAAATCTGTTCTTCAGCGGAAATAGCTTAGGTTTGTCTACCGCATACCTCCCTGACTCTCTTTTCCAAGCGCCGCTCTTATAAATTGCGCTCTGATGCATGCGATTCTCTAAGATATTTGTGTCTCTGACGGTTCTTACCGTCTCTGGCCTCGTCAGGTTCCATCGCCGCAAAAAGTTTTCTGCATTGGTTCACACAGAAATTTCCTGTTGTGATCAGGTTTGTGAGTAAATTCAAGGCCGGAATTCTAAGATTGATCTCTCAAGATGCTGCAATGGTAACAGTACCATCTGCAGGTCCTAGAAATCGGTAATCAACAATGGAAGGACCTGTTTTCAAGGAAGCACCAGCTTGCAACAAGCTCTCCAATGTAGACACAAGAGTTTGATGAAACAACAGTGTTTGATCACACAGAAAAGTGATGTTGGGGAAACCTGATGATGTGTGTGTGTGTGTGCGCGCACATGCTGCAGCAGATGGCTACTTAAGAACATTCAAGACTTGTGGGCAACATCAAAAGTCAACAGTGCAGTCTGCTGTACAAGCAAGCGCTAGAGACGGTAATGATCCGGTGGCTGATCATCCTGCTGCTGTCTTTGAGCATTCAATTGAGAAGAAAGCTGGAGATGCCAATGAAGAAACAAGTCCCTCTTCCAAAACCCTAAGTCTGGTATGATAACACATGCAAGATCATACCCTGATTTCATCTCATGTTGCTCATCATCAAGGTTGATTCAATCCTTCGTTATGTATGATGAAGTTTCTGGGGCAATGGCATCCCCTTTCTAGCAACAGCCAATGTGGGACATTTTCACAGAACCTCAAAAAATGGCCATTGTGTCCAACACTCCCCACCATTGGACTGGTATCCAAAATCTTGGATATTTTTTTGTATTCTCAACATTCTCACAGAACCTCAAATATAAGATTGTTTACAGGACTAAGTCCTTTAGTTGTGGTACCTGATTAGGGTTAGTTGCAAAGGTGTCCCAAAAGATACACACTTGGTCTGAAAGAGAATGTGTCTTTGAAATTGCTTAGTCCTTTTGTTGTTTGAAGCAGTGCCAACTCTTGCAGTTGATAAAACTCTAGTTCCTATTTATCCTGTTCTGGATGCAGACAGTGGATCTCAGCAAACTAGAGACTGCTGCACTCAGGAGATATCAAAGGCATTTTAAGCTGGTAAACTCATCTGATCATGCACTTTAAAAGGATGAGTACTGTAGTGCCACGAAAGGTTCGGGCGGGCTGTAATGATCAATTTAATTAATCTTGAGAAATTTTTTTGGAAAAGGTCCATCAGTGCTGCAGGAAATGCATTGTTTTCAAGGGAAAGGTCCAGTAATCTGCCAAAAAGGTCCATTACAAGTCCAAGCCAATTTCCATTTTTTTTTGTTTTGATGTTGCAAGCACACATGTGCAACATTCTGAGCTTTTTTTGGCGCCAAAAGGTCCGGTTTTGGGGGAAAACGTTCGTTACAAAAGTCCAAAAGTCATTTATTTGCCCAATAAAGGATTGTTTCAACCTCCAGCCCGAATTCATTAACGAACCTTTCGTGGCACTACGGTAATAGCTCAGATTGAGTGCCAATCAAGTGTGGACTGTCCCCAGACTTCATACTTGCATGCACACTGTTCTACAGTGCCATCCTGTGTGTGAGTCCTGTGAATGAGGACAAAAGCACAGCAACAATTCAGTGACATGATCTGCAGCTCAGTTGATGATCTCCTGAATACTAATTAGTCCATGCAACCAATATCTGACATAAATGCTCTTTGTGAATGATTCAAGTCCAGGACAGGTTTGCCACAGAAGGATACAGAATCATTTATACCACATTCTAATGAGTAATGCAGTGATCAGTTCCTGCTGCTTTTGTGTATGGTGACAGACATGGGTTTGAAGTTTTGTGATAGGATCTCCATGTTGAGACTTGAGACCCTCATGCTGCAAATTTAAAATGTAGGATTTGTTTTGCACTTCTGATTTTATTTGTATATTGTATCAGATGGAACTAACACCCTTCCATGATCTTTGTATTGATGATCTTAAAGGTCGAGGTTGGTCAAAATTCTTCTAAACAGCAACTTTTGGATGCAGTTGGCAAACATTTCATGTCACAGGTTAGATGGAAAGAAAAACCTACATCTTTGATTTGTCATCTTGAGAGAAATGGGGACTGAGGTTTCAGAGTAGCTGCAGTCAGGATAGGCTTTACTAGGGATACATGGGATATTATAGAACTACAAGTGGAGCAATCTGCTCTGCTGGATGGCTCACAGATGTGAAAGATTCAATCATTCATCTCAGGCAGCTCTCTTGTAATCTAGTAGGAAGAAGGGCCCATGGAATTGGTTCACCATTCTTTCTGAAGATCCCATTAGCAAACCAGCTGTTAGAAAATTGGTCCTCAAGTTGAACTGAATACTATGCAATCTAGAATCCTTGCCCTGTCTAAGTGCATGCCAAGTGGCCATGCCTACTTGGACTGTAGAAACCCATGCAGAACTTAACACTTGAGTACCAGATTAGTGTCCATTGAGTTTCAACGAACACCTTTCTGACCATAGGACGAAGATTCAATAACTATCTAATATGTCAATTGCCTGCTCGTCAAAAGTAAAGTTGCCAAAGCAATTTGTAGAGTTATCAGAGTCCAGGTTGTCAACAATATCTCCAAGTACCTGCTGAACCTAAGATTAGCTTTGAACCTTCAAGGTGTTCTCCCATCTCAGGCAGACCTGCCAAAATGTGAGCCATGCAAATTGGATTTTCCTACAATCCATCAAGCAATGGAATGGTGTTTCCACCAAACCACTGCTACCTCTTTTTTTTACAGAGCTTTAACATGGGATTCTCTAGTCAACTACAAGTGAGGGACCTGGAGGTATATTCTGTGTTCAGTCTCTGCCACAAGTCCTAATTGCATGGGGGCCTGCAGCAAGTGTTCCCAACTTTGCAGTACATTATAGTCTAGTGTACATTATTGACCTTTTTGAACATCATGAGATGCTCCACACAGACATGATCCCAGAACTCTGCACTGTGCTTCTACTTGAACTGAGGCTACCATTTTCCGTTAGTTTCTTTAATGTTGTAATTTCCAAGACTGTTAAGTCAAATTCTTGTATGAAAGCTTTGCTTGGGATATGTTAGGGAACAACGCAAACAAGCTGCACTTTTTGTACTGAAGAACACAACAACATGATAATTGTGTTATTAACTGTCATATATAACAAGAGCCATCAACTTCATTTTCTCCAATAAACCCCTTAATTTGAGTCTAATATTTCTCTCTAGTTTCTGTGCAAAGGAATTACCAAAATGTATTCAGTCACAAGTCTTTTCCAAAAAATTCTCCCTAAAATGCAGAAAATGCAATAAAAGAGTAAACTATGCATCAAAATACCAGGGAATGATGCCCGCATCCTAGGAATCATAATCAAGCAGGAATACTACCTTCATGATACATTCATGATGCATTCTATGACAACTTTAGACTTTTACAACTTGAATCCAAATGAATAGAAGTTGGGTAAGAGAATTCCTGTCTGATGGTCCAAAGACTTCAGACCAAAAACAAGTAAATGTCTAATGAAAAGAACAAAAGAAAACTGAAAGATGAGTATAAAAAACAGACCTCAAAACTTGAAAGTAGGATACAGAAAACAAAGACCTCAACACAAATTTTTAAGGGAGCCGATTAGTTAGTGACATGAGTGTAGTGAAAATAATTTCCAACCACCCTTCACTCGATACCCCTGACATTTCTTAGCACCAAGTGAGTTAGGCCAATGTCAAATATCAACTACTGTGATGAGTACAACTCCACTAGTGCAAAGAATTGGTCCTGATGCTGGCTAACTCAACAAATGTAAAAGACAATTGACCTTCTAAAAACAAAAAACAAACTTGTACCATATGGGAGAAAAATAAGGGAGAAAAGAAAATCAATGAAAAAAACATTATGAACATCAGGAGTTGTTCAAAAGCTTCCTCAAAAGGAATGCAAAAGTCCTTGAATTGTAGATTCCAGGCTTCCACTCTAATTTGATGTGGAAAAGGAATGGCCATAGCAAGTACAGTAGACGAAATACAGAAATTCAAATATCCAAATTGTCCAAGAAGAGACCACAAGTTAAGCTAATTCTGCCAATCATGTGGTCTAAGCTTCTCCCAGAAGCTATGAATTGTGAGGCCATACATAGAGTTCAAGGAGGAGAGATAAAAGGAGTTTTCAGTGACTTTGATGATACTTGGGCTAAGAAATATGGCATCCTATGTCAAGACTAGGCAACTCTTGCCCACAGAATTCTCCTCACCATGGATGCAGAATAGACTTCACCAGATGATACCACCCCACCCCTCAGTAAGAAAAACATCATCCTTAGTCACCCTGCTGCATGGACTCACTGGGCAGAAGCACACAAGAGCTCAGTTCTGATGAAATATATGATATAGAGACAGCAAACCCCCCCATCCCTATCTTGTCTGCATGAGAAGGCAAGCTCTCAATGGGTTATTACAGATGTCACTTCTGCAAAGATTTATACAACCTTTACTCTATGAAGAAGGCTGAAACAACTTGCTCAGTGGGACGTGATCCTGGTCTTTCCAAATTGTGCAAGAAGTTCACATCCATTAGTCGGTGGTTGTATGTAGACCGAGTAATCTCCATTGTCCCATTCAAAATGTCACCATCTCGATAGCTGATTGGAGGATGTAACAGAAATACCTGGAAGGAGCCCACCACATCCTCTTTCACATCTTAATTACAAGAAAGACCAGCCTTACTAGGGATTACAAATCAGGTTTTATGCACTGGTTTCCAATTCCTATCAGATTGCAATTCAGTCAGAAAGCCATACAGCAAGTCATAGAGGAACTATGGTAAATTACATCTTTCACAAGGGAAAGATGGCTCAAATAATAGGAAGGAGATATATGTACCTGCTGGCCCCAATGTGTGGAGTCCTCCAAACTAGGAGCAGTGGTCAGTTCCACTTCATGATCTGCAGGATCGCTTGGACATCCCTGTCACAGAATCAGGTGACCCAAATCACTATAAAAATCTCAAGCCACTGTTCAAGTTTGGCACAACAGCTCAGCCTACAACATTTGACTATCATGGACAATAATCCACAGCAAACCAGTTTGTGCTATCTACTGTCTAAGTCAACTCCAACAGCCCATTCTTTGAAGCAGCCAGAAACCATGGTCCTTTCCCCAGCAAAGCAGTGTCCCAACACTAGCAAGCTGCTTTTTTTTAAACCTCACAAGGTAGGAACATTGCATACCTTAAAATGGACATCAAACCAGCCAGCAAATCCACAGAGGCTTTGGTGGCCTGAATCAAGTGGGATTCTGAAAGAAGAATGAACACTTGAAACCTCATCCAGGGTTGCAGTACGGCAGTCAAACTCTTTCACAACAGCAGGTGGCCCAATAATCTGATTTGGATAGAGGTTGTTCCATAGTGATGTCTGCACAACCCAAGGGCAATAATGCTAACTTACTGCACAGTTGGCATACTACAAATAAATCCCCAGCTTTTGGCTGAATGTTCATCAGGGTATCACTTCAACAAGGCTGCTGGTTCCAAAGAGGTTTGAAATGCAAGAAAACCTGCAGGAAGTACTTGCGTTGCTCCTGACGATAAGGATCAGTTAGCAAAGACATGTCTACACCATACTGGCTGCTTGTCTCATGTAAGAAGTGACTCCAGTCAGACATTGAGTTGTGGTACTCTTGCACCTTGTGCTCTCCCAGACTGGTTTGCATTGGTGCAACCCACATTCGTGCATGACTTGGATACCTATAGTAAAACAGTTCATTGAAATGAAAGCTACAATAAAAATCAGCAGGTAAAATCTACAAGAGAGTATTCAATGTCTACATTGGCAACACAATATTCAACTCCAAAAATGAACTGCATTCAGTGTTGCTGCAAATAAGAAAAAATTCAGAGTGTCTCCCTTAGGTTAAAAAGTCAAAACATCAGGTGAAACTCTGTACCCACATTTACAGGAGAGAGGGGAGAGAGAGAGAGAGAGAGAGAGAGCATACATCATGCCATTCGGTTTGAGCCACCGGTCACGGGCATGGATGACCGAATCAAACATGGACTCCCGGACAAGGAAGTAGCCCATCCACTCCGAGATTATAATGTCGACTGTTCAGCAAGTACAGGAGAGATGCCGCCATAGTTACTACTCACCCAACCCTGGTTAACCCCACACTACAAAACCCAACCCAGACATTGAACATAAGGTTTGCTGGTATCCTGTACCTTGCTATACCTGGGAAGAGTCAAGTTGATTGACCCTTGAGTGCCTGTGACCTTTATCCAGTCCAGACCATACTGAGTATGGGGGCACCACAGTATTAAAATAGAGCTCCTATTTGGCCTCTACACAACCTTTGCACAATTCTTGTGCAGGTTATTTATAACTTAGAAAGAATTCCCAAAAAAAATCAAAACAAATCTGTCCCACTACCTTCATGTGTCCTACATCCAAATCTAATTTACCTTCTGTCTATCATAGCTCTACCACAAATGCCTCTCATTTTCGGACTGCCTGGTAGACTGCGTGAGGGGAGCACACACCTTTCTCTGGAAGGTTGATATCCTCAATGGAGCCTTCAATGACTTCAACAATGTGATCAACACCATTTCCAACTGCTACAGTTCGTGCATGTCCTGCCATGTTGGTGGCTTCAACAGCATACACTTTTTGAGCTCCTGCTTGAGCAGCCCAGATTGCTAAAATGCCACTTCCAGTGCCTACATCCAGCACTGTCTGCACCATGACCCATAATATCCACCCCCAAAAGTTAATCTAGGATTCAACCATTGCAGATATTGTACATAAAACCAACTGTATGAGACTGGTGCTTGCTTACCCCCCTTGTGGTCTATAAATTGGATGCTTCTACTTGGTTGCTTTAAACCCTAAGAGAAGCAAACAGATAAAATTCAACAGTAATATGGTCCAAGTTCATCCAGAGACTCGCTATATTGTTGTTTCGAGTGACGTAGGGTTACAAATGCAACTCACTTTGCCTTGAAAATGGCGAGCGTTCCGAAAAATTGCATTATAGTAGGCGTCCATGCGCACTCGGTCCGACAGCATCTCTTTTTGGTGGTACAAGAAGGCATAGGTGCAAAAGTAGTTCGCAAAATCTGCCGCTTTATCCACACTTCCTCCCTTGGGCGGCGGCGCTCCCACCACCGTCCCTCTGCTTGCCAATCCCGCTCCATTTGCGTGCCCATTCATTGTATCTCCAGAAACGGAACTCCAAACGAACAAACACACGCACGCACGCACAAACCACAATGCACAGCGCCCGCAAACTTCAAACACAAACAGACGCTTAGACTGTGTTGCAAATGAAATTTCTTCGCTGTTTCTTATAGCACGAAAAAAAATTCTTCCAAGAAACACACCAAAAAAATCTCAGGACACAAAACATGTATTTGCTAGCCACGGCCTCAGTGACACAGAGAGAGAGACAGAGAGAGAGGAGAAACTCGAGAGCGGAAGCAAAAACAAAGGAACGACGACGTGCGCCGGAAACACAGGAGGAGAGAAAACACGCACTCACCACTTCAGAGACGCTTTTAGGGTTAGGGCTACCATGCTCGTTTCTTACTGGACATTGGCCAAGATGTGATTGGAGCCGTTGGATCACAGGAGTCTTGCTCCGACCTGAACGTTCGAGGGTATGGCAGCCACAAATACAAGGACCCGGAGGGTATCAGAAAGCACTCCAATACGGTCCACAGCCCTTTTTAACCTAGCGCAATTTACCACATCACGGAAAATTAGTTTACCTGTGGGTACCTAAAATAACTGGAAGTTCCAGTTATTGGCCAATGGCGTGGTCACCTTTTCATTTTGCTTTTTTTTTTTTCAAATTTCAAACAAATTTATCATTTCTAAACATGATGGGATCAACAATTTAGTTTGTCAATAAAAAATGCCAAACCTTGACACCCATCATTGGAAAATTAATATACAAGTGCTTAAAATCCCAGTTTTTCAGCTATTGACCAATGGGATAATATGGTTAGCACTTAGGACATTAATCTTTATATTAAAAATTAGTGTGGCCCAATAGTTGGAACCTTTGAGTTTAAGTGGGAGATCTTTGTTAAGATCATTTTATTTTTTATAAATTTTGTCATTTGCATGTTTGTCCCAGATAAATTTTTTCATTTGGGAACAAGCACAATCATTCTTAGGTTGTGTTCCCTTGTGAAATGCTTATCTCTATAGGAAAATGGCCATGCTCCCCAAAGTGTGATATGCTTTGTGTTCCTTGTGTCGAGTAAAGGAAATGGTTGTGTTCCAAGGGAGATGCTTATGGTCCTTAAGGAAATGGTTGTGTTTCCAAGGAGAAGTTTTTGCTTGTAGGGGTGAGAGATGCTTGTGCTCCTAAAGAAGATGTGTGAGCTCTCAAGGGAGATGTTTGTGCTCCCATGAAATCAGTTGTGTTTCATGAGGTTATGTTTGCATTCTCCGAGGAAGGAGATGTTTTTGCTCCCCAAGGAAATGGTTATGCTACTCTAGGAAATGTTTGTGTCCCCTTTGGGAAATGCTTTGTGTTCCTTGGGGAAATGCTTGTGTTTTTTGGGACATCTTTGTGTGTTTTAGAAACATGGTTGTGTTCCTTATGGAACATGGTTATGTTGCCCTAAAGAACAACCTTCCTTTGAGTTTTAAGAAAGAGTTTACACGTTTATCTTCAAAATGAGATTACACGTTTATCTTCTCCTTGAAAAACTTGACCCAACTTTTTTTTTTTCCCCCTTTGACACTTGATTGGAGAAGTGGCTCAAGTTACACATTGAAAACATTTCAAGAACCACCTTCTTCTTGACTAGAGAAGTGAGTGAAGTTGCACATTGAAAACATTTCAAAAACCACATGCTCTCCTTCAATGGCTTCCACCACATGAACATCCAATGAAAGTTCATAGGAGAAACACATTGAGAAAAAAAAATTCTTGTTAAGAAAAAACTTGAACTCAAAACCTTTTGCTCAAAAAGGTGATTCTTAACCATTGATAATTAAGGTACATTTTTTTTAAAAATTGACAAAACATTTATTAGTTTTGCATTTGTTTTATAATAGTGTTGAACATAGTGCTGAATTTAAATTGATTTTCATATTTGTGATCTACCACTACCCATTATCATTGGTAGTGGTATTAATTAGTTGGGGGGAAGTGCATTCGAAATGTGTGTTTTTCTTGGTGATAAGGATGTTTGATTAGCCTATTCCCGTGCCAAAGTTTGTTTTTATTAAATAATCCATAATAACTAAAATATCTTGTGGTAATAGAAAATATTCATTTCAGGTAAATATAGATTGAATCTTTTATTCATATTCAATCGACCAGTTTTTCTAAATTCACATCTTTGTTGGAATTATTTTTTATGCAATTTTTTACGTATAGATTTGGAAAATGTGAATATTCCACCTATGTAATATAATTGTTCATAAAATTTTATTACAGTATCTTCAATGGACTAAGGATGAACCCACCTGAAATAGAAAATTTTATAGCTTTTCTTTTTCTCTAGTTATATTGTTTAAACGATTGAAATTTGGGCCAAAAAAAATGGGATAAAGTGTGATGTTATTTGGAATATATTGGGGAACATATTGAAAACCATTGAAAACCTTGTGGGTACAATATAGGCACACCAAAAAAATTTAAATAATCTTGTTTTACTTTCTTAATTGTGCATGTTGAATTTTTTGTCGATTGTATGAAATTTATATTTCACAACATATTTGTCCCCACTTTTGGCTTCATGCAATCATGTCAATGGATAATTTTTGTGTTCAATGCATACAAAAACATGAAGTTAAAAATTTTTCACTTACAATCCTAATGATATATATGTGACCAATTACAAAATGCAAAAATCCAACAAATTCTCAAGGACAAAAATGACATAAAATTGGCCCATTCACCAACCATTAAGTTCTTTCACATCCAATCCTTTATTGAGGTTGCAAGTCCTCCAAGATCACTTTTCCAACAATTCTTCATGCCCAAGTATGGTTTGCCATCACAACCTATGCACTTTACATACATATCTTGATATATTAACCTAAAGAGGTTAGAGGTTTCCTCTTGACTACATGAGGCCCAAAATGAGCCCAAGAAATTTCATCCTAGAGTTGTCATCTTGCTATAGTGACCTTGCTAAAATACCCTAACCATTGGAGCATGCATGGGCCCATTAGTCATCATCCAAAGATGCAAGGACAAATCTAATGTCAAATAATGCATCTTTAGTTAGATCATACACATGCTCATTTCCATTCACTATAATCTTTGGTGGCATCAAAATTTTCACTACACACACATGATAAGAATGCATGAAACCTGATACGAGTCTTTTAAAAGAACATCACTTGTACCCCACTTTTGGTAGTATAATCTTGCAACCTCCTCATCTTCCTTCTTGTCTTTGAAAGCATTTTTAACCTAGTGCAAAGGTCTTCTACAAAAGACAATCCAAAACTCATGTCCTTTTTAATTGCAAACTACATCCTCAAATTTCACATGCCAAAATACCCTGTTGAAGGGCCTCCAAATGCCAAAATAAAATGTTTTAGGTATGTCAAATAGATGTTTATGCAAGAGTGCCACCACCTCCTGACATTTTGTGATTTCTCCCCATGAACATTGAGTTTCTCTCTACAAAACCTTTTGTGGTAGCCCTTGCCCCATCATGCGAACCCTTGCCATGTTCACTTCAAAAAAACACCATAACATCTTACAATTGTTAATAAGATTAAAGTATTGAGTATCTACTTACAAAAAAGTGGGGCTTTGAACTTTTAAAGTAGGAGGTGCAACCATCTAACCAAACAATATGCCATTGTGGCACATACCCACCATCAATCATGTGGTCTCAATGCAATTTAAAACAATGTTGGACAAAATTTTAGTCATATTTTTTGTTTTCAAAAACGTAAAAATGATATACAATAGGTATGCATGAATCATCATCATACAGGCTTGCATTGTGATTATGTTGAAAAGTAATATGGACAAGAATATTAACCTAATAATTATGCCACAACATTGATTGCACCTCATTTTGGATTTCAAAATTATAATTTTCAGTGAAATCAACGATTGAAACCACGTTACCAACAAATAAGGACTTTATACATGTTTTAAATTGCTTGTCCTACCACTAGATTTTTATTTATGTTCTTATTTCTTCAACCCCATTTTCAATATCAAAATAAAAACTATGAAATTGTTAGGTTTATGTGGCTTAATTGTTGAAAATGAAGATCTAGTATATTATATTTGGTATTTTTCCCTATTTCCATCAATATAGTTCTTTGATTTATTTTCTTATGGGAAAACTCGTAAGTTGAAATTTTACGTCTTGTAACATTTTTCCTTCTTTGAATTTTTTTTCCATACCAAACATAAATTGATCTAGTTTGTGAAAAATTATGTTAAATAAGAGTGGAATTAAAAAACTATTCTTGAAAATCCCCAAATGTGTGCAAAATAATCATTACTTGAATATGTCATCTTGAATTACCCCCAAATCGTTATTGCCTTTCAAATATATAAATTGCAATGTTGAATGACATGATTTATTTAATCTGAATTCATGAGAACTACCTATAAATCATTTTTCTGGCTTCCAAGACCATTATTTAAAATGTTGCACTATTTTTTCTCTTGGAGAAGCAAGAATTAACGGCCTTTTTAAATTTTATTAAATTAGGATATTATTACCTTTAATGTAGGTAAAATGAAAATTTGGCCCTTGCATATACATTCTATAAGTTCAAAAACCCAATTTCCATCCAATCCATCAAGTGACTTACCTTTCTTTGTCAAACCAAGAAAAATAGTTTTATAAGTCATATTGCTAAGCTTCCCTTAAATATTTCCACAACAATAAACTAATAATATAAAATTTAATAGAATTATTATCAGTCCATTAAAGCATCCCTAGTTATTTTTACAATTGTTTATCATTTTCTGAACATATGTATTAGTGTCACTTTGTTAACTATTTATGCATAACAAAATGTTAAATTTAGATTTCATGTAATCAACAAACTCATCAAATTTAGTCTATTTATAAACCAAAGTAATTTTTTTCAACTACTTATTAGACTATGATGTGGTGTTTTCCAATCCATAAAGGTATTTATGAGATTTTAGCCACTTGACCAACAATGGACTAAAGCCATTACTCTCCATTGGGTAGAATGGGGAAAAAGTCCACCCCATAATTGCTACATTCACCAAAAACACATTTCTTTACATGTCATTCCTACATGTCACTTTTGGCACAAATAATCATCTCTCACAAAGCAATTAACCTTGTGTAAACTCTTAAAGATGCACCACATGTATGATTAATATTATAACAAACAAACTAGCATTAGCAATTGCAAGCCCCTTGTCATGTGGCCTTAAGGTGATCCTAATATTGTTCAAGGCAATGTCAAGTTCATCCATTTGGACATGGTAGATGCAACAATGTGTGTTACATTCCATCATTACCTTCACAAAAAATGGCTTGAAACTTTGGAATATCCTTTCAACCATGATTATGCTTGGGTGAACTTTGATTTTTTCAAGAAAAATTGATTGCAAAATAAAACCCAATAGTACATTAGTACACACAACAACACCTTACAATCCATGTCACTATTTAACCTAACACAACAATCCATCAATTTATGCATCAACATTTTTAAATCCATCAATTTCCTTTACAACATTTAGTTTAGTCCTTAAATGTTCAAAAAACCTTATATAACATGCCATGAAGTGGCATAGATTAATATAATTCTTGGCTTTTTGGACTAGCAAATCTAATACAAAAATACCCAATTTGAATACCCAATTTGAATTTGGACAAGCGTCAAAAAGACCATTCCATCTTTTTGGACAAGTCAATTTTGACATGTCCATTATGACTAGGGTGGTCTTTTTGATTGGCAAAATACGGACCATTCAATTGGTCAAATTTTTATTTATATATAAATATTTTACTTGAATAATTATTATCAAAAATAATGTGGTAGGCAGGTAGGTGGTAACGTAGCCTAACATACTTGACCTACCTTAATTTAACCCAATGTAACTAATTATGTAACATATTTAACCTACTTTACCTACCTTAACCCTTTAAGCATGTACATAAGTTATAAATGTTAAGAAATTAACCCTTTTCCTCCCTAATAATAAACCGTGTCTTTAACCAATGGACTACACTATCAAAAGGTGTTCAACTTTGTCAAGTTTTTCATTTCACATGATCAACACATCACTATAAGACTATGAAATACATAGGTAGGTAGGTTATAAGTTTTACATTTAAATGGGTGGGTGGGTGGGCGGGTGGGTGGGTAAATAAGTAGGTGGGTAAATAATACATTTAAATAGATGAGTGGGTTGATAGGTGGGTAGGTTGTAAGATTGTAAGTGGAAGGTAGGAGGTAAGTATGTAATAGGCATAAGATGTTCTATTTGACTAAAGAACATTGGTCATTTTAATTAATGTTGTCAATTATTTATGTTTAGTTTGACTTGATGTCCCATTTGACTAAAACCCATTGGCCAGTTTGATTAAGGTTGTCTAACTTGACTAGATGTATTGGTCAAATAGGTCATTATAATCAAGTTGATTGGTCAAACTTTAACAATGTCTTGCATTGATGAGGTTGGATCTGCATTAATGATGGCTATGAATAAAAATTGTTTTGATGCAATTTTGGCATTGGAGTTTGCTTATGTAATATCAATTAATGGCTTATTCATTTTTACCAACACCTTTTATTTTACAAAGGCTAATTTGGGTGGCAAGATTTAATCTAGTGTGTTTACATAAACATCTTTATCCATGATTTTTTTCATTGTGCTCGTCCTACATAAGGTGTTGGATAACCCTAAATAATTCACACGTATTTATAGAAATTGATATTGCTAACCTTTTTGTTTTTATTCCTCCATGATGAATTTAACTCAAAATTTAAAAAATAAAATCTTCTGTTTGCACATCAACATATTGTTTATTATTGTGATAATGTATGACCTTTTCACAATTAATTTTTTTCTTTCTTTCCTCCTTTGCAACCTATGTAGACCTCTTTTCACGATCTTTAACCCTTTGCTTTTTATGTCTTACACCATTTTGCTTGTCCCTACTTTTTTCTCACCCATCACAAACCTTGCAAGGACTAATATTATAAACGATAAACCAAATTATTAAAAAATAAAACCTTCATTTCATTTTCAAAATCAACTAAATGAAATCAAGCATGAAATGGCTCCTTGCTTTAATGCAAAAGAAAACCTTAACTTGCAACAAGGATGCAATGTAAAGGTTGAAGACATTAAACCATGGATGTCATCACTTGCTTACTGTAAACTAAGCAGTTCAAGTAACTTAAACGATGCAATGGATATCAATTTTACAAATGAGTTGGAAATTATGTTTTATTTTGTTCAAAATTTAAAGAAGTTGTTTACTATTGACTCAACCTATGCATTTTTAAGAACTTTCAATTCAGACAAAGTAACCACAAGCAACTTTGCGTGTTTAGTGCAAACATCTTGTGACCCCAATTGGAAAACATAACCCGAAAACTAATTGTAAAGTTGCACCACCATAAACTTGACAAAACCATTAAAATAACACACAATGATATTACATCAATTGACAATGTTCCACCATCTTGGGCTATAGTTATGGACAAAGAAAAGATACATGGAATTGCCATATTTTTGGCACAACATAAGAGAGAACATACTTGAATAAGAAATGAATGGGAATTTGAACTATCTATTCAAAAATATTTCATGAGGCATATTGGACCCAAAACCTAGTACAAGAGGAAACTATATTGACCAAAAATGAATATGAAATAATTGATGTCATTTGGTGGCAACTAAATTCTAAACCCAATTTATGTCTTTTTTAACAAACAACTTTAGCTAGTTATTTGGCTTTTATTTAAAATCAACATTCAAGAAAATAAATATGAAAAAGTATCATTTTAGGGTTTTCAAAAGTCCATTTAACTCCATTTTGTGTGCTAAAATTGAATGGAATCATGTATTTACAATTCATCAACATATAATTAAATTTTAAATAGGAAAAAATTATTGTTAAATGACAATTATTTAATTAGTGAGTCCATATGCACAATTTTTTAAGGGGTGTAAAAAAAATTGCACCATTACAAGATTTTATGGACATTTTATGTTGCAAACACCCCATTTTGGGAGTTAAAAGTCTCGAGTGGTGTCCAATTTTTTTGGATCAAGGTTTGTGGGAACACACCTTGTCCAAATTGAAACTGTTTAAACCATTAGAAGGTATTGAAAATTATTACAATTAAATGTAATCAAATTCCCAAAACAAATATATGTAACATAAGTCAAGTGTCACAACCCCACGTTTGGAAGAGTGTGAGGATGACACTCACACTCCCAAAATGAGGACTTGGGAGTCCTCCAGGACTCCCGAACTTTCAGAGTTCGATTGCAGGGATCAAAACACCTTGCCTTGATGCGTTATTCATGCCATTGGAAAGCAATCGAAGTGTAGATGTTGAAAATGGCTTTGCATGAACCATTTGGACATCTACAGCATAAGTTATGGCAAAAGGAAGAGCCGAAAGTTAAACTGGCAGTTTGACTTTCAACCACTAAAGTCGAGAATCGACCCGACTTCAATGTGTACAGATCAAGTGCAACACACCGTTGGAAAGCTCTCAACGAGAGCTACAAGTTTGCTTCAGACCTCATCCCAATTCGAGGTTTGAGCAGTTATGAACTCACAAAGTCCCGAGAGTCCAAACTAGGACAATTTAAAGACTCTTCCTTGGGAGTCCCGAGACAAAAAACCATTCGAATATGGGTGCCACGGAGTAACACAAAGAATATTATATAAGGGAAGATGGTGGCTTCCCCCAAGTTCGGGCCATGGTGAGTCTTGTGAGTCCAAAGTTGCATGTGGCTTGTCCTAGCACCAAGGGTGCTCGAGAATGCAAACTAACCAACTAGTTGGTTGGTTTGATGCAGGTTCGAATGAATAACTAATGTTTGTCCCTCTTCCTAGTTCCATTTCGGAGCTTCAGCACGCCCCTCTACCCCTTTTAGTGCTAAGAGCTGGGAGCATGCCCTCAAGTCCCCCCTAATTCCGCTGTTTTAGAAACCAAGGCCTACTTTGGGCTTGACTTGGGACTTGGGAGCGTGTCACAAGTAACCATTTGAAAGATAGAAAATCTAACTGCCAAAATGAGTTTTAATCATGTAAATGACAATTTGCAACATCAACATACAAATTTAACATGCGATGGGTTAATAACGAAAATTGTGTGAAGTTCATTCATTCATAGGTTTGTAAGTTTTACACACATATATTTTGCATTGAAAACACATTTAACACAAATAAATGTGTTGATGAATGAAATACGCACCTATGAATGAACAAATTTCACACAATTTTTGCATCTTTATGTCAAATGTGTTTTTAATACATGATATAAGTGTGCAAAATGTAAAATTATGAATGAACAAATTTTGCATGATTTCCATTACTAGGTCATGGAATGTTAAATTTGTGATGAAACGAACTTTGACTGGAAATGTTGATAGCTTTTGAACAAGTTTAAAAGGTCTTTTCAATGGATAAAAGGTTTTAAGACCTTTAGATTGTGGAATTTTTTAAAATTGTTAAAAAGTTATGAACTCTCAAACTTTCAATATTCATGTAATTTGGCAAAATTGAAAATCTCACAATTTATTTGTTATTTGGATGTAGATGCAATGGAGAGTTGCAAAATATATTATAGGTAAAAGGTGTTGGTGATTCCTTTCAAGTTAAGGGCATGCTAAATTAGCCTATGGTTCATCGTTGCACCATTTTGGCTCCAAATGCACTATTGTTTTTGTTTATGACTAATAATTCAACTTGAGTAGCTTGATTTAATCCCATACCTAAAGTTCCCACACCTTCTTTTTCTTCTATGAATTAAGGATTCATTGTTCTTTTAACATTCCCCAAGTTTGTATTTTATTGTGAAATTAAAAATTGAGAAATTAATTATCACCAATACCACTTGATAAACCTAAGGGTGTAATTATTTTTACCATTTAGGTGTATGGGTCCCCTAGAGATACATATAAAGAAAAAAACTACGTGGGAAATAACCCTTTCATTAAGTAGTCATAAATTACATGAAAGGGGACATGTTCCAAAAGATGGATTTTTTTTCGATTTTATCATGTGTAAATAGGTCTTTGACCCTATCCTTTTTAAACATGCATCACATGGTAGGACTAATTTTAATACTGGATTTCCAAGCAATAAATATCATTATTTATTTGGAATAAAAAATTATAATGTTATTTTAGTCAAACCATAAAATAATTAATGATAAAATTAAAAAGAATGTCAAGTAGTTTAAAATATGTGAAATCATCAAAATTAATCCCAAAGTCTTGTTCTTCCACGTTAGAGCTGAAAATTAATAATCTTATTGAATAGATGCCAATAGCCACTACCATGAGATCACAAAACTAGGGGGGATAACCTATGTGAATCAAAGCACCTAATGAATTTCCCATGCAAAATTAATGCATTGGCAATCCATTAAACAATGGAGTTATCCTTAAGGTCGTACCTAGTCTAACCTTTTTTTGATATTTTCTTTGTTTTATCAAATTTTTTGTTATTATCCATTATGTCCATTTTTTTTATTATCAAATAAGAAAAATTAACATGAGATTGTGAATTTTGTCATGATTGCATTTAATGCAACTTTGTTAGTAGCCATCCTTTGGTTGCCTATCTCAATATTTGCATTGGGAACCACATCTAGGACCAAACTCCTTTCAACATTTGTGAAGGTGCGAAAACAAACTTGATCCTGATTGTGGCATTCAAAGCAAATGAACTAAGCAATTTGATGCTCACATACCCATTTTGACCCATTTTGGACCTTCAATGGGCAATTCCATCCCCTTTTTAAGGTATTTTATGACTAAATTTAATGTTCGGAAAATATGACATGGTTTTGGTAGAAATTTGAATTTGGGTATTTTTTCATGTTGCTTGACCATGTTCCAATTGGTAGACTTTTGATGCATATAAATTAAATGAAGGTCATTATTTTTCATGATTCCAAGTTGTGCCAAAGTTGCCTAAAAATGACCATTGTGTTTGCTTAAATTGTTCAATAATTGTTGAATGAAGTTTTTTTATCATATTCATTACGAGGTCCTTATTTCTTAAATAAAGTCACAACAAAGTAATTGCTTTTCACCATGTTGTTAAAGAAAAGGGCAAACCAAAGCCTTGGTCTTCTTCCCCATTCTAAATTGTCAAGATTTCATTGAAAATGTTCATAAGGGAAGCTATGTTCCCTCAAGTTTGTGAATCAATATTGGTGGTAAATTTTTTTCTTAGTCTTAGTTTAACATTGATAAACAAAAATGCAAAAGATGTTCTTTAACTTTAAACAAAAAAGAGGAATAGCAATTTGGGAACTTGAGGTGGAACTAGCATAAGGTGCCTTGTGTTCATCTCTTGATCACATCCAATTACACAAACCAAACAAAAAAGGAGGTTAGTGCATTTGAAGCCCATTTGGGTTCATGAACACAAAGGCTTACAATTAAAAACATATTATATCACTATGCCTTGGCAAGCACAATGAATTAAGTTTAAGTCTCTTTTGTTACAATTTGTCTTAGCTCTTGTGCATGTTGGGAAATTTTCAATGTGACAATTTCATGCAAACAACATCTATGTGATATTCAAATAAACATCAATGTTTTAAAATGACTTGCAAATATTGAAGGAGTTTCGACCATAATTGTTAATGTATTCATGAGACAAATGTTAGGTGTTTACTACAAAATAATTAGTTTTTGTAGTTTGCCATGTGTGGTTGGAGTCTTGTGCAGTGTGAACATGATTTCAACTTTTTTATGTTTGGGGAGGAAGGATTTATTTTAAAAGTGTGTTCTAAAATCTCATTTTTCATGTTTTAAATTTGTGTGCATGTTTTCATGTGTGTGGCTTTGTTAGATTTGATAATGTTGGGCACCAATCTAGTAGTGCATGATACAACATTAATAACTCAATTGTGTTGATCAATTTGACCACGGTACCCAAAATCATGAAGTTATTCATAGTTGAACTCACATGCACCTTGGAGGATGGAACAATTTTGCAAAATTGTAAAAAGAGTTATCCCAATTTGTAGCATGTATTAAAAGATTTACACTAGTCATGAAGAAAAACCTCTAGCCCATAATCTCATTTGTGGAGTTGTTACAATTACAAGTGGGTTTGATGCCCAATTATATACACACTCAAAAGCACACTTATGTAAATTATAATTTATTTTTAGGGGGCAATCTCTTTTTGGGTGGAAAATTTCACATTAATGGGAAAAATTGGACATTTTAAAATTACAAATTCAATGACTTTTTTGAGAATTCTAAATTTCAAATAGAAAATAAAAAATAAATAAAAATCACCATATTTCTATACATGGTTCAAATATGTAACAAAAGAAGAAGAAAGGATGTTTAAGATGTTTTTTCCTTTCATGTTTTTATAATTAGCCAAATTTGGGCTAAATCAACTTACAAATGATCACCACCTTGGCTAAATCACAAAATTGTAAAAGAAATCACTACTTGGGGGCAATGTTCTTTTTAAAAACATTTGAGAATTTGCTAAAGTGATGATCATGCATAAAAATATTTAGCCAAATTTGGTGAGATTCTTAATATGAAAGTAGAGAAATCTTAAGCTCCTTTTCATGTTGTAGGCATTTGAGGTGATTTTTGGTGATTTTTAATAAGAAATTTTTTTGTGGCATTTTCATATTTAAATTTAAAAAAAAGGGAATTTGACAGAATATTCCTTTTCCAAAATATGTATGGCTAAATGAAGAAAATATGCCACAAAAAATTTAAAAAAAAATCTTGGGGTCGGATTTCTTAGAATTTTAATTTTAATTTAATTTTTTTGGCTTTTCATGAAATTCCACGTTTTCATTGGAATTGTGCAAAGCATGGTTTTTTGTAGGTAGGTAGAGTAGAACACGTGGAGTCTAGAGTAGGTACCTATAGATTTGTAGGCTGAAGGGCGGAGATACCTACTGCTCTAGGTATCTACTGACCGTTGCAGCCACGGAGGTTCCAGGGGACGAAGCTCTCTGGCTATGGCGGAAGATGCTCCGTCTTTCTTCCCATTTCTGTGATTTGTTTTGGAGCTTTCTTTGTGGCGCTGGGGGAGTTTTTCCAACGAAAATCGACTTTTGATTTTCCCTATTTTTTCTCGATTTTTTTGGTTTTTTTTTTCGCCTTTTTGGTTTTTGCTGCTGCTGCGAGTTGTTTGTGCGTTGAAGGCGTTATTTTTGTTTCCTTGCTTGTTTGTTCCGAGTCCCTCCTTGCTCGACGATGACGGAGTATGCAACTGCCTCAATAAATCTGCTGTTACAATAATTGTTGTTGTTTTTGTTTTTTTCTCCGGCTTTGTTTCCATGCCGTTGCTTGTTGTAATTCTGTGGTCGTAGAGCAGTGTTGTCTTGCTTATCTGGCTCTGCTTTTTCTCCTTCTCGTCTATGTTACTTCGACGCGATGCGGATCAAGCGCTCTAGAGATCAGATGTAGTAAAACAATTCGGAGCTTTTGAAGTCGTGTAGGGAATGTGACGTTAGTCTGCGGAGATCCAGAGTCAACACGTTGCAGCGAGGTGGAGAGACGCCGAAGAGGTGAGGAAGAAGAGCCGGGAAGGTCATACTGACTGGGAGAATTTCCGATTTGTCCAGAATTGACGGAAGACTTTTGAACGAGAGCCTTGCTGTTTTTTCTCTGTTGTTGCGAAGACTGGGGGTGCTGTGCGGGGGACGAAGAGTGACAGGACAAGCTTTTGGCTGCTTTTTTGCTCCATCGTCCTCTTGCATTTTCTTGAAGACGAAGGATGTCAATGAAATCTGATGATCAGGAAGAAGTCTTCCAGGATCCATGTGCTTTTCAATCTTCTAAACGCCGAGCACAGCACTCTTGGCAACAGACGAAGGAAGACAGTCTTCACGACAGGATTGAGTTGAACATAGGTGGCCAACGCTTCGAGACAACCAAGGATACTCTTTGTAAAGGCAGCGAGATGCTCGCAGCTTGGCTCAATCGCTTTTACTCTAGCAACGGAGTGATTTGGATAGATCGGGATGGGGAGAGATTCGGACACATCCTCAACTATCTTCGAAATGGAACGGTTTGGCTAGACGATGTCCCCTCCCTGCGAGGACTCCAAGAAGAGGCGCTTTATTTCGGTATTGCGAGTTTGCAGAGACAATGCGAGGAAATGATTCAAGCTATAGAAGCGAGGGAAGAGGAGAAAGCGTCAAAGCGCTCCCATGAGCTCCGCAGCGCACTCAGAGAGGTTCTGGAGAATGCCAACTTCACTGTCACTTGTCCGCAGAAAGGAAAGGTGCTTGCTCTCACAAGAGGTACACCGTTGACATGGACACATGAACATGTATTCCAGACAGACCTAGACTTTTAGCAGCTTCTTCATGCGGTGTCGTGTTTTTTAGGGTTTCCCCATAGGCAAGAAAAGGGAGGAATACTGTTTCCTCAGTAGCAGTATGGACGAAAAAGATAGTAGCAGTACTCCCTATAGTGTAAAAGATATGTTTTGACAAGAGATATATACTAGTCAAAAATACAGCATGATGACTCTCATACAGTCATACTAAGTCTCTTTCAGATTCAAGAGAATAATAAGTCCCCCGTGCTGTCTACATTACCCTAAGCCATACCCAACAAGTATATTGCGAAATGGGCAATGTCTAGGGTTGCACAATTACAGTGCAGTGAGCAAGATCTAGGTTAGATCTCATTCAAACTCTTGCTAATCTGTTTTCTCTTCAAAATTTTAGATTTTGCTGAGGAGGGTGCATAAATGTACTGAGGAAGTGATCTCCTTGTTTGCATGAAACTGGTTTTGAGTTACTGTAATCTTTTAAGAACTTGCTCTCCCTCAGATAAGATAGCTGAAGAAGGTGAGAGAATGTCATAAACAGGAGCTCTGATTTTACAAAACACAATTGAATCTGCACATTTGTTGGAATAGGGCCCTAATAATGCAGAAGAGCATTGAGACAGCCTTTGTATTCTATGATCTGACTTGCACAGCAAACAGTTAATGTGTGCATGCTTTTTATTTTTGGGACCCAAATCTCAGATGTTAAAGGGAAACATTTAGGTGATAATTCTGCTCATATATTCTAGTCTTAAATATATAGAACTACTCAGTTGCCATTAGAGATGGTGTTTTTCCTCTTTCTTGCATAACGAAGCCAGATACCTTGAGGGTGCACACTGGTGGAGTTTGACTTGGTTAGTATTTAGTATAAGTTGGGACTCTGGTCTGAGCCCCTCTTTACTTCACAAGGATGACAGAAGGGATATGAAATATGGGGTCATTTCAATTGTATGCTTGTCCTTTTAATTTGAATGAGTCTGAGTGGTAAAGGTGACAACTTGCATGGTGCTTGCTTATGTGTCTTTATCCAGTGCCAATTGCTGCTAGCAGTGTGAATTCTTGTTCAATTGTTTTACAGCTCTGTTGAATCTTAATAGGTAGGTACATGGAGCTGACGGAACCAGCTAAATTAATCCTGTGGTTTATCTGGTGAAAGTAATCTTCAAGGTCCTCTTTTCTAAGTGTATAATGGGGATTTCGACATGGACTGGGCTGCCATACTGCTGTCCTATCAACTGGAGAGAGTTGCAACAATAAATGCAGTTCACCATCGGGGGATCAAGAAGTGTGTCTTGCACATCCACCATTTTCAGTCTCCACCCTGGAGTTTCAGGCTACAAAACATGTACATGGCTGATTGAGGCTGTGAGCAACGTTGCAGTCTTTTGAAGGTAAGTAAGTGGGTTGTGTGTTCTTACCTGCCCAAGATATGT
Source organism: Sphagnum tenellum (assembly GCA_963921925.1). Classification (NCBI taxonomy): domain Eukaryota; kingdom Viridiplantae; phylum Streptophyta; class Sphagnopsida; order Sphagnales; family Sphagnaceae; genus Sphagnum; species Sphagnum tenellum. The sequence goes on from OY998153.1 coordinate 1,671,106, forward strand.
GCCTGCAAGAACATTGTTTTCTCTTTGATACCCAGGAACCTTAGGGGTATTGATGTGTACCCTAATTGCCTTTTGTCAACCTCTCCAGGATTTGACACATGTTACACTAAGATATCCATACTGACAGCTGCGAATATTCTACAAATCTTTGTGGAAGCCCTGCAATATGTGTTTTGCAAAAAGCTATTGATTTGCATGTAGTTTGTGTAGAATTAGAGTTGGTACACATGGATACTCATCACTTCAATTAACTTGTCTGGCTGCAACAGATAAAAAGCTCAACGGCAGTCATCCATCGGAAGGGCACAATAGTATACTTCCATCTGCAGAGCACAAGATGTTTTAAGGGCAAATACACAGGATGTCACTATCCAGTTTTCTATTGGTGAAAAAGTTTTGCAACTAGTCTTCCAGCACAGGATTCATTAGGTTGAGATTGATGGATGGTAAAATTGCATGCAAAGCTCATCCCTCCCAGGTTTTTATTTTGAGCTCATTTTTACTGAATATATGGACATGGTGTAACATTCTTGCTACCATGAGGCACAGGTAAACAAACCCATATTTCTTAGCGTATGCAGGCCCTTTTGCCTGTAAATCTTGTACTTGGAAGTAAAACAACTACATGGCCGAAATCCAGTGCTTGAAGCAGATCTCAGTACAAGTAGAGTTTGAGGAATGATTTTTCACTCCTTTTGCAGTGCTAGAGACAATTTTGGATACTATCATACTAAGCAACTAACCTGAAAGAGATCTTAGTCGCTGAAGCGGAGGTAGCAGCGCTCCAGACTAATGCAACCTCTCACAGATGCTTCTGACATGACATCCAAGTACCTTCAAGAAGTCAAGTTGTATTTTCAATGATGTTAGATTTAGTTCTTTAACATTGGGGACACAACCTAGATAACATTTTGTGCAATCTATAAATATGGCAATTTTGCAATCAGACTCTATTTCTAGCTCCCACATTTTAACATGCAAAGCAAATGAAAATACGAGGAAATCAAAGCTCAACCTTGTTGATTTGGTCAGTTCTGAACAGCTCTAGAAACAAGGGTTGATGATCATATACAATTTGCACATCTTGGGTACCCTACAACTTAGTGATAAGACTAGAAGTTACCATAAGTGTAGCCTTCATGGAACCAATTTATTGATGAAAGACACTTATCGACCATCTTAATTAACAATATTTAATAATTTGTTCTGCTTGTTGCAGTTTGTGGATGTGCATGCCTATGTAAATGTTGAAAGCCATTAGATACATCAGTTTGCTACTACAATTAGCCTAATTTGTACCCAAAAAAAATCAGTAACCAATGAACGACAAAGTAGTGGAGAGCTCATTCCGATGCTTCTAGATGCAGATAAACTATTTCAGCATGCACCGATCATGGCAAGATGAAGAGGCCAACCTAGATTTAAGTCTCCAGAGGTTGCTGATACATTCAACATGTATTTAGAGTGCATTCACATCATATTGCCATCAGGTGTAGTTTCAACCCAAGGAACCGTACTAAACAACTTGCCTGCCCAATTCAAGCAAGCACCTCGTGACATTGGAGCATGTTTCAAAGTAAATAACCTGAGACTAAGCTGATGTCCCAGCAATTTTGTTTCCCCCTCTTCTTCACATCCAAAGTGCCTCCAAACATGTTTCAGGAAACCTACCCATTTCTATTCACGGATCTTAGCCTGAACATATCCAACTATTTCCACCTTCAAAAAGAGCACCTCAAAACTGCCCATGAGGATACCAGTTTTGCACTCCTGAAAGGGCACTGTCAACCTGAAAGCGAAAATTTGTGGAACACTTTGGAGGTGCAATCTCAATCTGATCAAATCAAAGACTTCAACCTTTCTGAAATTAGACACCAACATTTGTGCAAAATTGTCCGTTCACTTAGACGCAATGAGAGTGCGTGGAAGAGCTTGGGGTCCTGCTCACAGTTGATATTCTCAAGCTTTGTTCTCTCATAATCCACAGAGTCCTTCAAGGAAAAGTTTTTCCCTGATTGCATTTGCACAGACTTCGTCATGGATCCTTCCTCTTCCTGTGGATACAAGCTGTTCCTTTCAAGTAACAATGACATTAAACATCTGCAAACTGGTATAGTGAGGAGCCAGCAGTCAAGTTCTCCCAAAATCTGAGTTGCTGGCTCTTTTGATGGATTCTTCTTGTGCTTTCTGTTTGTTGTTGACAACATCTCTGTTTCATGTTTGGTAAGCTTTGAGCTTCTTGTCTGCCTCTTCCTTTTTCCAGGCTTAGCAGATATGTTGCCATTGTTATCTTCTACTAGCACCCTCTGGCTACAGAGTCCCTTGGACCACCCCAAAACTCTTGCAACTCTTCCCACAGCATTCAACTTGTTCTCATTCTCTGCTACAACATCACGAGTTGCCTTTCCAACCAAGTCATCCTCAAATAGAAGACTGGAGCAAGCTGGATCAGGGAGATGGATAATATAAAGGAGCATTAAAAGCTCTGCTTGTGGCTTTCCATCAGCTGTAATTTCAAAGTATTCAGAGCCCTCAGAGCTGCAGGGCTCACAGCCAGTCTTTCTCCAAATGTTTACACGCCTGCGGAAATGTCGCTGTGTGAAAGACTGACAGCAAATATCACTAACAGTCGCCAGCTCCACATTGACAATGTCAAAAGGGTTATTGGGTTCTGTGAAGCCGTAGCGATGTAACAACGCTGAATTGCTAAGCATCCCATATGTGTTGAAAATCTGCAACCATCCAATTGCAACTGATGGTGAAGACATCTAAACTAAGTGAAAAACTATATGTGAAAAAGGGTTTGTACCTACATCACACAAAAGAAAAAAGAGAATTGTAGAATTTGTTGCTTACCTCATGGCCTTCTGCAACATCCTTCACTAGAATCATTTCAAGAATGTCAGTGTTGCCCTCCCAATCAGAGGGTGATCCTGTAGAATTCTCCACACCATTCTGCGATGAAGAGACAGCTTCCTCACTCCCTTCATGATGACATCCATTGTTGTTGCTATTCAGATCCAAATCTATGAGAGAAACTGGGAGCACAGTTTCTAAACAGTTCTCATTGGGATTTCAGATTCTAGGTGATGGCAGCAAATGTTTCAGACAATGACAAAAAAACTGTTTTCTTTCAACCAAATGATCTATAATTCTAGAAACTGATTCTAGGCAAACATATGGATCTTAAGCCAAACACTGAAGATTCCTCTTGTACCATGAGCAGGCGAAATCTTGTAATTGCTCTCACCATTCAAGTGAAGATCTGCTTCTTTTCCACGGAACTGCCCAATGTCATGTTTGTTTCTTATAGGCGATGATGATAAGTCAGCCTCTTCTGAGTTGGAGTCATCAAATACAGAAGTAAAATGTACATCTTCAGCTGCAGTCTTGTGGTTGAACCTGGGAGAAGTCAATATGCAAGGGTCAGTAGATTCCTCCATCTTTAACACTAGAAATTGTGAAGGATGTGCCATTGTTGGCATGTCAATGTCTAATCCTGAACCTCGGCAATTGTTAAATTGTTTCAGCAGCAACCCCTGACAGGAGACTGCTGAATGGGAGACAAAGGATACATTCAGAGATGGCCACAATGGGCATCACAGCTACTGTACACATGACAGCCATCATCATCTTTGCATGTAATAACCATGTCAAAGTCCAACCTTGGCATTGTTAGATTGCTTCAACAGGACACCTAATGGCAGAGCTGCCAACATGAAATTACTGCAAGCAGACAAAACAATATGTTCTGAGATGGGCCACAATTGAATCATGGCTACTGTTGTGAATGGTTGTGCCTTCACAACTATGATGCCATGAAGTCCAACATGTGCATAAATGGCAGGCAAGGTATGATCAAGCAGCAGAGACTCAGAACACATGATGTATTGGATTTTGTTCTATATGGTTTTCTGATCAGTGCATCTAAAAATAATCTTTCACACAGCTTGGTGATGATGTGATCTTTATCTTTACAAATACATTGAAAACATTTCCATCTTCAAAAGGATTATCTACAAGAAAACAGAAGGAGCTGGAATGCAGTTGGGGGGGGAAGGCGTACAAGTCAGCCAAAGGTACCATGCCAAACCCATGTATGTCATCAACCTGGAACGCACGTGAAGCAACCAACGTCTTTGCAGCAAGAAAATGTTCGAGTGTGAACCAGTTTTCCAGGAACTTCTCACCATAGAGGTCTTTCAGGATGCCATAACACTCACGCCAATCCTGCTGAATCAATCTTCTGTCTTCCTTGATTGCCTGGCTACAGAAATCCAACATGATGGCACAGCATTGGTTTGCCTCCTCCTAAAAAGTTGGATGTTCAAAACCTCTAGTCCCTACCCTAGTATCTGCAGTTTCTCGAAACCCTAAAACTCAGCATACTGAAAACAAGAGAAGAAGAAGGGATCCAGGTTTAGGGTTTGGCTCTCTGCCTTCAGATCTGACGTTAATATTCAGTCCGAGTAAAAATCTGCAAAGCCTTTGAATAGTTTGCAAAACACACCTTGTGCAGTTCGGTGCCAGCCAGCAAGCTGTCTATCTCGATGAGGCTCCAGACAATAGGGAGTGATTGCCGGAAAGGTAATAGTTGCAAGTATCCATACCATTTGGAAAACTGCTGCTTGCTGCGCTCATACATGACTGCAACTGCTAAACCCAAATCGCCGCCTAACTCAGCCTCATCAAGCATGGCTGCTGCTTGGGAGGTCTTCACAGTCAAGCAAGCTTCCTTTGGAATGGTGGCTATGAGATCCCCTTCTTTGAGATCATATAAAGCTTTCACTCCTATATCTGCTGCCACAGTCTTATCACCCTCATGGAAAGCAAGAGCATCACTGTACTCAATGCCATTCTCCCGCATCCAGCGAATGAAGGCTCGTAGTTTCCTACAAAAGATGCCCAAAAACACACACACAAACACCCACCACCATGCAAAAACAACAGCATTCATCATCATAATCCCAGTCACTACATTCTCGCAAGGAACAAAAAAAAAGGGAAGCAAGCTCTTGCCAGTCAGGGAGAATGTGCGGACCGAGAAAACAAAGAAGGAGAAATCCAAGTCAGGGTGCAAGCAAGCAAGACGAATGCCTGGTTCGCACCTGGATAATTCCATTACTGTTGTGCTTCCAGTATCTTCAAAAACATGTAGAGAGTTTGTCCCAAATTGTCTGCACACGGACACTGGGAGAGAGAGGGAGAGAGAGAGAGAGAGAACACCAAAGCTCGTAAAACCCTAAACCCTGAATTCAGGTTTTCTAGGGTTTTGTTGCCCACAGATCTCCAAACTACCCTAAAAAAGTAGTTATAATCACATTGTTGTTCCCTCTCTTCCTTTTTCTCTGAATCATGGTCTGAGAACAATCATCATCTACAAAACATGCTTGCAAAATTCTCACATCTTTTTCAGAAACAGTTTTGTATGTCTGATGATGTAGTTTTGTATGTCTGATTAAGTAGTTCATTTACGAGGTGCTTTGAGAGACAAGAGCAGCAAAAGGATTTCATGTAGATATTGAATTTTTATTTGTTTTTCCACTGGCAGTTGACTAGAAGAAGGAGCAGTGCTTGGTGAACCTGAACTGAGAGGATAGAGATCACAAACTTCCCTCAGTACCTCACACCATAACAAAGAGAAAGCAGGCAGTCAAGGAACAATATTGTTTCTTCCATCTCTCCCCCTGACCAATCATGAATGATTGGAGTTCCACCTCAAATCTATGATTTATACTGATAGTTACATGTCCCACATGGAATGATCAGAAATTGAGACAAATGGGCTCTTGTGGTATTGAGTTGAACAAGCACAACAGCAATGTGTTTGTCAATAAGTATTTGAACACTGTTTTCAGTTTGCAGGATGCAAGAGGAATGGTGAAAGAAATGGCTACCTTATCAATGGGTCCAATTGAGTTCACCAATGTACGGACCCTCAATGCGTTTTATTGTATTTGATGTATTTGTCATCTACCTCACATCTCGCACTATTTCTTTGATGACCAAAGTGTTGCAAAAACTACAATTGTAAACTGTGCTGCAAATTCTCCTCATATCATCTACTGGATTGTTGTTCTCTGACCATAACACCGTGTTGTCTAGATTATGATCTTTTGTCCAAATTATCTTGCCATAAACTGTAGATGATGATATACGGCAAGAGATCAACTGTACCATCTATTATTATCATGACACCCTCCCTTCAAATTGAGGGCTTTTCTTGTGAGTTTTTGTGTAGATTGGGTATTTGTGTTTTGTTGAGCCTTGAATGGAAGTTGGTGTGTGTATATGTCTGTGTGCATGTGATACACAAAGAGCACAAGTTATGTTTCTCTTTGGAATTTAGGTTCTTGATAACCTTCATCTTGTGCTGTAAAATGGGTAAAACATTTGCAGATAATCAATAATTGACATACTCAATTGATCCTCATAATCATATTCCAGCTGGTTGCTTGGATGCACCAACTGCTTGTGTGCTCATACCATGCAATTCTCTCAACAAGAGGGGACTGCTTTTCCCCCTCCCAGCATGGGGTTCACTGCCTTTTGTTGCTCATTAGCAACCCTAGTTATGCCCAGTCTGTGACCTTGCAAAAGTATTTCTCACATCCAAGTTTAGTTATTTACTTTTTTTGCAACCGCACTCATGGAATTGAGACTGCAAATAGGTGGGAGACAGCTAGGGATGCTCTTAGAACATGATGAAGGATAAACATAGAGGAAAATGCAACACACTAGCTACTTTGATAACCTAAAACATCAAAGAAAGGAAAAAAAATACATTGAAAAGCAGAACAAATTGGTTCGCCAAGCCTGATGTTCTCAATTTGAGAACTCAAATGTTTTTGGTGCCAATTTACAAAAAAATTCATTTTTGGACAAGCGAATTAAGAATATTGAAAAGCAGAACAAATTGGTTCGCTCTATTGTTCATAATTTGAGAACTCAAATTTTGGAGCCAATTTGCAAAATTTTTCAATTTTTGGACAAGTGAATTAAGAATGTGCTTCTTGTGGGTGTGGATGAAGGCGGAGGAAATGTTCCTCCAAAACCCTAAAACTCTATATTCCTTACCCACCTACATACCTACCTATTAAGTGGAAGGGGGGCAATGTGCCCCTGAGGAAGAAGAGTGTGCTTTTCTACTCTTCTTCTTCTCTTTCTCTTTCTAATGCACAGCAGCGGGATCTTTCTCGCTTACGGATTTCCATTTGTACAGTAACCTGAGAAGGGAGCCAGCTTTGCGCTTCAGGCGTGGTGTGCTTCCCATGGTGAACAAATTGTAGGTGGATGGAATCACACTGCTGCTTTTGACAACAGTTTTGATCACGGCATCTCCTCCAATCTTGCACAAAGAAAGCAACACAACAATAGCGTGCTCCTTCGCTTTGGAAGAAGCACACCTCAAGAGCTTGACCAGAATCGGGATGGCACAAGCATCAGTGATGGCAGTCACGCCTTCGGTTGTTTCTGCTAACAGAGCCAGTAGTGCCAAAACTTCTTCGATGATCACTGCTGTTTCTTGTTCTTGTTCTTGTTCTTGGTCAGTAGTAAGAAGAAGAGAAACCAGAAGTGGAACGACTCCTGCTCTCACAATTCTTGCCTGGTTTCCTTTGTATATTGCAAGGTTGTATAGCGCTGTGGTTGCATCTCTTTTGCCCCTGCTTGCTGTGCCTTCCCGAAGAAGAGTGACCAAAGCGGGAATAGCGTCTGGTGTATTGCCGATCACGACTTTGAGATCATCATTGACGGCAAGACTGAAGACCGTCGCTGCGGCATTCTCCCGTGATTGCATCGTGCTGCCATTTTTCAAAACCTTGATGATCAGCTCCGACGCGCCGCATTCCACGATCGGTTTCTTGTTGCACTCGCAAATGGAGAGATTCAACAGTGCAGTGACGGCGTTTTCTTGTGTCTTCGGATCCATCGACGACAGAAGAGGCACGAGCAAAGGAATGGCGCCTGCGTTCGCGATGCATATTCTGTTGTCTGTGCCACCTTTAGCAAGAAGCCGCAATTCATACGCCGCTTGCTTCTGTGCCTCCGGGGAAGAATCACTGCCAAGCTTTCCTGTCAAGAATGCCGCCGTCAGATTTGTGGCTTCAAGCGCCACTCCATTGTTTGCGAGATTATCATTGTTCTTGCGTCTCGTGCTGCTCTTCTTATTATCCGACTTTTCGAATGGCACTTTGTTCTCTGTGCACCACTGACTGATGACGCTCCTGAGAGCGAAGTTCGGAGTGAGCTTCAAGTCACGCAGATCCTGTCCACTCTTTGGACATGTGTGATGTCCTGCCTGCAGCCATCTCGTGATCGAAGCTCGCTCGTACGTTTGTCCCGTGGTGACAATGACGGGATCGCGCATGATCTCGAGGTTGATCGGACACAGAAACTCTTCTGGCGGACTGATGGCCGCCGCTTCCGCGTCTCGACTTGAAACCTCGTCGCCAAGAATTGTTGTTTTGGAGGACGAAGAAGCTGTTGCCCAATTTCTGCGCCTGGCGGCGGCATCGTTGTCGTCGTCTTCGACAGCCTGTGAAATTCCATACAGGATACACCTACCGTAGCGGACAAAGCAAATGAAACTGGTGAGCTTCTCTGCTACTTGTCGTTGTGTACTATTGTTATTGTGCGATGCGCTTCGCAAATCCTCCAGTCGTTGTATCTCTATCTGACAATCCCTCACACTAAGAAGCTGGAGCCGTGAGAACAGCTCTTGTAAATGCGATATCTCCAGCCTTTCCTTCCTCTCCACCGTGCCAAGCATCGCCAAAACCTCCTCCCGCAGCTGAAGCTCTCCGGGATCCAGAAACAGCTCCGCTTTGTGTACTTGCATGCGCACCAGCTCGATCTGTTCCTTTACTTCGGCTTGCAGATCCAGAAGCTCCAAGGGAAGCGCATCCAGAACGACTGCCATGCTCTGTGTCAGGTCATAAAATTGCTGTGCGACGGATTCCTGCTCGATGAGCAAACAAAACAAGCTAGCTTCCCTACAGTCATCCAGCAAAAGCTTCGCTCCGCTCAAGATAGGGTACAATTCCTGGAACGACTGCACAACTGAGGGAGGGAGAGGGAGCCGTAAATCTAGAATCTCTTCGAATAGGGACGCCAGCAGCTCGATCCTGCGCGCGATGTTCGACGCATTCCTCCTCTCCAGCACTTGCGGCTTGCCGCACACTGCAACGAGCCTAGTCAAGCCGAGCAGCGCCTTGACAAGGGACATGGCTGAAGGACTGGGAGGCGGGGCCGTCGCCACCATCCCATGCCGCCGACGCTTGAATATATGCAAAGGCGACAGCCGATGTGCCATGGGACGAGTGCTCTCTCTCTCTCTCTCTCTCTCTCTCTCACACACACACACACACACAGACACACAGATACAGAGCCTTCTCTAGCTTTAACTCTCACAATCTCAGACTCTTTCCTCTTCTCCAAGGACTGCCAAACAACGCTTCGTCACATGTCGCTCCCTCCACACACCACAGCCTGATTCCTGCTCATATTCATCATACTGCAGTGTCCTTGCTAGTACTGCTGGCAACAAAACAAACACCAGTCTGCCTCTTCTCCCGCAGTGATTCCGGACTTCCTCTTAAGTCTGCAGTGATTTCAGAGGCCCAAAAATTCAAGATCCTCACACACAAAGTCCAATCCCTCGCAGAAGAAAATCGAAAGTCTTTTCAAGAAAAATGTTCCTGTGACGTTTTATTTTTGCTCTATCTCTCTCTCTCTCTCTCTCTCCACGTTTTCAACAGTATCTCTCCGAAAAGTCGTGCTTTCCACAGATGGGTAAGAGATTTTGTTGTCTCTCCACAATTGTTCTTCGTTTGCGAAAACCCTCCAGCAGATGGATTTTCTCATTCCATTAGAAGATTGCGCCTATTTATGGCGAGCGAGAGAGAGAGAGAGAGAGAGAGAGGAAAAGCGCGACGCGAGAAGCACAGCGCAGTGCGCAAGTCGTCACGCCCTTGCGCGTCCTTTCCTAGACGTCATCCTACCGGAAATACCTACGTTCCGTAATCAAAGAAACATACAGTCTGTCCTTGTCGCATTCTACCCAAAACGTGTAAAAATATTGATACGCCATACGCGTGGTAATAACTGTGAATGAGGTTCAACTTCTTTTGATGAGATTCTACCACTCTCAGCGGGTTCTTAGGTGGAATGGGCTCTACCGGGTATATTCCAGACCGTAACTGGTGTTCCAGCACCGTTGATTTGCCTAAGTACAGTGATCCCCATAGGTAAATTCACAGCACACGTGGAACCAAACCAACATGGTAGGGCCTATTCCAGACTGGAACTGGTGGTCTCCACAGTCCGTTGATTTGCATCACACGTGGATGTTAGGGACTTTAGTGTTGAGTATACTCTCACCATACTCGTGGTTTAAGACTTAAAAAACTTACGTATTAGATGTAATGTAGTTCAATTTTACAAAACAAAAACTCTGTCCTACCCGACCTAGACACGCGTTGAGAGTAATCCTACGGTGTGAGGTGTGAAGCTTGAAGGATAATGTGAAGATTTTATGTTAAGCTAACATTCACTTAATATTAAGTGATTGCCCACTTAACATTGAGTGCCACCTAGGATGCCACCTAGATTTACATTTAACATTGATTTAACATCAAGTGTGAATGCACCATTATAATAAGACACCCAGTCTACTTGGGTATTCCAAGTACGTACTTTTTTGTTTGTTTTGGAAACCTGAAGAACATGGTGGAATTTGACTTTGATATTTGACAATTTTGCGCAAGTTGGGGAGGAATTTGCCTCTAGCCTATTGACTTGCTTATTATTTGACAATCTAGCAAGTGTGAGGAGGTGCAAGGCAAGTAGTACAAATGCCCGTTGCATAATAATCACTTGGAATTTTATTTCCATAAAGCAGAATAGCTTAAGTAATGACTTTTGGTGATGATATTAAATTGTTTGTTGCTGGCACTTTGGCCATACTAGTAATTTTCATTACCCATTTTTAACTATATTTATTTTCATAATGGGTTGGACCTTGATTTCTTATGGCCTATAAGAAGGCATCCATGTGAAAGAAAATACCATGTGGCTCACCAAAAAAAAAACTGCACATATTCATACATGAACAACCAGGACTACTTGCTTGGTGGTGTCCATAGTATATATAAAGACTGGTATCCAAATCCTAATATTGGATTGGTGGTACCACGTGCATGGTTCGACTTAAAAATTTCAGAGGTATCCCTCATTCCCACAAAGACAAACAAAAGTAAAAGAAATATTTTAACAAAAAAAATCTTTAAGGTTTGCAATTCAAAAAGACCACAATTGCCACATCAAAGCCTTGAAATAAAAAGGTTTTTGGGCTAATTTGTTTTGGCACCTACAACCCAAAAACCCTAGGTTGATTTCCAGAACAACATCAATCAATACGCACATGAATAGATAAGTCAAGATTAACCAAATATTTTGTCCATTTGGTCATTTGGTCCATTTGTGCCCATTCACAAATGGACCAAGTGAGCATTAAAACCCCCAACCCTGGTCAGAACCGGCACAAAGGTAACCAAAGAAAAAAGCCTTTTGGCAGTTTAATAAGCCAGAGACCATGTTCAGGTCATGGGGGTCAACGAACTATCCACACAACACTTGTCGAAATTTCACGGAACCCCATTCTTTAAAATACAGTTGTCAACTCCCAAATTGGCGAACTTTGACGGTGCAAACCGAAGGGTGGGTGGGGTGGGGTGGGAGGATGGCTCAAGAGAAACTTCTCAAATCTCAACTTGAGAAAGCGCAGCACTCCCCACTACCAATTGTGAAAGATAAACAACACATGATAAATGGGGCATCATGGGTCCCCCCAATACACTCAACCAAGTGGTATATGACAAAAATAGGGCTCATGCCTAAAAGGAGAAAAAGAAAGATTCAAGATTCAGATTTTATTTCCAGTTCTTATAAATCAAATCTAGTAAAGATAACTTGATTTTCATATAAAATTTTCCCTTTTTCTTATTCCTTTTGTACATTTCCCAAATCTACGGTGTGATTACAAATAAAGTTTTGCAGGGTTGAATCAAATCCCTCTATTTGATTTTGAATCAAATCCCCCCATGGAGAGATCAGCTTGTGACCTAAGTTTTTTTTAGGGTTTAGGTCACAAGCTGATCTCATCTGCTGAGTTTTCTGGATTGATAGTAGAACAGGGCTTATGAGATAGTAGTAGTAATAAGGGCACCTAATTTGCATGGGCCCACAGTAAGTTACACTTTGGAACAGCCCCCCCCCCCCCAAACCCCTGGTAGAACACCCTGGCAGGTAACCGGCCCGTTACTATACAGGGCAGTGGCTTGACCCAACAGGCTTGACACTTCCTAGGGTGGGCTGGTCCTACTGGACTTACTGGGGCCCTTTCAATAGTACCTACATCACATGTTTTTCCTCAAACAGTACCTACAGCCCACCTCCCAGCTGTCCAATCGACCCAAATGCAGGTCAACAGGAGCCAAGTCGTAAGAAGAAGGTGACTTTATGGTAGGAGCATTGTTCTCTATGATGATGTGGCACCACCCACAGCCCTAATGGATGAAGAGGAAGTGGTAGGATAAAGCCCCAAGGGCAAGGAGTCCCAAAATAAGGGACCAAGGATGGTAGTGAAGTCTGGCACACCTCCCGCCCCCCCCCCCACCTTCCCCACCTCCCCCTCCCACCCCCCACATTTAGGGACCATCCCTTACCTGTGGGGCTTTTATCCATTCCTAAAGGACAACAAGGTAAGCACTTTGAACAAAGGTAGATCACAAGGGTTAGGAGGGCGGTTCTTATTTTGCTTCTACTCCTTAAGAGTGAGAGGGATGTTACACCTATATATAAATAGGAATAAATTAATTTCCTTGCCACTCTTAAGGCCCCAGATCCATCCTATTAGGGATAGTTAAGGATATAAGGTGGCCTCCAAATACACCAGGAATTTTCTCCAAATGCTTTATGGATGTCCCAATGTTCCCCAAAAATTTTATTTTTATTTTTTAATTAATATATAATTTTTTAATATATAATTTTTAGATTAATTTTAAAAATAAAAATAAAAAATTAGACTTTTCCAGTTCACCTGCAGCTCACTCACTAACAGAAAGAATGTGTTCATTGCAGCCTAGCATTTCTTAGGTTTTGGGTGTTGGTCAAACTGGGTCCAGCTGTTACCTCAAGTGGGCTGAGGGGGGGGGAAAGTATCTCAAGTGGTTTTCTAACTGACTTCTTCTTTGGCGGTGGAGCGGTGGTCTGTGGGGACAAATGAAGGCGCTGAATGGAAATAGAGTGGTGAGGACTGGAAAAGGGCATTTCTTAGGGTTTGTATAGTTGGCAATCTAGCCCCCATAAATTATGACAACTCGTATGGACTCAGCTGTTGGCTGTAAGTGTGAACTGTGGACTCATTACCCAAGTAGGTAGGTAGTTGAATTTGAATTATGAACTTTTATTTGAATTTCCGATGACAAAAGGTTATTTGAAATTCAATATGTCTTGCAACTAAGGCTCTTTTACAAAAAATTATTAAAAAAATAAAAATAAAAAATATAAATTTGTTGAATTTTCTTTGAAAAAAATGTTCAATATTTAATTACTCTTGCACTATAGGTTTAAATATTATGAAACCACCTCAATGCACCCCTACTACTCATTGAGGGTTTTTCAATGGTACTAAGAGTGTGGTTGGGGGTGCTGTGATTTGGAAGATCTCAAATGTGACAAACGAAACAAACACATGACCTTGCTTCCAGTAAAAACACTTCATCACAATTCGGCCCCTTAGGGTCCCACTGAAAGCACTCACGAAATTACCTCCCCTTGGTTCTAATAGTCTACAAAGTTCCTAAGGATGTTGTTGCCGTGTCTCTCCCAAGTGCCAATTATGTCAGATAATGGCCATTACCGGTCTCTAAGAACTAGAATTTGTGAAGGAAAATAGATAACCTTTGGAAATATTCAAATTTAATTATTTATTCAAAGACATTGAATGTGTTGAAGCTACCCATGTACTGTGGTGTAAAAATTTTTTGCTGAAAAGATGAATGAAAAAACACCTTGAAAAGCACCGGCAAACATCCCTTTTCATTAAATCTTGTAAGCACAATATTAGTGCGAATCCTGCTGCTCTCGGGTATTAATGGTCCATTTTGCAGTGGTCATTTTAACCCCTTTAAAAGCTTTTTGCGACTATGGATTTGGAGCCTTGTAACATGTGCACATTTTCAGGCCTCAACCTGCTTCCCAGTAAAATGCTCTTGTCGAGCACTCCTACCATTGGCCATGCTCTTATCTCTTCACTCTCCATCTTTTTTCTCAATTTTGGCCTTGCCTACCAAGGCAAGCATATCTTATATATAAATTCACTACGTCTGTATGTGACGGAGCTCGGGTCCGTCACAGGCGGCGTATTATCTGTTGAGGTCCTGAAACTCAGGTCACTTTTAAAACTGTCCCCCTAGTCCCGACTCTCGAGTCTTGACCAATCCAGGTCCCAAGTTCCAACGCCCAGGCTTCAAAGAGTTGAACAATAAAAAAAAACCTGGCACTGGCTGGGCGGCACCCAGGTGTGTGGAACCGCAGGAGTAAGTATTAAACCGGGTCGGTGACGAAGACCTGGGTCCCGGGCCATAAACCAAGCTCTTTGCCACGGGTGGACCAGAACAGGGCCCATGTGTTTCCGGGGGCTGTCGCCGACATCGGCCCGAGTACCCGAGCTCGATCATCTCTCTCCTTTCTTTCGGTAGCTCGAGAAGGGAAGGGGTTGGCATGTTGCGTTGCGTTTGTGCCTCACAGTGACCGAAGGTCATGGGCACCCACTAGTTGTGTTTAAATTCATTACAGAGTATAGTAGCTTAAGGGATTTTGGCCCCTAGGTAATATTGGGTCTATTTTTATAAGAGGATTTTTGGAAGATGATATTTTGGCTCGTGTTGAAACTTGAGATTAGTTATAGAGTTATAATATCTTGAAAGATTTTGGTTTCTTTGAGAGGATTTTTTGAACATTATTATGTTTTCCCATGGTGAAATATTTGAGTTTTCATAATTCTTCTTTTGCTCTAACATACCTTTTAATGTGTGACACCCCTTGTTTGTTTAAGCTTCAATTCCCTCTTGATTGTTTGAACACACACAGACACACATATATAATAAATTTTTTTTGGTGTGCCTGAGGGTTGGTGTTCAAGTGGGTCCTCTCATTCAAGCTGTTTATGTTTTTTCTCTCTTTTTCTTTGTTTTTTTGGTTTTGTTTTGTTTTGTTTTTTTTGGGGGCATAACCCGTAATAGGATAAGCTTGAATGAATGAATCCATCAGGAAACTTTTTGTCCATGCAAATTCATGATCTTGCAATCTCTTCTGAAGGAGGGAAAATTGGCAAAGATATGGCATTGAAGGGAGATCTAAGGTGATTGGCAGTGGAAGGACATCACTAGGGGGAAAAGGAGTTTTGGAGTGGCACTGAGGAGGATCTAAAAAACTAGGCAAAGAGAGCAGTCTAGCCTAGTGAGGATGTGATTTCCACTGCTTAGATACAGAACCTAGGTATTTTTGGGCATGGGAAGTAGTCATTTTGTGAAGTGCTTATCTTAGGTATCTTGATCAAGTTTATGTTTTATTAACTGAGTTTTGGAGTCAAAACTTGCTGATCTTTTGAATCTAGTGGAGTGAAAGGTCTGGCATGGGACATGTTTGGCTTAGGTCTCTTGATCAAGTTCATGTTTTATTAACTGAGTTTTGGAGTCAAAACTTGCTGGTCTTCTGAATCTAGTGGAGTGAAAGGTCTGGCATGGGACAAGTTTGGCTTGTGTACATGAATGCCTCGGAATGCTTGGTTATTTTTTGAATGATTTAGACCTCCTATGTGTTTAGTAGCACTCCACCATAATCTGACCAGAGAGAGCTATTGTATGGCACACATTTCAGTTGAATACAAAAGTGAAGCATCTTTTAGATGTCGTGAGTGACTTGTGAATTGATGCATTTAAATCAGGTCTGGAAACTCAGTTTGAAGAAGGGCATTGCATTTCAAAATTGTACACAAAATATGTCGAATGATTCATTTAAAAAACATCACAGTTTAAAACAAAAAAATAATTACTGATTCCAAATAAAATAAAATGATGAAAACCAAGTGGCCATGTCATGTAGGAGCATGAAAATATACACTAGACTTTCCTGCAGATTGAAGCAAGCTTCCTGAACTTGGAGTGCCAATTTTCAGAAATACTTTACCAAATATAACTTCCAAGCACACTAGGATAAAAATGCAACAATGTTGACACCATTGTTATGATATCATGAGTTTGAAAACCACAATTAAAAGAACCCATAATCACCAAATCAAGCATGTGAGTACATTATCTTGTATCACTCGGTAAGAGCAATTCATCACTTATTTGCATAGGACTATTGTTACAGAAAACAAAAAAATCAGTGCCTCAAGAACCTGTTATCAAACATCATCATCACAAATGGATTTTCAGTCTCTATCAAAATTTTGGAAAACAAAAACCAATGCATCAAAACCCTCTTATCACACCAAGCATCATCACACATAAATTTTAAGTAACCTAATCAATTGCAAGGGAGGAGTGTGAAGTAAGCAACAGTGACCACAACCAAGCATTCCACATCCACTATTTCTGAAAAGCAGAAGTGAAATGGAAAAGCAACAGAGACCATATACAAGCATTGCACACCTACTATGACTGCAAAGCAGAAGTGAAATGAGAAAGGACATGCAGAGTGATGGCAAGTGCCAAAAGTGACGATGGAATGTGCTTTAACTCTTTACGGCAAATTTTGCAGCATATGCAACAGACGGGAGGTCAAAGACCAGGAGGCCAAGAATATTGATACAAGAGGGCATGTGCCCAAAAGTCCTGTGAAGGGGAGAGAGAGAGAGACACAGGTGGGAGGAGAAACTGTCTAAATTCCTGCTCTATCATTCATTGCTCACAAATGACTGACTGCCTAGCTAATGCCACCAGTGGTACTATCAGGACCTCTGGAATCAACAGGTCTTAAATGCTCATCGGTTGCAGTAGTACCTCTAGACAATGGGCAGGAGTGGAAGGGAGTAATTGTAGGCAACATGGGCATCTGCAGCTGTGATTCAGTTGTGTGCATTAGCCTGTTACCATTGTTCCATGCACCAGTATTGTTGACTCTTTGACCTGCGAGGCTTAACATATGCTGAGGAGTAAAATACATACTACTGTCTCGGACACACTGCTGCAACACCTCTGGCCCACTCAAGTGTGCTGTTGTGGCCAATGAAGCAGGAAGCCCAAAGACTGGATTCGTCTTCACAGACTCAGAGCCTCCATTGTTGTTGCCCTCCCTTCGAAAGAAGTTCTCCCACACCTGCTGCTCGAGTAATTGCTGTGGCACTGAACCACTCGGTGCATGTCCAGGCAGACTCCTGCTATTTTGCCACTCGGCAATCGCAATAAGTGCATCCATAACTGTGCGTGGCACTTGCTGGTTGCTAGTAGCGGATGGAACTCCCTGCATACCTGTGCTCTCAGATGTAGCCCTATTACTACTACCCATCAAAGGGTCACTCAACGCCCCCTGTGAAAGCTCGTTTCTCCTCTCATCATCAATTTGGTTAGCTCCATTCAGCCCCTGTGAAAGCTCCTTTCTCCCCTCACTATCAATTTGGTTAGCTCCACTCAGGCCCTGTGAAAGATCACCTCTCCTATAGCAGTCAATTTGACCAGTGCTGCTGCTAAGGCCTTGTGAATGATCACATCTTTTGTCAGTATCTACTCTGGAGTCTTGGTTTGCATCACTAACACCTATTACTACTGAGGGACCAGCTCCACCACCACCACGCTGATCAGAAACTGGGACCATCTTAGCAAGTCCCTCATTTCTTCTAAGTTCCTGGATACTGCACAGCTGTTCTAAGTGCTTCAAATGAAGAGGAAGTGCTCCCATTGCTTGCTCCCCTTCTAATTCCCGGGAATCTTGAGCAAAACAATCGTTTTTATGAGACATAGTTTCCTGCATGGCATGTTGTGACCTTGCCTCCCTTTCACTAGATTTTGTAAGGCTGGTGGCTGCTCCCTGCAGGCCATTCATCATACTCCATAATCCCATATTGCCTGAGTGTGACCCAAGAGTCGGCCAAGATGCCTGCCGGCCTTCAGGCAACATGAAAGGAGCTTGTACTCTTCCAAAAGCAGAAGGAGCTCCAGAGGGTTTGGTTACTGTTGAAGAGGGTGCTGACAAGGTTGTGTAGAAAGGTTGATGCAAGGCACCTCGTTCATTAGCACTGCTTGCTGCTTGGTGCAATGCACTTTGTGGGCCAACATTTAGTGACGGCTGAGAAAGGAGAGACTGACCAAACAGCTTTATATCACCAGGTCGTATCTGCTGCGGGGCATCTACACTTGAGGATGGTGATGGTCTAGCTGGTTGCACTGCCTGCTGTTGCTGTGCCGATGAAGCCTGCTGCACAACTGCACTCAGCTGGTTTTGTAGCTCCTCCGGACAAAGGTGTCGGAGCTTGGCCTCCCTCAGCTCCACCATGTCTACTTGCTGGTTTGAAAGCTCTGTCACACTGCTGGGAGTCAAAGCCTGAATAGATCCTCTCAGCAAACCCAGAGATTGCCCATGCTGCTGTTGGTCATGATGGTGATGTAAACCTGCTCCCTGTTGCTGCTGCTGCAACACAGTTTTTGTAAGTGGTTTTTGTTGCTGCTGCTGCTGCTGCTGCTGCTGTAGAGCAATTTTTGTCAGGGGTTTTCTCGGTGGCTGTGTGAGAGGTGGGTGTTGAGAAGCTTGTTCATGTTCCTGCACATGAGCATGCACCTGCGCAGCTGCAGCCTGGGCCTGGGCTTGAACATGAGCCTGTGCCTGTGCCTGAGCTTGAGCAATGGCTAGGACTTGAGCTTGCATGTGAGCTTGAACCTGGGCCAGGGCTTGATCCTGCTGTTGCTGCTGTTGCTGTTGTTGCTGCAGCTGTTGATGCTGATGATACTGTTGCACAGCTTGCTGCATCTGTAGAAAGGCCTTATGAATCAGTACAGGCAGGGTGCAGATGTTAGATTCCAGCAGCATGAATTTCTAACAAGAAACCTTCATGAAAGAGCCTGTTTTCTACACCACAAAGAGACCTCTCCAAGAGATGAAGAACAAGATCACACAAATCTCACCTAGGGGAACTTAGAAATATCTACGGCAGTGGACATGCAAGATAAGTAGGATTTCCCTTCTGCAATATGATCCTCTCTACAAGAGTTCACAAAATCACTTATATGCTAAGAGATAATTAAGTGTTTTTCCTTACTTGTTGCTGCTGTAGTAAAGCTTTCTGCTGTTGATGATGAAGATGCTGTTGTTGCTGACCAACAACCTGCTGTGGAGGATTGTTCTCTTGCTGGCCCTGAGTACTAACCTGCTGTGCCAGGTTCACCCCTACTTGCTGCTGTTGTTGAGAAGTAGCTTGTGGCTGCTGATGGTGAACAACATGCTGATTCACCAGAAGCTGCTGTTGCTGTTGCTGTTGCAGACCCACCACCTGCCACCCACAAATTGCAGTCTCCTCAGTACACCCCTTATTCAGACATGGGTGAAAGTGAGTAGGATTCTTGCAGGGATGCTCCAAACCACAGTAAGAGAAGCAGTGTAGTCACTGACAAAGACCAGGAGAACCCTATTCATTAGCACAGGAAGTCCTACCTGTTGCTGGAGAGGATGGACCGCCACTTGGGATGATTTCTGTTGTTGCTGCTGCTGGCGAAGTGCTGCTTGTTGCATCATACTTACCACTTGATTTTGCAAGAGCTGCTGCTGATTCCGAGCTACCACCTGAAAACAATGTAGACAATTAAAAAAGTTTACTAGTTTCACAAAAGTTTTTCACAATCTGTCAGTGCATATGCTGCATTCTGGCAAGCTTGCATGCGTAACACAACCTGTAATAGCCAAACCCAGCTAGTAATACTAAGACAGGACCATGATGCGTAACCCATCTTTGAAACTGTTTCTGCCTGGTTTTACCCAAGGAAACAGCAAGGAGGCCAAACACTATATGCCTTAAATTCCAGTAATATACCAAATCAAGACTGCTATATGGGATGGAAACTGCACACACGGTTCAACATTGAAGTTTTCCAAACCTGTGCTGTTTGTTGCATCTGTTGGTGCACAGCTTGTTGATGAAGTACTGGAGGGTTGGTCTGCTGGACAAGTCCTGTGGACTGTGACGGGAGTTTCTGGTGAATCATTGATTGCAAGGGCTGTTTCTGAGATGCAGATGTTGCAAGGTGTTGCAAGTTTTGAGCCCGTTGCAGACCAGAAGCTGGAAAGATAGGCAATCCACTGTGGTGAAGGAAGGGGAAGATGCTGGAAGGGGTGTTTGGAGGGAACCCATTTGCTGAACACATCTGCTGGATGAGCTTCTGTATGCTCATTGAGTCTTGATCAATTGCCTGTCCCATTTGTTGACCACCCAACCGAGGATATGTAAGATGGTCAGCACTGGCAGCATTGGTTCCCATGCTTGGCAGAGGCACCATGACAGGGTTCATCTTCTGAGATGCAATCTCTACATCTGGTGGCAGCAATGGCCCAGCCTTGTGTTGGTTTATGGGAGCCACGACAGAGCCAACATTGTTGCTACTAGTATCAGAATCATCAGCCTTTCGCTTCCGACTTCCTATCCCCCTTCCTGCAGAGTTCACTGCCCCATCTGAGGGCACCAACCCTAATTTGGCCTTGGAGTTCTGGAAATAGGTTTTAATCTGTGTCAATGACTTTGCCGGTAAACATTCATGCAGACGTGTCCAGTCCTTGCCATGTTTCCTGATAATCTCTGCAAATTTATCTTTTTCATCTTGTGTCCATGATGTTGGTTCTCTCCTAGGCTTTGCATCTCCTGCTGCTCCAGCCCTCACCAACTTTTCTTTGAACTGCTGTGCAGAATGGATTGGCACAGTTGTTGAAAGAACAACTGAAGTGGACTGCGCTGCTGATAGAGCCAAAGGAGGCAAGCAAGATGAATCGGTGTTTGCAGATGTGGCCACTTGAGGTGACCCAGGCTCAGGTTTCACATCAATATTCTGATTACCCTTGGGTTCCTGACACTCTGCAAGCATCTCAGTGGATTTTTCTAAAGTAGCTGCAGCCTGCTCCATCATAGTTTCTCCATCCATCACAGAGAGTCGTTGCAGAACATCAATTTCGGTGGATTCACTGTCTCTTTCTTCATTGGGTATACCAGAAGGGGCAAAACCTGGAACCCTTGCAATACTTTGTGTAGCACAGACTTCCTCACACTGCTCAACCTTCACAGTTTGATCAGTGGGCTCAAGAAGAGTACACCCTGTGATGATGCTTGTACTGGTTGAGGCCTCTGGTTTGGTTGTTGAACTCTCTTCCAACACCACTGCCTCACCAACTACAATTGCCTGAGCTGCCACTTTGCTAGCATCTTCAACCATGACAGTCAATAAAGCCATATCTTCCATACTCTCATGCACACTATGTTCTCCAACTGTCTCAGCTAAGCCCTCATCTGTCTTAGACACTGGCTTGTCAGCAGTGCCAGCACTCTCTTCATCAACTGACTCAGGTTTGGGTGTTTTCACTTCAACCGTCAACCCTTCAGTTGTCTCCCCTTTGATGGATGACGCAGCACTTTTACTGTTGCTAAGACATGCCTTTCCATCCTCCTCAGTCACCACAACTTTGGTGCCCTCACTATGACCTTGAGTCAGATCCAACCCTTGCAGCAGCATGGCAGTTTCTGCAGTGCCATCCACACCTGCTTGATACTGCTCCACAAGATGGTCAAGTCCCAAACGCTTGCGAGTTTTGCTGAAGAATGCTTTGCACTGTGATTCACTTTTAGACCCCACATGTAGAGCAATGTTCTCAAAATCTTTGCCGTACAAAACAACTGCATCTGTGAAGAGGTGCCTCTCGCTATCAGTCCACTGCGCATCCATCTGTACAAGGTGAAAAGCACTCTGATTTAGAACTACAAGTTGGGTCCTCAAATTCTAACTGGCATGCATTGTTGATGGGCACTTGTTCTAGAAAACGCTGGAACACACCCATCAAACATCAGGAATCAAGCTTGAAAGTCTCACCTCGTCAACAGCTGACTTTGAAGATTCTTGTCGCAAGTGTATGCTTCGGGCACCCTTTGGGCCGATAGTCTGCTGCTCCAGCTGGAAGCTTCGAATCATTGACGGTCCAGCAACTGACAAATTCTTCAAAGGGTTCCTTTCCCGAAAGTTTTTAGCTACAGGAGGTGTAGCAGAGCTCAAACCACATGGAGTGGTAAAAGTTGCAGATGGAGCTGGTACAGCAGGTACTGCAGCTGTAACACTTGAGACATTGCTAGTAGCAGCCTTGTTATCCTTCATGCTAGTAGTCTTGTTGATATTGTCAAGAACAGATAGAAGGCTTGCAGGGTGAACTGCAGGCATACTCACTCGAGTGCGGTCTACAACCCTATTGTGAATGCTGCTTCGCACAGCCTTTGTACCTGTGGTTATTCCAGAAATTGCTGCTACTGCTGCTGCTGCTGCTGCTTTATTGAGAGCTTCAACACGTGCAACATTAGAGTCCCGATGGCGACTGCTTCCAGGTGCTGTTGTTGCAAGGTATGAGGCACTTGCTTGTGTGTAATCCCGTCGCTTCTTCAGCTGATGCCGACGACGGATCTTTTCAAAATCCTCAGACTTGTGATTTCGATAGTAAAATTCCACACAGTCAGCTGTTGTCTTGTGCTCCAAGTGCACAGCAATCTTACTGAAATTTTTGTTATAGATTGCAAACTTGTCAATAAATATTTTCTTCTCCTCGGGCAGCCAAGGGTTGGCATTTTTGCGCTCCAGCTCCAGTAAAACAGGGTCTTCAACAAGTGCATTCGTATTAATGAATCTCCGAAACTTGCGTTCCTTATCATCCAAAATCATGGCTGGCATTTTCTGAACAGATCTCAACTGCTCCACAGATGGCTCACACATCAACTTCTTCATTGCATGTAACTCTTCATCTGCTCTTCCCAAGCCTGCAGATGACCAAAAAAAAGTTCATCCACAAAGATCTTGGGGAAGATGCAGGAGATTGGTGTCAAGATTTATAACACAAATAAAATAGTCGCATAAGTCCTGATACAAGACATAGGAGGAAAAGAGGGTTTGTATACCATAGAGCTTGAATGAACTATACCTGACTGGATGGAGCGTAGGCGCAAAGAGGATCGCTGGCTAGGTGGTGCTGTACCATTGCGGCGCTCAATCTCCCACCTCCGAATTGGCTTAGCCCGATATCTCCGCTGCACAAGCCGAAGTTGCTCTTGCCTCCAAGCATCTTTCAGAGTGCGGAACCTCATGGTCAAAACCCGCTCCTTGAACTTGAGACAGTTTTGCTGCTCAGTGAGCTTCTCCACTATCCTCTCAAGGTTCATGCGATGACTCTCCACATTTTTGTGCCACATCGGTGATTCAGCAGGGGTACTATACAGCTGTCCCTTGCCCTCTTGCACAAGCTCTTTTGTAAGAAGGTGCACAAGTGAATCTGAGGCACATCGAGACTGTTTCTTATTCTCCATTATGAGAGAGTGGGTGAAGTTCTGAAGATCTTCCACTAACACCATTGAGCTCAGCTCCTGCTTGTTGTCCACCTCCAACTGGGTCATGTTGACAACCTCTTCCATGCTCACCTGCAATGGACCATCTTGCATTTCTGTTCCAGAAGCTGGGCTCAGAGGTGACTGAACACATAGTCCCTCCCCTTGCTGGGCCTCACCGACGTCCTTTTTCTCTACCCTTTCCTCTAGAGGAGCTGCAACATCACCTGTTACATGTTCAAGTCCAACTGCTTTCTCTTCAACTTCCATATCAAGCACATCAGGCATCATTTCCACAAAAGCAACTTCTCTATCGTTGACTGAGTTTTGGCAGACATCCTCTGCAGCTGGAGAGCAAGGTGATGCTGGAGAAGGATGAAGAGGCAACGTGGGTGATGTTTCCATGATGTCCACAGTGGAGTTCACATCCTCTGGGGCCATAAGCTGGTTCTCTTTCCCCCCTGCTTCAACAGGCAAAACATTACCAGGAAGATCCTGTAGTATTTCAACATTGCTCTCTGCCTCCAACCTGGCAATCTCTTTCTCAATCTGGTCAATCTCAAATTCCACCTTCTCAACTCTCTGAATGATACTGTCTTTCGTCCATCCAGCCACCTCCCCTTCATCTGGCAATGTCTCTGTCGCTATCAAAACAGGACCTTCTGTAACTGGCTGTTCACAAGTAGTAGATACGTCCACAGGTGACAAGTCTTTTGACTCTGCATTTATCGTTGAAACTAATATGCCAGCAGCTTTGGATAGATCTGCTTGGTCAGGAGGAGGTACCTCCAACAGACCACAACTGTTGTCAGCTTGCACTAAGACTTCCTCGGTTCCATTCTCAGTCTCAGTGCCACAAATGGGGGCTGCACCCTCAGCTTCAGCAACACCAAAATCATGTTTCTGCTTCCTGATAACATCCTGCTCCACAAATACTTCTGGTGTACCTACAGCCACTGAAAGCCTTCATTAATATGGCAGGTAGCAGAATCTCCTAGAACCTACTTTCAGGAGGCAAATAACCTAGTGAAGACCATAGAGGGAATCTTTCAGAGCAGGTAGGTATACCACAAAAAAAATTCCTGCATTATAAAAAACTGAGACTGCTTTTCTCATCAGCAGACAAATTAAGATTACCATTTGAGGTACTGAAACACATGTCCAAACTGAATGATTCAATGAGTATGCCAACATACATTTACCATACAAGAACCAGTGCAAACCAACAATGTCACTCACAATTGCAAAGAGGATAAATATGAAAATTCCACCCTCCACAACAAGGAATGTAGCACCACTGCCCAGTAGTCAACAATGGAAACACATGGAGTATGCAAGGGCAAACTGGTCAGAAAGCAACTTTGACAGCCTGTACCAAGCAATGACTCTCCAGTTGGTGGTTCAGATTAGCCACTTACTGTCAACAGGCTGGATTGGAGGAGGTAGTGATGGCTCGTGTGTTGTCTGAGGCGGTGACTTTGCAACTGCAGACAAGGCTGTCTCCTTGACAACAGTCTGCTCAGAAGATGGTGGTGGTGGATTGTCGATCCCAGAAGTGGCCACAGGAAGAGCCACAGAGGCTGTTGTTGTTCCCACACCACTCGAGATAAGGGAGCTTTCATCCACATCCCCAACCTTCTTCTTCTCATATTTTGCCAGGCCTTGGCCCCAGCCAAGTCGTAGGCGCTTAGGGGGCGAGTGGTGACTCCTGCCATGGCCATGGTCATGGCAGCCTGAAGGGATTGCAGAATGAGGCGAAGGCTGTGGAGAAGATAATCCCCCACCAGCAACTTCAAGCCCATGACCTCTCACCACAGAATCCTTCAAGCTCCCATTTGATGAAATGAATGGAGAACCTCGAGGTACAATTCCAGATGCAGACCTCTCTCCCCGAGACCGCCAGTCATGAGATCCATGAGAAGAAGACTCTCTACTCCCACTTACAACATCCAAAGAAAAACTCTCACGATTGCCACTGCCATATCTATCAAGCCTACTTCCTTCTAATTCTGTGTCCCCTGCAGACCATGCTCCTCTCCCTGAATCGAACTGAGATGGTGGTGGCACTTCAAACCTCCTGCTGTACAAGTCAGGTTTGCTGTGTAGCCTCTCTCGGTGCTGGTGCTGCTCCCTTTCCGATTTCAAGGACCAGTCCCAGCCACTTACTGCTCCTGCTGATCTCTCTCGATCCCAAGACAAATTCTCTGCATCTGCAAGAGCTTGTGATTGATAAGGCCGCCCATTCTGCCCTGTAGTAGTAGTACCCGAGCTTCCTGTGTCCCTACCATCAGTTGTGGAAAGTTCTGATTCCCTGCTGCTGCTGCCGTGCCATTGACCCACCACCCCAAGAGCTCCATTTACACTTGGACTCAAGGGAGGAGGAGCTCCTGTTCCAAGATAAAATGAATCTCTATCGTACTTTCGTCCTAGACCATTCTCCAAGGGCTGGATAGCAGCAGCACCAAATACAGGTGCAGTGTCACCTTCCCGGCTTGCTGCAGCACTGTAGCGCCCAATCTCAGTATAAAAGCTGTTATGCCGACCTACAGTTACAATGGCATCTTAGATGTATAAACAGTAGATCCAAGCTCTCAGGCGTGTCCGTGGGAAACAGAGATCTGTGCACAAAAATCTATGCATCAGCAGCTCTGGTACTCAGCCAGTGGAAGAGAAGAAAAGAGCAAAAGGAATGTGGGTTTGCTTGGTCATCACAAAATATGGGTCGGCCAGTTTGCAAAACTTACCTTGAGTTCGTCTCTTATTTGGAGGGCCAAGAGAGATTCCATTATTTGCAGGGTGGTGCAATCCAAGAGATCTTTGGAATGGAACATTAGCAGCAGCAGATGAAGAAGAAGTTGTTCGGTCAGAAGAATTATTCCAGTCCCTCTTCCCAGCAATACCTCTGTCAGACCTGTCTCCTCTGTCTAACCTCACATCTCTGCTGCTGCTGCTGCTGTAAGGCTCCCTCTGCCAGGTTGGGACATGGTCAATAGGCATGGACGATGACAAATCCCGGGCATTTGGAGCTGCTATTGCACGGGCATCACCCCTGCTAGGACTATACATCTGCACCTCTTATCGCACCTCTTCTTCCTCCCGACATTCAGAACTACCAAGAAAAAAGAAACTTCCACAATCAAAGCTCGACCTCTGGGGGAAAAAAAACAAAGGGAAAGCTCTATCTCCAACTACACTGTCGCTCCTTCACCGTCCTCTACTCGTTTGCTGCTGAGGAAAAAGAGAATGCTTCCACATCTTGCTCCCAAATGTGGATGAAGTGGGTCGACTGAGGCCTCCTTCCCTCCTTTCCTTCCTCCTGTTTCTTCCCTGCGTGGAAACATCCGAGAAAAGGTTTATTGATCTCTACTCCCCGAGAGACTTCCCTACCCACAACAACGAAAAAGCTTTCTACCCACAAGCCCACGACACAACAAGTATCATCCTCATCTCCTGTTGCACCCACAGAGCCGCTGATGGGTTGTTGAGTTCTCTCTTTCGCCCTAAAGCTCCTCGCCAAAATTACACTCGACCCATTTTGACCCATTCATTCTCTTTAGAATACGATCTCGCAACTCTATACTAACAAGCGTGCTCATGAACTGCAGCAACCTGCGGCCTTACAGTGAGAATGGCGGTCGGAAAACAGACTGCAACAACGACCGGATGTAGTCCAGATCCACAACAGACACGTCAGACGGGACATCTGCCTACGAAACACTAACTCTGAGAGGGCTTACCAAAACAAAACGACAAATCCGCCTTCTCCTTCCTTCTCTTCCCTATACTTGTTGTTGCATCATGAACCATCAAACTGCAAAATCCATAAACACCGTAAAATCCTCTTGTCCTCCGACCGCATCTGTCTAGAACAACTACTAATCTTCTCTGGGGTCTCTGTCTTCTGTCTCTGTTTATCTCCGCATAATAACATCAGTTGCTTCCTCCTCCTGAGTCCTTCCCCAATCCTCTCACAAACCACTTGGTGTCGAAGAAGAACGAATAGCCCCGAACAAAAAGCTTCGGAACCATTAGAAGAAGAAGCATCATCAGCCACACAAAAAAAAACACTGGACGAACCCCCAAAAAACACAACACACACACACACACACTCTCTCTCTCTCTCTCTCTAAAATCCTCTCCCAACACGTCTCCTCCTCATCAGTGCCGAACTCGGCCCCCGCCGTTGTTGGCCTTCAAGCACCTTTCAAAATCTGGTTCAAAAACACAAAAACGAAAAAGCACGAATCATACGCACACCAGTCTCCATCTTCTTCTAGTACTATTTCCTTCTTCGGCAACCCATCTTCTCCGCGACCCGTACAAAGAAAGCCATGCGAAAGGGAAGAAGGGAGGCACAGCCAAACCCTTGTTTGCAACGCCGAAACTAGTAAGCCATGGCTGTGATGCAACAGACAATCTTCTCCAGGAAGCGGGTGAGAGGGTGGGTGGGTGGGGTCAGGTCAGGTCAGGTCAGGGGGGGTGTCAAAGAAAAAAAACCCTACTATTGAGAACACGAGAAGGGGAGCAATTGGGTTACGAGAAACGCAGCTGCCAGACACGACAAGGGAGTGAGACAGACGAAGAAGACACAGGACAGGGAGGAAGAGAGATGAGAAGAGAAGAGACACAGCGACGACGATGATCGCAGACGCTCCTGTACAAGCGCGCTGTGCGAGAGAGAGAGAGAGAGAGAGAGAGAGAGAGAAGGAGACTGGAAAAAGCAGGCGTATCCCTAACCCTTGCACAGTGCCGTCGGAAAAGGGTGTTCTCTGGCCACGACATTCTGGCTCGTAATTAGAGCTCAGCGCGCAATCCGTTCCAGTAGCGGGACCACGTCCTTTTAAGTAACTCGCTCATTAGTTCGCCCCACACCCCCTCCCCCCCCCAATTACGCGCTTCATTCACCGATTCCGTGCTGGATTCACGGGTCTAGAAACCCCACCCCCCTTCCCAAAACGACGGTGGGGGTCGGGGGGGTAAAAGAAGACAATGAGTTTATTTACGACGGTGTTTCGGCCGGGTAAATTGCTCGTTACTTCCCACTTGTACCCCCCGGTTCCTACACATACCCGGTCTGAGTTTTGCACCTCCCTCTCTCTTTCCTTTACGTTGTTACTCCATCACTTTTTCTTTTATTTTCCCTTCTAATTTTTCACATGTAGCTATCTAACAGGTGGGTTTTTTTTTTTTTTTTTCAAATTTGAAATATTGAAAAGTTGGTGACTTTCTTTTGATGAAAACAGCCAAATTAGTTGATTTTACATGTGAAAAATCCAAAAGTTTGGTAGTTCTTACTTTACAAGAGCGAAAAATTTAATTGGAAAAAATCAAGGGTAGCCAGCCAGCCAGCCAGCCAGCCACACTTATTTTGGAATTTTGGTTTTTGTGTTGCATTTTATGATTTTTTTTTCTAATCATATTTGATAATTTTCAAACATCTATTCATCATCCATATTTGACTCTTTTTTTTTAATAGCAAAAATACAATTCAAGTACCTACCTAGCATAAGTTGCAAATGATTAATAATCTTTCAATTATTTGATTGGGGATGACTCATTGTTCATCTTGGATATGTTTGTTTGTTCACTAACTCAAACTAATATATCAAGTACCCGGGGGATATATTAGAATCAAATTACTCACATGCATGAAAGACGACCACCCACCTACTTGGTAAGTAAGTAAAAATCATGTGAAGCCAAAAAAGCAAGCAAAAAGCAATCCACAATATTGACTTTGTTTAAAATGGAGAGATGAGGAGGGCCCAAGTGAGAGAGAGAGAGAGAGTGAGAGGTATTAATAGAAGGAAGGAGGAGAGAAGTAAGTTACCCATTCAATGCTCCTATGTAATGGGGGCGCGTACACGCTACTCACAACCATTTGATGACAAATTATGACACAAGTAAAGGAGGGAGAGGGCAAAGGGTATTGTAAGAAGTATTTGGAGTTTGGATGGGTATCATGGATTCATGATTTATACCCTAAACCTATTGGGATTTATTATGTAAACTTATTACATTCTTTTTTCACAAAGCCCTTAATTATACTAAGCCTAGCTTTGGGTTGCATCTCCAAATACATAGTAACATCACAAGGTGAAGTTCTTATTCATGTTGTCTTTGATTAGCACTTGCCATCTCTCTCTCTCTATATATATATTTAGATACATACAAATCTATTGTCATGAAGTGAAGCTCTTTGTCATGCTTAGCTTTGGTTGGCATCTATCTCAACATAGAGAGCATTGTTAGGTGAAACTCTTATTTTAGGGTTTAGTGGTTTCCGTCTATATACTTTGCATGTAACATAAGGAGACATGTGGAGACTTCATAGGTTTTTGGAGGATATTGGAAAGGCCTTCTTACTTTGGTTGGTGCCTAGTATATAATTTATAACACACAAATATGGACTATTTGTGGGTAGCCCTAAAATTGGAGATCACGGGATTCTGGGGCCTATGTTGACGGCTTTATTTCTGTTATGAGTCACTTTTACAGTAATACTGTTCTCCTTTTGGCATTTTGTGAAACTTGTTCGTTTGTAGTTTAGCCAGGAAAATTTTAAAAATATGAAAAATTCCTCGGGAAACAAAGAGAGAAAAAGAAAGCGTAGCTTATACAGCTTTTTGAATCGCTTGTTGTTTGCTATTTGTTTGTTTTCTTGTATATTGGGGGGTTGGTGGTGGCTCCCCATCCCTCCCAAAAGCTTTTGGATTCTTGGACTTTTTCTCTTCTTATTTTATTCATGGGTACCCTAAAATTGGGCTTTGGCTTGGTTGTATTCTATTTCTTTCTATGGTGGTGGTGGTGGTGGTGGTAGTGATAGAGTTGTTGGCTTTTCTTATCAAATAGAACAACCCACTCGTCTAATGATAAGCATTTGTTTGCTTGCCCGCCTAATGTGAAGTGAAGGTTTGTTTTGGTGAAGGTAACACCATAGGGGCCATTTTACCTTAGTGCAACCATTTTGCCTTGAGGCCATTTTGCAATGCTCACTCACAAGTTCACTATTACGTTAAATGAAACAATTTGAAAGTCTACATGCTAGAGAAAGAGAGAGAAACCATAGTGAAAGCAAATAAAGCATTTCCCATTGGGACCCATTTGCAAAGGAGTCCCCCTTCTTCTTGAAGAAGGAAAGGGAGGGAAGTACAAAAAAGCATTGACCCCTCTACACCCCTCCCTCCCCAAACCCTACCCAAAAAATATCACTCCAAATACTTTACCCACCCAATCCCCAAGTACTAAGAGTTGCTTCCACAAATGAGGAAACTTTCAATTGCGAAAAACACACCCTTAAACAAATGGGTTTTGACAAAAGAAAAAAGCCAATAATAAGTCTCCAAGGTTTTTAGCACACCTATGTGTGGAATAAATTAATTAAGATTGAAGACTCCACATGGAAAAATAAAATAATGCAACTGAAATATTGGAAAGTATTCTCCGGTTTCTCCTCTCACAAAATTTGTTCTTTGAAAAAGATTTTTTAAAGAAAATTTCAACATTTCTAGGGAAAAAAAAGTGACTAAGGTACTTGGATAGTACCAACACCACCCATCACTTGCCAAGAAACCACCACCACCGCCACCACAACAACAAACAAAATGTTAAAAAGAGAAGAAAATCCTTTTACAAGCACCCCAAAATAATAATAATAATAAAAAACAAAAACCCTAATCTTACCAAGTAAAGAGTGGCAATCCAAATTAGTGACCAAGAGCCACACCCTTTCTCCCCCAATAGAAAAGGCACCCAAAAATAAATTAAAAATTAAAGAAAACAAAAAACCCCAAATCACTTCCCCCACCACACCCTTCTCCCCTCCCCCCCCCAAATAAATAAATAAATAAATAAAAGTTTAGTCCATAGGGGGTGGTAGCAGCTTTTTGGGCACTGTGTTGAGAGAAGCAGTAATTGGGGGGAACGGAAATAGGGGAAGCATATTAATTACCGTAGGGGGGGAGAAACTGGAGCAGCGACGGTGGTACTCGTTCACACGGCGGGAAAATCGATGTAAACAGACCCCAGTAGGGAAGCTCAGCGCGAAACTTCCTCCACAAACAATAATAAAAAATAGGTACTCTATCAAACTGGGTTTTTACTCTTGCAAAGTTTAGCGGGTAACTTTACCAAACAGCAGTAATAAATAAATAGTAAAAACAAAAAATCCCTTGTCGTTTCCTCAAATATTATGGGGCTCGACTTTATGGTGCGACAGAAGCAGCCCATTCCGGTATGGAATGGCAGGCGCAGAACAGTCCTGGTGAACAGAACAGATCTCTTTGTCCTATCGTGTGTGCCATTATTACGGGGGTCAAGATTTTTTTTGCTCAGACAATCCAACCATTCCAACACGGAATCGACTACACCTGACAAACTGAAAAATTCGGAATGAAGGGAAAAAAGGGGCCCCATTCCAGGATTCCAGCATTTACCCCACCCCCCCTCCCCCTCTCCCCCCCCAAGGGTAAATAAAAAACGTAAGAGCAAGTAAAAAAGTAAAATCTCTGCTTAGTTTTTTTATCATTTAATAGAAAATATGTCAAAGACTTGGAATAGTTAATGAATGTGTGTGTGTATATTGGATGAAGAATAACTAATGAAGAACACAGACTTAAATGGCTAAATCCTTCAGAGATCTATTTAATGCTACTCAGAGTAACAATATGGATGATATTGGATGAAAAATGTACCTTTAAAATATTAAATGGACATGCACCCATTAAATGAAACCTTTAAGAACTAAATATTATTGATGGATACCAATGGGTTTGTGGATGTTTGATTGGATGAAGAGAGTAAATGAACATAGTTCTTTAACTGAAACCTTGGGTTTCGTGTGTATTTAATGGTCATGTACAATTTTCCTTGTTTTTTCGTTTTTTTTAACAACTTTTCAGTCCTTTTGGGGTATTTGTTTACTATGGTAGCACTTGTGGTAAGCAACTAATTAGGGGTCCTAAATGCACTGACAATCCCATTGGTGTGTGAATGAGGCACTTTTTATTGCACATCAAAATATGTCCAAATGGGCCTCCCATTAATATCCTTATGCAAACATGGGATGACTTGGATGATGGTGAGATGTGTGGTCATCCACATGGTATGATTGTGAGATGGGTGGTCATCCAATGGAATGAAGGCGAAACGGGTGGTCATCCAATGGATGAAGGCGAAACGGGTGGTCATCCAATGGAATGATGGTGAGATGGGTGGTCATCCAATGGAATGATGGCGAAATGAGTGGTCATCCAATGGAATGATGGTGAAATGGGTGGTCATCCAATGGAATGATGAACATATGGACATGATGAACATGTGCATGTAATCGTACATGGGCATTGCATGAAATATTGTGAACCCAATGGGTCAAAAATACAAGTGTTGTCAAAGATAGCCATTGAACTTTGAAGGCATAAATTTAATAAATTAATGCCTAGAATAAAACTAGGAAAAAAAGGCTTAAAACAAGTGGTATTATTTGGCTTATATACATATATATATATGATATATATATGATAAAAAATTAGTGTTTTCATAGGAATCCACTTTTAAAAAAAGATGATTACAACCCCCATCAAAAATAAATAGAAATTATATGATTTTTTTAAAAATAATATTTTATTTATTTTGGGTAATTGTATGTGAAAGGAGGAGGGCACACAACTCCAAGTAAGTTGCTCAAGAGGCACAACATTTTGGGCACACATCATCTTACCTTTTACAAAACCATTATAGCATTTGTGTCTATCCAAACAAGTCACCAATTTCAACAAATGATAACACATGGTACGTTCCATATCTAATATTCTACCAACAAAATCTTCACAAAAGGCTTTTTTATATAAACCCCACCTTGGACCTATGGGATAGGGGAAAGGAGAAATTGTCTCACACACTAACTAGTAGCTTGGACTCATTTCCAAGGTGGGCTCATCATGTTCAAGGCATAAACAAAACCAAAAAAAAAATCATTCACTCACACACCAACTCTCCTACTAGCCTAGTATGTGTCATCATAAGTGATTTTTATTTTTATTTTTATTTTTATTTAAAACTCAATAATTTAAATTTTTATTCCATTATTACAAAATTCTAGAAGGGTTGACCTAGGAAATTGCCTTGCAACAAAGAAAAGAAAAAAATACCCTACAAAAAAATTGGTTGCACATCCTCATGTTACATTATGTAATGAAAAATTCACTTATCAAGTTGACAATAGACGGAAAGTGTGAAATTTTTCAACAGTGTAAAGTACTAGAGCACAACCGGTGCATTTCCCAAGCTAATATTTGCTCCATAGATACATCATGTAGATTATTAGCAAGCAAGCAAAGAAAAAAGGACGGCCATTATGAAGCATGAGTACAAAGGAAATATTGGAATCAACAATGATGGCCAATTCCGCCATTTAAAAAAATTGGATCGCAACATATTATCATTCTCATCAATTTTTCATTGAGTGCTATCAATTTCTTGCATTTTCCAAAGTCATAATGCTTGGGAATGTTATAAGCAATATCAATCATGTATACAAAATTATATATATACCAAAAGGTCACTTCATGAAAAGGTTCACAAGTGTCTCATGTTGCATGTGAAAACCAAACATGTTATTTAAATATCATTATAATGTGAACAAAATTGGTCATATAATTGTCTTAAAACAATGGATTAACATTCTTTAGGTGCTTAATCCACATGCATGCAATTGAACAAGGGAGTCTTAAAAAATCATTTTAGTCATCTTCATCGAATATTTAATATTTGATATTCTCACTTTTTGATATTTTGATATTTCTAAATAAATTCCTTCGTTTTACAACTACTATTTCCAACTATGGAAATTCATGTTTAAATATTCTTGATTTAACATATGATAGATACCATAACACCTTAATGGATTTGGAACTAATTAGTAATGTTTTCTTTGGCAATTTTTTGCAAATTGATGATTTTTTTTTCAAAAAATGAAAAAAGCATGCATAATTTGTGAAATTTAAGGATTTTTAATTAAGTTAATCACATCTCAACCTAGGTATTTTTTAGGTCACCACAAGTAGTAACACTTTTGTAAAAATGTTACAACCCACCCACCTAAGGTAATTGTCATTTAATGTGAATTAATGTTAGGATCCTTGCCAATGGATCTACTCAAGGAATTTTTGAAAAAAAAACCTTGGTAAGTAGATTTTGGAAAAACAACCATATTGTTCATAAGGTGGAGATGATTAACAAATTTGTTATTACTTTCATAGATATTAGGGTCATGAGAACAATTATGTCTTGATGACATATCCAACCTTATTGACAAACAAAAATTAATGTTAATGAGCATGCAACAAAAACCAAGAATGTAACACTTGAATGGTGTGCATCAAAATGGAAGAAAAATGATTTTCTCTTTTAAAAATGGCAAAAAAATAATAATTTTATAATGAGGAATGAAAAAATTGAAAAATAATATTCAATGTCTCAAAGTGCATTTTTTAAAATTAATTAATTATTCAATTTTGAGATGCCGAATTCGTTTAGGGTACTACATGTGATAGGTACATTGAGATTTTAAGTTTTAAATTGTGTTCAAAATATATCATACTCTTAATTTGACATTAACAAAATGTTTTGTGATTTTTTTTAAAAAGTGATCATTATGTTGAAACTTTTTAAAGATATAAATATTTTGTTCTTTCCATGTGTTCTTTTTTTCTTGCATGGGGAGGTCACTTCCATTTTATTCCAAAGAATATGCAAAAAATATAAGATGCAACTTATGGATGTAAAGTAAGTTTTCTATTTATTTAAATTTAAATAAATTACTTATAACTCATTTTGAAAATATATGTAGAATATACATAATTTTTTTAATTCAATAGGTCTTGTATATACTTCACACAAAAAACCATTTTTTAATATGTGCACATGAGAAAGTTGACATCTTGATGAAAGAAAGTAATAACGATTATTTCATTGTTTTAAAATAAATTGCTCAACTTTCTTTAACTTCATGAAAATGCAATTGATGCTAGTTTTTAGTTAATTAATACTCAACCTTGTATAATATAATTCAGCCTTGTATTTTTATTATACAAGCCTAATATTTTTAATGCATGAGATTAATACAAAGGGCAATTATTCAAAAGCACTAAAATCACATGTAAGATAGACAAATAATGATTCCTATTAATAAAAAATATTCAACAAAAATCAAACTATCGCTAATGAAGAGTGTTATATGTAAGAGATAAGTCCCATGAGCTTGCAAAAATGTCAAGTCTTGTTAGCAATGAATGGTTCGGCCAATTATCCCCAAATTGTTATATAGTTAATCATGTAGTGAATGTGTCTTCATCAAAGGAGGTCATCACCCCTTGTTTTAACAACTTGACAAACCAAAAAACGTGTTTCATTTAAGGTTGGGAATAAAATGAACCTTTGCAATGATAACATTCTTAATGGCTCCATTGATTTTTATCAAGATGAATATTTCACCAATGCCCTCAACTTAATGCCCTAAGTCATTGGCAATCACCATTTGCTATTCTTAACCAAAATTGGAACAAAGTTGGTCATCCCTTCCCTCCTATCCAACATGTGTTTCATACAATGTTGGAAAACTATTTTCAAAGTATAATAACTTCTACTTGCATATTTACCAAAATAAATGTATTTCTTAATATTATGACCCTTAAAGTTGCAAAATGACAAAATTATCTTGATTTTGGGAAAAGAACTTGGGGAATTTTTTTAAATACCATTCTAAGATGACTAACCTTTTGTGAACTACAAAATGTATTATTAGAAAATGTCATTGGTATGTAATGTCGTTGATGAATTACATAATATATTGTGAAAGTAATGCATATTAGTTGATGCCATGGTGAGCCCATGATGATTTTGTTAGCCAAATTTGTTTCCAAGTTGTATTAACCGCTCACTTTGTTTATTTATGTAGTTGAGGTGATTCAAAAATGCTTGTGTCATCCTCATTATCCCAAAATTTTCACACCATGATTTAAATTGCAAAATATTTCTAATGGCATGCCCAATATTATAGAAATCATTGTTAAATAATAAAAATTTATCACCAATGCCACAAATGATAAACCAAGAATGCACTGTGGAAAAATTATGCATCACATTCATCTTATGTGATGATCAAAATTCCTAGGATCCACTCTTCAGAATCTGAATCATTAATGAAAATGAATCCATTAAACTTTCATCTCATTCAATATTTGGGCCAAGTCACTCACCACTAAAGCTCAAAAATTTAGCTTTTTACACTCATGGTGGTCAAGGACCTTAGTTCTTATATATATATATATATATATATATATATATTATTGTATTTATTTATTTAATGGACATTTCATAGTTTGAAAGATGTTGCAATTTACATTTTTCTTCAAATCTTTAACCTCACTAATGGGTATCCGTTAATTGTTTCAACCAATTATTGTTTTTAGAGGTTGGGGTTGAAAGAAGCCCCCCCCCCCCCCCCCCCCCAAAAGATCATTTTGATGGATATTCTATTATATAAGCAGTGTTGGGCGGGTATTTGATATGTTGAATAACCTCCACGTCTGGGTATTTATAAAATGAGAATTAAAAGAATTAAAACTCGGAGTCAAAAAGTCACAAGTTTCGAGTATTTGAAAAAAATTTAGAATCAAAGAACCGCTATTGGTTCTGGTTATTTCAAAAAAACCTCATAGAACTGTCGGGTTTCACAAAAACCCGGAAAAGAGGAGCCAGGCAGGTTTTAGGGCGGTTATTTTACTTTTACAATTTGGGATCTGGGTTTTAGGACCTTGACAGACGGACAGACGAGATCTGGGTTTCAAGACCTCGACAGACAAACTAACTGAATTAACGGAAATTTTGAAGAAATTGCCCGCTGCTTCATCGGCCTCTCCCTTCCCCCACCCCCCAAAACCTCTGTCACAAACAGAGAGACTTACTGAATTAATATATATGATTGTTGTTTCATTTAAAAATTATGTTTATATGCATAAAAGGGTTGTAATATTTATGTATTAATATATGAAGGGTGTTGAATAAAGTTGTGTGCAACTATCCAAATTTTTTGTCATGGCCAATGAAATAGTTGGATTTGGTGATCTATTTTTTTTTCTTAGTTATCTTGAATGGACTATCATTCAATGTATAATAGGATTTGGTAGGTTTGTGAAAATTTTAGAGGACCAATGGAAATGCTAGAAAAGGACCATTGTTTTTAATGTTTAGCAAAATAAGGTTATATGTAGGTCTACAAGTTTATTTTTTTATATGTGAATGGGATTGTTAGATTTTGTGATTTGAATTTTTTTTCTTAATTATCTTGAATCAACTAATTAACAATCCAATGTTTAATAATTATTTACATAATAACATCATTTGTGCACTTTGTTTAATTGTTTTATCGTTCCCTTTCCCAACTATTGTCTTCCATATGATTAAATGAAGGTAAACCTTATTGACATTTGCCATATGGCTTTCAAAATACATTTTGCACAAATTCCATATTGCTTCATTAAAATCAAATCCCCATAACTTGACTAGTTTGATCGTTTGATGAGAAAACATCATATGCATGAAACATAACATTATAATGCAATGGTAGATTATGCAAAAGCTAGATACCATACTTATTAATTCATGTTTCACAAATCTTTTCAAAATATTTTTTTTGTGGAAAAAAAGGTTTGATGGCCTCAAGTTGAACATTGAAAAATCTCAACAATTGTTGGTGAGTGAAAGCATGGTAAAGTTTACAACTAAAAGTACTTGCCAATCTACTTGTAAAATGAACAAAAAGTAGGACCAAAACCCATCACAAAATTGTTATACATTCAATCTTTTTAGTTGAATGATAAATAACACAATACTTCTTCATTATTATGCATTAATTTTTAAATTTTTCATTGTAAAAGTAGGTTTCAAATACACTTTTCCAAATGCAAGTAACTTTTAAAACTTACTTTTAGCAGTGTAACATTTGATTCAAGTATGTGTCAAGTATATTTTACCAAAGAAAAAATAGATTTTTTTTTTGGTGAGGCCCTTGAATATACAATGATAATTCTACTATAATTCATACATGTATATTTCATTAAATTTTCTAGTGAAAAAGTAGGTTTGAACACCATATTGAATAGTCAATTTCAAACCTACTTATTCCCTACTTTTATTATTCCAAAGTTTTTGAAATTTTGTAGTTGATTTACAATAAACCCAATTGAGGGTTCAATAGTTTCAAAATGAAATTTAAGTAAAATTTGAATCTATTTTCTTGTGTTATCATGGCAAATTGCCTTTGTTTCAACTTGATATTTTATTGGTAACTTTTTTTGTATACTTTACCATGTTTTCACCTTTGTAAATATGTTAAATTCATTTATAACTTTTCAAGTTATGTTGGTATTATAATGTTTATATATTTTAGTATATTTATAAATATTGGGTTCAATTTTTTATAATATATTTATATACTAAATAAATTAAGTTTGGCAAATTGTTATTAGTTTTTACCTTCTTTTTGGTTGGCCCTTTAAGAATTAATTAATGTTAAGCATGATTCATAAATGTGGTAATATGCATAGGATTATGGGACCAATTCATTAAATTCATTCAATTTTCAAACCATGTTTTATATTGTTGACGTGAAAATTGGGATAACCTTTAACTTTATTTACACAATGCATTATAATGAGT
Source organism: Sphagnum tenellum (assembly GCA_963921925.1). Lineage (NCBI taxonomy): Eukaryota > Viridiplantae > Streptophyta > Sphagnopsida > Sphagnales > Sphagnaceae > Sphagnum > Sphagnum tenellum. The sequence continues at coordinate 1,710,437 of OY998153.1, forward strand.
TAGTGATTTTTTTGGCATTTCTTTAATTATCAACATGGTACACGAGTTAAGAAGTATCAATTTTAAACATGTTGAAACCATAACTTATGAGTTCCATTTTACATTTACCATAATCTATTAAAACACAATAACAATTTAAAACCCCACATTTATATTGGAATGAACTAGTGTTTTTTTTCCCATTTTTTCAATTATCAAAGTTGAATTATTCACTTTTAATATATTAAAACCATTATTCGCAAATTGCACTTTGCACTTATTATAATATACTGAACACATGCAATTAAATATTTTTCACTTGAATGGTTTAGTGAATTTTTGCATATTTCTTGAACTATCAACATTTTTACATGAGTTAAATCATCCATTTTGAGTAAGTATTGAAACCACTATCCAAATGTTGTATATTGCATTTTATTAATATATATGGAAACACACATAACAAATTAATATTTCACATTTATATTTGAATGGGTTAGTGATTAGGTCAAAAGTTCATGCAAAGTTTAGGATGCATGTAAACCTCTAAATTATAATTTTTTTGTATATTAAAAGTTAGGAATTGCCCTGATTTCCTTGCGTACAGGTGGCATACCACATATATATTGTTGGAAAGCTCTCGACAAAGGCTACAACTTTGCTTTAGACTTCATTTCAATTGAAGATCTACAGACGAAGTTATGGGCTTCCAAAATTGCGGGAGACCCAATTTTAGGAATTTCGGGAATCCAACTTGGGAGTCTCTGAACAAAATGACATTTGGGTGTTGGGCATGTGGTTAGGCATAGAAAATATTATAAAGGGGGAAGGTGGTGGCTTCCCCAAGTTCAGGCCATGTTGAGTCTTGTGAATTTATATTTGTTTGTGGTTCATCCATACACCAAAAACGTTCTTGCTACGCACTAATCAACTTATTGTTTGGTTTGTGCATGTCCATGTGAATAACTGACCCGCTTGTTAATCATCCTAGTCCCCATCCTAGAACTTTAGCACACCCTTCTACCCTTAAAGAATCATGAGTTAGTGAGCATGCCCCAATTCCTTGTCCTTCCATTGTTTTCACCTTCGGACTCGCAGTTGAATCTATCCAAAAGTTTGGGGGTGCATCATTTCATGTGTATTCATACAAACTATTATATTGCTACCTGTTGGTTAAACAATTATTAATTATTAGAATTTTAATTTTTTTCTAAAATAATTACCTATCATGCCAAAAATCTTCAAAAAATGATCAAGTTCACTAGCTTCATTATTTAATATAATGCATAGTTTTAAAATATTATATTATTATTGTAAAATAAATAATTATTACGCACCTTGTTGCCAATCTAGCCTATGTACTATAGTATGTTATTAGACAAAATCTTGATTAACTTATTGTGTCATTCTATCAGTGCATTATTCCATTCCCAACACTAATTGTAGTCCATAGGTAATTAAGATATGATGAGGTCCATTGTGCCTTTCCAACTCCCAAATTGAAGGGGCATATTTTTGGCCTATACCATGAAATTTTATTCCAAAATTCAAATTATGTGAAGACATTATTGAATTTGGGAATTTGTTTTGGTCTTCTTAGTCACTAGGAGTTTTTTCAAGCAAATTTTTGTTGAGTATAATAATCATCATGAAACATTTCCACCATTGGGCCAAAGGGCACTTCTTTAAGGTTCATGTCATTCCCAAAATGCTTTTGAATTACGTAATAAGGGTTAACACCAAGGAGATTTTATATCATATATTGTATGAGTGTGATTTTGCATTCATTGATTGTCTTTGCATAGTTTATTAAGATTATCATATTGATGGGAAAAAAAATTTGAATTTTAAAATGATCAATGGATATAAAGGTGAATGGGCTATGGTTGTTTACTAATCAAATGAATGGTGCCAATTGTTAAATTAGTTGTTTTCTTTTGAATTTGGATGAATGGAGGGGAAAGGTTTATAGGACCAACCTTCACTTGATAATTTACCTTGTTAAATCGATTGCACCCGATTGTCTTTCTTTTTGGGTTCATAGGTTACAACAAAGGTTTTTTTGTAAATTTCATTTGATTTCAGATTTCCTTTGCTTTTGTTTTTTCTTGATTTTCTACCTTTGTTGCTTCAAAGATCATCAAAGTTTTAACAAGTAAGTGAAGTTTTGTCATGTCGTGTGCAATGGCCATATTATTCATTGATAAGTTGTAATTGCTTGATTACTTGTTTTCATTTACAAATATTTGTTTTCATTAGCTTAATATGTGGCAATGAGTTGTGGATTTTTTCTTACATGTTTTCTTTTTTCCTAATTAGTAATACTTATTGTAACTTGATTTCACATAAAAATCAATAATCACATTAAATTGTTGTGAAATTATTTTCAAACATGAGATCAAAGTATGTTCCTTGCTAAAGATGATGGATTTCAATTTGACCATGTTTCCAACTGATGATGGTATGGAAAATATGAAGGGCTAGAATTAGATGGTATCAATGAGGAAGGTCCCAATCTCCTTCATACCAATTTGCATTCCCTTACAATTCAACAAGATGCCAATGAATGCCAATATTGTTCAAGGTATTAATCAATGTTTCATCACTACAAGAGTGTGAAAAAATTGACATATGATTCTTGAAAATTGTATCAAACAATTAAGTCGTTTGTTTTCATTTCTATATATGCATCATGTTGTTATAAGGATAGTTATTTAGGAACCCCATAATGCTCCAACCATCCATGATAGAAGGTACAATCTTGACAATTTTAGGAATGATAATTCCTCCTATTTTTCATATAAACAATGATTTATATTGAGCATGGGGTGTACCTATGCATTGGTTGTCAACTACACATCATTTGCAAGCTCCTACAAATAGTTGGGCATGTTTAACAAATATACATTAAGCTAAACTCATCATGCAATTTATTGTATGCACTAAGTTGTAACTTTTGGCCTAATTTGATTCTTTAGGCTTATCCACAATTGGGGTTCCAAAAAAAGATTAAGGATTATAGGATTTTTTTAAGGTTATTATTTACAAATCATTCGCATGGAACAAATTTGAATGAAGAAAATTTAATAATTCAATATAAGAAATTCATATGGTGGTGGTGATTTTTCACATGCATGCATATTTGTGCATCAATATTTTTGTTTACAAATAGAAACACAACAAATGCCAAAATGAGCTTTTATGGACAACCAATTATGTTTTTCGACATAATTATTTCTCTACACCATGTGTGATTTGCACATAAAGTTAGATTTTTTTACCCTAATGGACATAAAAAATAAGCCAAATGGTAAAAACAAAAGTCCTTTTTGTTGTAGCCTTTTGGTCCAAATTTTCAAACCTTTGAAATTTTGATATGATTTTTTTCCCATCATATTCACCCAATGAACTTGTACTTACATGGAGGGAAACATGTTTTTCTTGTAAGAAAATTCAAATTGATTGCATGATTTTATACATTATTCTTTTATTAATTTTATAAAAATATGTGGTAAAATAAAAACTAATATATTTAGGTTAAAGGATAGAAATTTTAAAAATAATATTCAATTTATTTTTAAATATTTTTATTAATTTAACAAGATATCATTCTATTTATTGGCATACAAAATACATTAGAATTCTAATAATTTAAATAGCAAAAAAAATTCACATTTGGGTGTAATCATAATACAACGAACAAAAAAAAGCATTGAACCACAAAGAAAAATAGTCAAAATTGGATAAATATTTATGTTTTGCCATTTAAATCCATGGTGATCATGGTAAGTTATTACTTTTTCATTCATATGAATATTAAAAATTTTAAACAAAAAATCCATTTGATGACATTTTAAGTTTAAGTTTTGATTTAGAACCCTTAAAAGTGCAAATCAATGCTTCAAACAGAAGTCAATTTTACAAAGGACTATCAAAAGGATTCATATAATAAAACATAGTTGATGGTAAAAAATAAGAGGACAAAGACCTATTAACCATATTTTAAAAACACTCATACTTTAAATTATGTGGAATTCTAGATTTCTAAAAATTCAAAGAACTTTCCAAAATTGATTTAGAATTAAAATTTTCAAAAGTTTTTTGCCACACATAAATGGGTTTAAATGTGCACGATGTGTTAAGAATTTTTTTAGTTTATTATACATGAAAACATAAAAGTGTAAAAAAATTAAATGGTTATGATTTGAAATTATTATCATTTAAAAAGATGAAACATTGAATTTACAAGGAATTAGGACACTTTAAAAAATTCATTTATTCAAAAATGAGGAAGAAAAAAACATGTCATGTAATTAGATAATTATAAACATTTATTATAACAAGTTGTAAAAACGTTTGTTCCAAATTCCATTCATATGAAAAAGTATTTTCGGGGAAAAAGGACATGCATGCCTTTTTTTCCAATAATCATGTTAGTTTATTGTATCCTGTTTGTAGCCATTTGGACTTTGGAATCTTAAAACAAATTAGATCTTCCTTTTTAGAACCCCAATTATGAATGAACCCCACTTTCTTCCTCAAAATATCCTAAACTTTAACATTGTAAAATATTATGATGTAAGTTGAATTGTAATTTTGCAACATGGGTTCATCAATAAGAAGATGTTATGGTACAAGTAAGGTCATTAAGTTAGGTGTTTCGATGGATGTCCAAAGAAGAATATGGATTTCTCAAGTCATCCCAATCTAGGCATCTAGATAGAAAAATGTTCAAAGTGGCATGTTATGGGTAGACAACATTCCAATTTAGTTCATAAAATATCGAGAAGTGTTGAGCAACACTCTAAAAGCATTAGGCCCCATGTTGGGAGCATTAGATAGATGGTTAGGACTCTTGGGGCTTTAGAAAATGCTAATGGGCCCTTTAACATTTTTAGCTTGTTGGATAAAATGTTAGGAACATCACCAAATTTTGAGAGTGACAAGGTTTGAAAAATGAAAAAAAAACATTAACATGCAGGGGATAATGTTGAAAATGATGTTAAACAACACCCTAATGCACCAAGGATAATGTTAACAACATTGGCTAAGGTAAATTTGAAGTAGAAAGGTGAAAAAAGTAAGTTTTTTGAATGCAATTGTGAATGTCCTTTGGATGTTCTTAGGGTGAAAAATGTCCTTCTTGTCAACCATGCATACAAGTTATGATTCCCTTGGGGTTCTTTAATTACCCACTACCACCAAAGTCCAATATCCTCCCTCAACATACTCATATGTGAATAAAATTTTCAATTAACAATCTTATATAAGCTTTGATATGATCAAAGTGATGCACCCAAGGATTGTCAAATGTAAAACATAGTCCTTAATCTTGGGTTTGTGAGTATAAATAAAAGCCAAGAAGGTAATTGCAAGTTAGGGTGTTTCACTTTTTGTGACATGTTAAATTTTTTACAAATTGTACTTTATTCAAATACCACAAACATGCGGTAAATTCATAAATAAAATAAAATATTTATGGATTAAGATTGCCAACTTGAATAAATAAATAAATAGATATATAATGATGAAATTCAATAATATATATATATACACACCAAATATATAGTAATGGATTTTTGGTGGAATCATAGACTATGGCTTCAAATTTGCTTGAATATTCAAATGCACTTTTCAATATCATTCTATTTCAAAATGTCTTACAAGGATTCAATATGTGATACATGTTAGAAAAACAAACATGAAATCTTTGTTAAAATTACAAAGATTTGAACCAACAAACAATTGTGGACTTTTGAATAACCAAATTTGAAGCTTATTTTAAAAAGCCCTTATCTTAGTCATTTTTTATTGGATTGATGTTTTGTAGAATGTCATGCATTTATATGCTATTAATATGCATAAATTAATATTATGCCAAATTTGTGGCTAGATTTACATTGTCAATTTGAATAAAAGACATATATATATATATAATGAACTTTTGAAGTTGAAAAATGTGATTAGTTTTTATTTGTGGCTTTATATACATGCATTTTGTTACATGGTTTTTATTTGAGATATCTTACAAGGATTCAATATATGATATATTGAAAAAAAAGAAAAAAAACGTGAATAATTTGTTAAAAACCTTAACCAAAAAACATTATGGATTTTTGAATGACTTAACCCCAGTTATATTTTCATAAATTCATGTGATAATCATTTTGGATTTTTTTCTTAACATCTATACCAAAAAGTTATTTAAAATGAATTCTCTTCATATGGACTTTTTTTAGTTCATTAACCATCCTGTAATTCCTTATTTAACCAATGATATCATAGTAAATTTCCATTTTAACATTATTGTATGGGTTTTTAGTGAGTGATGTATCCATGAAAATGAATGACCTTAGATTCCAACCACCACATGTATGTCAAAGAGTTGTTTAGTTGGGGTGTTGTTAATTTTTTTAAAAATAGTTCATTAATCACCATGTGATCCCCACTTAACAATTGGTTAAATTTTATTTTTATTTTTGTATTAAAATATGATTTTTTGGGAACTTTTTGTTTATTGAAAATGAGTCAATGAACTTGTAACCATGTAGGAACATGTTCTTTAGGTTGGCATAATTGAAGAAATGGAACAAACAATTTAGAATGAGGATTAAAGTGGCTTGATTCCTTAGTTCAAATGTTTAAGTTTAACATTCAAATGATGACATCAAATTACATTAATCTTGAATAAAAAAATGTTTTAATATTGTAATTAGAGCCAATTTTGGTTCATGGTTTCACATGAATTCACAAGGTTTGTTTTGGTTGCACTTGGGAAAAGGCACCACCTTACTCTTTATATTATATCTTATAGTTCTTCATGGCCAAAATAAAATGTTTTTCTATTATCAAATTTATTTAAATGATGCATCTTTAAATTTTTCCCAAAGCGTAAGGGATGAACCTATAAATGGCAATAGTGACAAAAAAACAAAGAGAATAATAATTCAAAACATATTCTTTAATTTTTTGCACTAGGGAAAAAAAAGGTTTGAGGGAGATCTCATATGAGGACTAAGACAATGTGAGAAGTTCATAAACACCTCATGGACAAATCACTTATTTAAGCCACCATGTAGGTGGTTAGGGGAAACGGATCCAACTTTGGGTCATAGACTTGCTTTCGATTATTTATTACATTCACATGACCCAAGTTTCGGAGGAAGCCACCACCCTCCCCTTATAATATATTCTTGATCTTTCCATGGGCATCACATTGAAATGATTTTTTTGTTTCAGAATTTTGAAATGGGATTATTGAAAATTTCAATTTATGAGTTTTGCAATTTATAAGTTCATAACTTCTACATATGAATTTAATTGAACAACTTATGATTGCAAAGTTGTAGCTTTTGATGAAATCTTTCCAAGGCCATGTTGCAAGCTTCCATCAGAGGTTGTTTCATCCATGTTTCTTGCATTTTAATGGTTGAAAGTCAAATTGTTAGTTTGATTTTTGCTTTCATTTTTACTACAATTCCTAGTTCTTAGATTCAAATGGAAAGTGTGAGTTCATTTTTGATATCTATATCTTAAAAATTTCCAATGGAATAAAATAATTTCAATTTGCACAAGGTTTACACCTTATATTTTTGTCCCAAAAAATTCCAAACATTTTGAGACTTTCAACTTCCAAAATGAGAATTCATTTTGGGAATTTTGAAAATGTTTTCTTTTCACTTCCTTAATGGGTTTAAGAGTTTTTCTTGCTTTAACTTGTTCTTTGTTTATTGATTTATACTTTGCTCTAACCTTGGTTATGAACCCAAAGGGTATGCTCATGAAATTAAATGGCTAGAATTTTTAGACATTAATTTTTAAAAAATTATGTAAAGTATCCAAAATTATAAAATTCTAATGATTAAAAAATAATTTGATTAAAAAATGATTTGGTTTTCAATACCTTGCCCCAAATGTCATCAAATTACATTGAAATCTTGGTTTCCAAGTGATGGACCTTTAAGTTTATTAAATGGTATTAAAGGTGAAAGAACTTCATCAAAATTTGATTTTGTAACAAAATGTAAACCTAAGGTGCACTTTTAAGCTCTCAAAAAGACATATGGGAGATCCATGATGGGACTAAGATAAATTCTTCAAATTGAATTCACAAACATGTTAAATTGCAAATATAAAAAAAGGTCAAATATTGTAATTTGAAGCCAAAATGGTGCATGAATGAACCACGGGCAACTCACATTAACTTGATTCACCATGCCTAGACATTGTTATACTATATTTTATAGATGGTGATGGGGATTACATTGAATTGGCACACCTTCATGGGACTCCCGAATTTTCCAAATTATGAATCTCTCATTATTTTGTGAGCTAATAAGTTTTTCAAATGGACTTCAATTTATGAGCTTTTAAAGTGAGCTTGTATATTTTGAAAAGAAATTTCCAATGTTGTATTTCATTATTAATGTTGATTTGACCCTTTTGTTGAACGTTTTAATGGTCAAGATCAGTTGAATTATCAATTATATTTCTAACTATTCAATAGACCACACACCTTGTGTTTTAAAAAGTTAAATTTGGGAATGTGACCCACCTTCAAATATTTAATTTTCAAAAAAATTCCAACTTAGAAAAAAAACCCCTATTTGGATAAGGTTTCAACTTTCAAATTATTTTTCAAAGTTGCAAAACAACCCAAAATTCCAAATTCCCAATAGTGGAAATGTAGTTTGGTGCCTTGGCATTCCTTGCATTTTCCCACCAACTTTTCTCACAATGGCCTTGTGTTTATGTGTTTTTCTTTCCTTAGTTGCTTACCAACTTGTTTCCTCTTTCTTTTTGTCTGAACCTTGGTTGCAAGCTTAAAGGTAGGGTTGTGACACTATGCATGACTCTCAAATTGGGTATCTCCTAAAGAGTCATAGGAGTTCCTCCCTTGCATTTTCATACATTGTCATATTTGTTTTGAAAATGTGTTGGAACCATGCCATGCTTGGGTTTCATTTTGGACTTGTTTATTTTGTTTTGCCTTAACAATTTTCATGAACTTGTGACTTAAGGTTAGGGTCATGACACAATGAGGAAAGGATTAATCCTCAAAGAAGAAAAAATGATGTTCATTTCGGCTTGTTGTGATTGTTTCATAAGCTCAAGCTTTTGATGTAACCCTATGCTTTTAGATGTATAGTTGCAAAGCTTATGAAAATTTCATAAAAATCCCCCATTTATTGAAAGACCGCATTCACTTCATTATAGTTTGACCATTAAGTTCAATAATTGCTTGCAAATGTGCCACCATGGACACAACATTTCAACCCTGAATAAGAAACCCTCCTTTTAGTATCAAAAAATGCCATAACTAGAAAGGTCTTGCCCCCAATACCATTTGTTATAAATAATTTATTAAAAGAAATTTATTTAAAAAACTTAAACATATATTTAAAAGCTTCTCAAAAACCTAGGTGGTATAAGTTTATAAAATGTTTAATTGATGGAAGTTTTTATAAGGCTTAATTAACGAATTAAATAATAATTTAATGGATGAAGTTTTTAAAAAAAAAGGTCGATGAATTTTTAAACAATTACATGGGATAATAGAAGTATATCTCTCAATGACACCACCTCTCAATCCCATTGACACAAGTTTATGCTTTATTTATTCACATCCATTTTTTAAATTTCTCATGTGCATTTAATCAAACAATGTTTTTAATTTGACAATCATTTTTAATCCATTAGGACCTTTCATATTGACAAAACTTCTTAGTGTTTTTTTTTTCTTTAATCGATGATACTATTTCTTTTACATCCTTACTCAATCTTTACACCATGTAAAGCTCTTTGAGTAGGACCATGTGGAAATACTAGACATGCCTTTAATTTTTACCTCAACGCATGGGTCCCTCATTTTCATGCAACCATGTTCCTTGAGCTTTACCTTACACTTGTCAACCATGGGGTACCCTTTTATCTTCAAGTCCAAAGATTCTCACCCAACCATACCCTTAAACCCTAAACCATGGCCTTTTTCCATGTAGGAGCTTGAAGGCTTGGTTTTCAAGGTCATGAACTAGGGTTGTCAACCAATCACACAAAAGGCATGAAGTCTAATTCTTGAAGGGTTGTGTGTTCAAATCCCAAACTTGACGTACTAACCTAACTTAACTCTTGATATCATAATCTTTTTACAAACCATGCAACAACCATAATAATAAAAAAAATTAAAATAAATCAAATGTACATGTTTACACACACACATATGAATATTGTGTACATATGACATATATAATATTTTGGAATTTTTGGGGCTTTTTTTTTTTGGGAGTGAAATTCCTTTCACCTACGTAAAAGAAAAATTTAAAATCTAGCTATGAAGTTATTAGCTGTTTGTTTGCCAACTACCAATTTATCTATGCTAATAAATATGTTGATTTTGCAAGAAATTATTGTTACCTATTAAAGTATTATTTCTTCAATTTCATGAGATGATTTTTCATGTTACTAGAGCACATGTCTACAGATTAATTAATTAGTTTTGAAGATTCCATTTTGAAAAATAAAAGATCTTTAAATATTTCAAAAGATTCTTCATTTTCCTTTACAATTTTTTTTTTTGTTTTGAGAAAATTAAAAATTGAAAATTTCAGCATTTCTAAAAATAATATCGAAGCCACTTTCTTTAATCCAAGGAATTACAAGTCCCACAATGAAACACTTTGATGGCCCTCCCACCACAACGAAAAAGAAAAAAAAAAAAAAAGGAAAAAGAGAAAAGAAAAACCTACCTAGCAAATGAATCCAAAAAGAGCCACTAAATATGTTTTCCCAACGGTTCGCGTTATTACACAATGGATTTTAGTTCTTCTCGTTGGTTTTTAAAAAAAAATCTCGTACCGCTGGTCACAAGACCATTCCAGACTGACCGGAGGATGTGGTCCAGTTGTCCCCGTTGGGGAGCGAATGGACGGTCCGATGGACAGGAGAGCCTCACGAGGCTGCTTCTTCTCGTACTTAATATCCGACGTTAGAATGAGAATTCAAGTCAACGGTTATAGTCTCGGACCGATGGATGATAAGTGGAAATACCCTGGATAGAGAAAGAGTCCAATGGGTTTTGTCTCAATCTGATGGACGGCACCTTCGTCTCTCTCGTCCCCCACCCCCCTCTGTGTGTGGAGCATCGCTTTTCTGTATGCGCGCGCGCGTGGTTTCTTTCCTCCGGGAGTGTTTTGCGAGTGTTTTTTGTTCCCTGTTTTCGCGTTTCCGTATCGTTTTTTCAACTCCTGGGCTGCGTACACTGTAAGAGAATTTCCGATCGGGCTTAATTTGAGCGTTTTTGGACTAACAACGGTGTCCTGTAGCATCAGTTTCGGCGACCTTGGAGATCAGGGTGGCATACGGCGAGGAGAAGGACTGCAGGTATATCATCTGGATTTATCCCGTTTTCTTTTCTTTCTCCGTATTTCTCTAGTCTCTGGATGTTTGTGTGTATGGATTTTTTTGGGTGTGTGGAGCTGGAGGAAGTAATTCTACGTTTTCGCTGGTTCTTTTGCATCTTCTCAATTTGGTTTTGTGAATTGAGCAGTTCTTTCTATTTGTAAGGCTTTTTGTTGGATCGACAGATTATTAGCCCTTTAGGCGATGTTTGTTTCTTGGAAGGCAGGCATAGAGTCAAGCACCGTTGGAGTGCCCCTGACTTTCAAGGAGTTGTTGCCAGGAGTTTCGAGGAGCGGGATTGGTCGGAGATTCGTCTCGTGCTCGGTGATCCTTTGCTTGCGGGGCAGGAGGGAGACCAACAGCCAGTCATGTTGATGTTGCGCAGTGTTAGTGGAGTGGCAACTCCACAGCAATTATGCTACACTTGTTGCCATAGTACCACTAGTCCTTCCACATCCTTCCACAACCTCCATTATGGATCGTCTCGCGCAGGAGCTTCGGGTACAAGGCCCCTGCAAGCTATTAAAGCTAACAGGTTGATGAAACCCGTTGCTTTGAAGGACTTGTCCAACAATACTCCTTTCTTGACCGGGCAGTCCCTCAGGTTTACGCCCTTGAAGAACGCCGGCGCGTCCGAGAAAAAGCCTTCATGGCAATTAAAAGTCGAGGCGAATGCGATCGACGCAGGGAATTCACAAGCAGATGGATATCCCGAGGAAAGCATAGTACCCGGGTCCGACGACGAGGTCACTCCCGCAAAGACCGCGGCGGCACAGAGGCTGAAGATCGGGACCTACTTTGTGTTGTGGTGGAGTCTAAATGTGGTATTCAACATCTACAATAAGAAAGTGCTCAACGTGTTTCCTTACCCCTGGTTGACATCCACGCTGTCTCTTGCAGCTGGCTCTTCCATCATGCTTGTTTCTTGGGCAACAAGACTTGTGAAGTCACCAGAGCTTGATGTGGAGTTCTGGAAAGCTCTTGCACCGGTGAGGCTATCTCCTGCTGTTCTCCCTTTCTCAGCTAATCTACGCAGGATTAGCAGATCCCTAATCAACTTTTCCTGAAGTTTTTCCCCTTTACGTAGTACTCTGTTACAATCTGTGTATACTATCTCAAAACAGTAGGATTGAAGATATCAAATAACTCTGGAATGCAGGTGGCACTGGCCCACACGATTGGTCATGTCGCCGCAACTGTGAGCATGTCAAAGGTTGCGGTTTCTTTCACCCATATTATCAAAAGTGCTGAACCTGCTTTCAGTGTATTAATTTCAAGGGTCCTCCTGGGCGAGAACTTCTCTTTACCTGTGTATTTGTCTCTTATACCCATCATTGGTGGTTGTGCCTTGACTGCTGCCACAGAGCTGAATTTCAATACGACAGGTCTGTTTTGTGTTCCTCACTGCCTTAAGCACACCTGTTAAGAAGTGATCTTCTGCCTCAATCATCATGCCCTTTGCATGTTGCAAAAGTATAGCTTGAAAATCATTGGGGCCATGTGAATTGTCAGTATATCTGAAGGTCTGGCTCCTTTGCTGTGGCAGGGTTTGTGGGAGCCATGATCTCCAACATTGCATTTGTGTTTCGCAACATCTTTTCAAAGCGAGGGATGGTGAAGAGTAATAAAGTGGGTGGCATGAACTACTATGCATGCCTGAGTATCTTGTCATTGGTGTTTCTAACCCCATTTGCCTTTGCTGTAGAAGGCCCTAAGTTGTGGGCTACAGGGTGGCAACAGGCCTCTGAGACTGTGGGTCAACAATTCGTTTGGTAAGTGGTCTTGATTTCATGCACTGTCCTTAACTTTATGATGGATTTGTTATCAGGTGGATAAACTTTCATACCTGTTATCTGTCAGTCAGCGTTGATGCACTTCATAACTTTCTGCAGGATATATTGTTAGAAATCTGGAAAATATAGTTTTCAGTGCCCTCAATACAGCATTGACTATGGGAATGCATCTTGTGCAATTATCTTACAGTATATCTTGAAATATGGGTTTCAAACAGGTGGGTGCTGGCACAGAGTGTATTCTACCATTTGTACAACCAGGTGTCGTACATGTCTCTAAATGAGATATCACCACTCACATTCAGTATTGGTAACACCATGAAGCGAGTGACGGTGATAGTGTCTTCAATTATTGTGTTCCACACCCCTGTTTTGCCTGTGAATGCTGTGGGTGCTGCTATTGCAATTTTGGGAACCTTCCTCTACTCCCAGGTGAGCATCTTAATTCAGGAGTAAGGTAGCAAATAGGATGTATACAAGTTGGCATTTGCTTTCATTTGGTATAAGACATTAACACAAAAGTAATATAAGACCATGATACACATGTTACGTATAGCTTCTAGGAATTCATCACTGATCAATGCTGGAATGAATATAGAGTCAAATAGTTCCACACCCTCATAGGAATCAGAAAATGAATATATCTGATCCATATATGACTCCTCAATAATACAAATAGCAGTAGTGAGTGAACTGTCATTGTAATTTACCTGTAATACTTTTCCTTGTTTAGAGATTATATGGCACTAGAACTTGCCTTGTAATTGTGGGAAACATAATAGTTGCATGTTGCGTGTGCTCATGTGTTTTTGATGGTGTGCAGGCCAAGCAATAAGACCGCTACAGACAATGGATAACTGTTCAAGCATGCTTTGGAACACTTGAACAATATGCTTGTAAAAGGATGTGAATTTATTTGTGGGGAATTATTATTTTGTAACGTATGAGGTTTGTGGGTCTGTTTCATTAAATACAGGTTAAGTACTTTTTCTTTAGTGCTCTGCATGTTTGTATTTGAAGAGGAATGAAAGTGCTCAAAATTATGGCTATTTAAACAGATGTAGCTCTTGTTTTGTAACAAATGCTTCTGTATTGAAGTTAAGCTTTTGTGAGCCATTTACCTTAAACCTGGCTGTCATCATCAGCACACCAGCATCCTAGCAATTGCCTTCATGTGATCCCAGAGGTTGCATGTTGGACCATAACAAGTCACATGTCATTATCGCAGATCTTGCTGTCAGGTAGTGCTGCTCAATATGAACTCATATGATGACAAAGCTGCACCTGGACTGTGGTACGTTGTGGTCTAGTGGATGTTAATGATCTACCATCTCTATTGTGCTCTCGGATTACAGGAGTCCTTGGAATGCTGTGAAATTAGCCCAATATGAACTTGAAGTTCTATGAACTGTAGATGGAAGTGCATTTGCAGACTGTTTTTTGAAGCTGTCAATTGGATAGATTGTTGGATGGACTTCTCATTCTCACCTACTTTTCTCACATAACCATGCATCAGGATTGGGCAAGAATTTTCTGCTGTGAACATCAGAGGCAAAATTGTGTCTGATTCATTTGATGCAGTCACAGAAGCTGTCACATAGGTACTGTGCACTGATGACCTATCACCTGTTACCTATCTCCTCCATTAAAATCTGCTTCTACATTTCCTTCATTCTAATCTTATTATTGTTGTTAGCATTAGCACTTCATCAATTTTATCCTCCTGCTTTCAATAGTAGAAGCTACTGGCACTAACATAATTTCTTTGCTTGACAGTCTACAGAAGCTGCCAACAAACATGGATGAAACTCCATGTCTGATTGGAATCCATAGTTGCAATACCTGCTGTGCCAGTTTCTAGTTGTAATTTTGTTAATCTGGACTGAGTTGACTCAACTTTAGAGACATACAACTTCTGCATTGCTGCTACCGAACAGTTTGACTGCCAGTAACTGACAATTTCAGGGACAATACTGATGGAGAATGATGGGAAGTACTTATGATGCTGATGGCAAGTGTACAGTTCCAGTAAAATGGGCAAAGCATCCATATGGTGAACTGATAGCTCAAATTTCCCATTTCATGGATGCCCATCATACCAGTCAGGTCCAAGATTTCTTCCAGTAACCAATATTGAAATACACAAAGAAAGAAACCTTTCAAGTTACCATGAATGTAGCAACTGCTAGTATTTCAGCTAATCTGCATTGAGGAGTCTTATGAACTCCATAACAATGAAAAAAGGGAAAGTTGTCTGCTAAACCATAACAGCATGTGAATGTATTGCATAATATAGCTACTCTACACTATCAGACCTAGAAAATCTCTTAAGGGCCTCTGATTGCAATGTTACACTTGTAGTGATGATACTTATAGAATTGCACATGTAAGTCAATGGTGTTGCAGAAAGCAAGCTTTTGGTGATACAGTCAGGGCCCATTAAAAAAAGTGCATAAGTAATTTTGCATTGTTTTGGGTTTAAATACCCTTGCCGGACAAAACATAGAATAGACAGTCTCATCATAACAAGTAAGAATCCTATTTTGATTGAAGTTTTTGCAGTATGAAGTTTTCTTTTTTCTACATGGACCTCTTCCTAACTCAGGGTCTTCATTAGTCCTTCTAAACACACTGGTCAGCCTCACTGCAGATACCAGAAGGAATGCTTCTGAATGTCTCCATAATACCTATGGAATTGCAGAGAAAATCTCTACAACAACAATTTGAAGGTGACATGATAATTCTTTGGTCCATATCAGTTGACAAGCATTTCATAAAATGGTCAATGAAATGAAATAATAGAGATTGGCATCACTCCTCTTCCATGACATCACCTTCCACTACTCGTACTTGGTTGCGTAGGGCCCGAATTTTGGATGAAAGAATTGCTACCATCAAGCAAAACGATGGGCAATCAAATTAGTGAAAGAAAAGCATTCAATTGCTACATTTTAGCAGAAACAAGCATATCCATATGTAGGATTCTAACTAGTGTGACTAGAGTATGATTAGTTCCCAGAAACAGAATGCATGAGAGAGAGAGAGAGAGAGGTGCAAACCAGTGTGTCCGCTTGTAAAGTGGTACCCTTTGGAGTGAGTATAGCTGCGAGGATTAGGCTGCTGATAGTTTCGCAAATACTCCTTGCCACCCTGAAGATCATCAGGTGGATAGAAATGAAACTGGAGTGTTGCACAAAGACGACAACAAAACAAACTACCTACGTAAATAGAAGCTGCTGCAACAGTAATGACATAGAACAAATTGATTAGTTTCAGATGAATGAGATCATTTTTTTTTACCTTTGTGATAACACAAAGATCCACATTACTACCACTGCCAAGATCATTGAAAATGCCCGCACATATTGCAGCACACACAACTTCAATCCCCTCCTCTCTCTGCATTCAGTAAAACCATCAGAAAATTAATATAAGGAGCACAGATAAAGTCCCTCTCTCCCTCTCTTCACACAGCAAAAACCTCTGAATCAGCAGACAATAATAATCAAGCAGAACTTGACTTTTATCCCCTTTTTCTTTTGCACCTTGAAACATGGCAATTCACCCCACCAAAAGAACAAACAAATTGTCTTTGAACAGGTTTTTCTGGAAGCCAAGCTGTGAAACAGGCGGTCCTTTAGAAATGCTCTGAGTTTATATCTCTAGCAATGCTAGTTCTGTCCAATTGAGGAATAATTTATGACATGAGAAAAGACAGAGACTTACTGTCATGCCCTCCTTGAATCTAGATTCAAACATGGCCATGGCAGCCAGGGATCCTGAGCCCATTGTTGCAAATGGAAGCGTGTCGGTTGATCCATGTGGGTACACCTGTATCATCATCATAATCATCATCATCCCAATTGTATTAGGGTAGTCAAGTGCTTTCTCTGTCTCAAGTAGAACTCATAACATCTGAACAAACTTTTACAGTGAGCAGCATGTTGGCTTTCAATCCAAAGTATCATCTGTTAAGAGAAAAGTAAAAGAAACAGTGTGTTTCGAGCAGAGACCACAGCAGAGGACACACTTACAGCATGTAAATGAGGTCCAGTGACATCCACTCCCCCAAGTACAAGAGCTGCACTAACTGCACCTTGATACCTGATCATCAAAACACCACAAAACTCATTACAAGCGCCAAGATTGAACAGTCTATAAGCCTAATGACGTCTCATGACTGTCTACTTAGATCAATAGTAGAAGAAATTGAGGAGTGCCAAGATTGAACAGTCTATAAGCCTAACGAAGCCTCATGATTGTATACGTAGATAAAAAATTGTAGAAGAAATTGTGTTGGACTTGGAATCCTATCAAAAGCCACCTAGTTTTTAGGTCACAAAACTGGCCAAATTCCTCACAACATGAGAACATCCAAGCACTTCATGCATTGCCTGTTCTAAAATCCAACCACTGAGAAACACAGAATTTTAGAGACCACCACCGTGTTCACCTCTCATCCAGAAAAGAAAACATGGGGTATGGGAGAAGAGTGGCAGAAAAGAATGTACCCGAAAAGATGAGACTTGAGCATGGTCAATGCTGTGACCACACGTGAGTCACGACCTGTGGCATATCGGTGCAACTCCAGCTGTGAGCTCACCATATCTGTTCACAATGTAACAACAACAACAACAACCTCACTTAACTAACAACTCTGAACACAAAAGTCTAGGAACTTCAAACCTAAGACAAACCTGTGAAGAAAAGGAAGATGAGTGGAATGGAGAAGGAAGCTGAAAGAAGATGAGTGAAGAAGAGTGGGAATGGAGAAGGAATGTGAAAGATGATGAAGTGAAGAAGAGTGGAATGGAGAAGGAAGATGAATGGAGTACCCAAAGCAAGTGGATTGCAATACCACCAGAGGGAAGATGAGTGGAATATAAGGGCAGATGTGTACCTGTCACATTTTCAGTATCTGCAGCAGTGCCAGCACCGCAGCAGGAGATGTTGGGAGCAAGATAATGGATTTTCTCACAATTCTTATCACAGACAATTTCCCCTTCTGTTGCTCTTGTATCTGCCCCTAGAATCACTCCATCCTGCAATTGATCCGGGTACAAGACGTTATTGGAAAACTCTCTCTCTCACTACAGCAATTGCTTGTAGCGAAAGAAAACATCCTTTCGCACTGCTGTGACCTCCTCCCTCTAAGCTTCTCAAAGAAATCCAAGAAAAAAAAATCCGATATAGAGTATAGATTGAACTGCGGTTTCTCCAGTTTCTATTTCATCTATTCTCCCATCGGCTCTCAAAATCCATCTCAAAATACAAAAAGCACCACCCTCGTCTCCTGAAGAACTCTATCGCAATACGACGACGATCAGAGAGACAGAAAAGGAGATGTCTATTGTTACAATTTACCTTGAAGACGAGACCGACGATGGTGGTGCCTGTTTTGCGGAACTTGGGCATCTTAGTCCCTTGGCTCTCGAGGAATGCATTTCTGCGACAAAGGTCAAAGGAGAAGCCTCCCTTGGGTGGCAGATCGATTGTCGTCTTCGTCATCTCTTCGGCACTCTCTTCAACAACAGCCGATGATAACGATTTTGATGATGACGAGTACGAGAAGAGGAGGAGGAGCAAGAGGAGGAGGAGGACGACGACGAGAAGCAGAGACAGTACGGTGGGTGGTGCACGTGAAGCTCCTCCTGCCTGCCCGGAGCTTGATTAGGGTTAGGGGATTTCCAAGGAAACTTTCGACCATGGAATTGCGTGCAGTGGAAGCCGGGAGCTGTAGCTGCTGATTATAACGGAAAAACCAAAACAACTGCCCAAATGGGTGACGCTTTCTTCACTCCGAAGAACCCGCAATCCTCTCCCCAAATCCAGAATTCTCTCTTCTATCTCTTCTTGTGTTGTGTTTTTGGGTGTGGAGATTCCAAACCATTTGGCTCTGCGTTTGTTGACGTTTTTTCAGTGGTGGAATGCGGTGGTGCTAAGCAAGGGAACTGCAAGTACTTGGGTGCAAGGAGCAGCAGCCCATCTCAGAGAAACCCAACTCCGGCAGCAGCTGTTCTTCTCGGATCCTTCACTGTGGTGTGGGATCATAGGATGAGAGAGAAGGTGAAGTTTTGTAGCTGTCACAAGTCCCTTGTTGATGTTTGAAGCTCTTTTGCACATGTCTGTTTTCCCGTTTTTAGTAATCTAGGTTGTGTGAAATGACGATCAGCTGGAATCAAATCTTGTCGTTGTAGGCAAGTGCTAGTTCTCCTGATAGATAAAAAAGACACAGAAAGGAAGTAATCCTTCCTTCTGTGTCTCATCGGTTTCCCTACCATTTGCCTTCCACGAGAAGCTTTGGCTCAACAGCAATTTGAACCTCATCTGGTTGGAAAGCAGAGCTGGTTGCAAATCAACCACGGAACTGCGCAATTTCAACATTTTCACATGCAATTCGAGGGTTGCAAGATTCAAACAAGACTCAGCACCATGAGAAGAGACATGGAGCTTTAGAGTTGGTTGCAATGGCCGCAGGAAGCTGTATGATCGGAACGTTTTCACATCCAATTCAAGGGTTGCAAGATGTATAACAAGGCTCTCTGGAGCACTATGAGAAAGACACAAGGAGCTTCAGAGCTGGTTGCAAATGGCAGCTGGACACTGTACAATGGAACAATTTTTTGCATCCAATTTGAGAGTTGCAAGACATAACAAGGCTCTCTGGAGCATCTCTATGAGAAAGACACACGGAGAGAGCTCTCTCTACAATGAAAACAAGATGGGAACATTCCTGAAAGGTGGCTCACTTTTTTTTGGGGTCCTGAATAATTTTGCTAGTTTATGAGTGCACTTGAAGAGGGCAGACACATCTGTTCATGTGCACAGATTGTACAAAGTGGTTGTGAGTCAGATGTCTTCTGTACATAGTTGTCTTTTATGTTAAATGTGGAAGCATAGAGGATGCTGGGAGAATATAAAACTGCAAATGCTCACCACACATGATGTTTTTGCTTGGAATGCAATGCCTTCTTTGGGACATGTGAAATGTGGACAGAAGGAGTCAGAATTATTTCAAATGAATGCACAAGGAAGGAGGGGCTGGAGCAAGATGCTGTCACTTTCACAGTGGTTCTGAAGGTGAGTGGGGTGGGGGTTGCAGCACTTGAAGTGGCCAGGCAATTATGTGAACAAACCATTCAAAAGGCTGTGAGGCAGATGCCTATGTGGGAGCATAAATGGATTTCTCAGAGGACATTCAGCTGGATTTCCGAGATGTGATGTATTTGCTTGGACTAAATGCCATAATTACAAGACATGTGAAATGTGGGCAAGGACTGAAGGCATTAAGAAATTTCTCGGCAGATACAACAGGAAGTAATAGAGCACGACACTATCACTTTTGTGGGGGTTCTGAACACACGTGCCAGTGTAGGGGCCCTTGAAGAAGAGAGGCCTGTTCACAGCAGATTGTTCAAGTGGTTATGAGTCATGAACTCTAATTGTTTGTTGGCAGTGTCCTTGTTGACATTTATGCCAAGTGTGGGAGCATTGAGTATGCAGGCAGAGTATATCAACAAGGCCCACTTGCAATGTGGTCTCTTGTGATTTGTGGGTGTGCTCAATGCATGTGCTTTAGTGCTAGTGTGGTGACACTTGGAGAGGGCAGATGTATCAATGAACAGGTCATACACAATCCGGCCATGAGTCAGATGTTTTTGTGTGTAATTTTCCTTTTTGACATGTACATATCAAATGTGGGAGCATAAACAATGCTTGGAATGTGTTCAAAAGGATGCAATATGGTTACTTGGAAGACCATGATTCTTGGACAAGTGAAGCGTGGGTGTGGACACAAGGCATTGAGACTATTTCAACAGATGCAATCTCAAGGGGTGGGGTGAGAACCTGTTGCTTTTGTGGGTGTACTGATTGCTTGTGCCGCCGTATGACCACTTGGAGAGGGCAGGCATGTCCATGAACAAATGATTGAAAGTGGGTTTGAGTCTTTTATGCTTGTAGGTTGTAGCCTCATTGGCATCTATGCCAAATCGTAAGCATAAGGGATGCTTTGAGAGTTTCCAACAGTGTGTGGGGTGCATGATGTTGTTTCTTGGAGTGTGATCAATTTTTTTTGGACGTAAAATGTGGGCAGGGACAGAAGGCATTGGAAGAAGGTGGTGTGGAGGCAGACCCTGTCACCTTTGTGGGACTACTCAATGCATGTGCCAGTGCTGCAACACTTGAAAGAAGGCAGGTGTCTTGACGAACAGATTCTTCAAAGCTGTTGTGAACCTCATATCTTCATGGGTAACAACAGCCACATGGACATGTATGCCAAATGTGGGAGCATGAACTGTCATAGAGAGTTTTACATTTGGCATTGTGTCTTGGAATGCCATACTTGGAGGCTATGTGGTGCATGGATATGCTAATAGAAGCTCTTGGACATTTCCAGCAGATGTGTGAGGAATGTGCAGGGATGATGTCACTTTTGTTTCTCTTCTGTCAACTTGCAGCTGTGCAGCCTTAGCCTGCATCTTATATATAATTACAATGTTTTCTGCAACAGTGTAACACTATGCCTGAATGGTGGATCTTCTGGGTCCCGCTGGTCATCTGGATGATGTAGGACCTGGTGAGAGTGCAATGCGAAGTGAATAATAGACCTTGAAGCAGATTGAGAGGATGAAAGGTGAGATGAATTGGCTGATTTAGTGGAGCTTCATTTGCCTCACTGATTGCCTCAGTTGTCTTTGTGAAGCTTTAGTTCTCTGTTAAAACTTTTTTTTCACTGTTCCAGTCATCATCTAGTGGAGGCTGAATATCTGACTTGGGTGTTGCTGCTGCACTTTCAAGCATGTCCTGAGAAATTGACCAGAAATTAGCTCATGATTTCTCATTCAAAACCGCGGGGCTGGGCAGGTAACTGCTTTGCAGCAGGATGTGTGGCTTGTAAGTTGATGCAAGGCAGGAGAAACTGTGCTAAACAATATTGCAGAAGACAATGTGGTGCTGAACAAGAACTGAAGAGTGTAAATCCTTGTTTGAAACTTGGTTTCTCTGGGTGTAAGAAGAAAAGCTTGGTTCTGTGGACCTTTATTAGCAACCATGGACTTGTAGCAGCAATATCAGCATCACAGCAGTGAGAAGATGTGCTCACAACTACTCACTCATACCAAACCTTAAACCTTGTTGGATTTGATACCATCAAGTGTAAATAAGCATACAACAGTCCATCCAAGATTTCAGGCAAACCACTGTACAAACATCTGCGGGCTCATTTTCTGTTGAGTTTCCAGAACCAATGGGAAGACTCAAAGCAACAAATTGCAACAGAGACAAAAAGCAAGGGAGAGAACAACACATAAAAACTGGCAACTTACAAAACTACTGCATGCTGAAGGTCAAAGATGGGTAGTAGAGGGGAATCAAAGACCTTGGTTTATGCACATGTGCCTTATAGACAATACACCTAGCCAGCAATGGACAGATTTTGAGCAGTAAAAATAGGCAAACGCCTATCCCCATCAGATTGTTATTCTGCTTCTATGAACAGAAGAAGGGTCACAGATTATTATAAGAATAATCTCCTCAACTTGGAGAAAAAGAATCCTTGTTCCATGGTGTGTTTGCATAAGCATTTGTATCCTCAATTTCATGGGTGCATCTCAAGATTTTGCAGAAACAAGCAAAACTTAAATGTACATAAACTCCCCACCTCGCAATGCATTCTCATAAGCCTTGTTATCTTCATATTCTTCGTCATCTGTGCGCATCTGGTAGCGGCAGACAGGACATGAGTTGTGCTCATCCAGCCAAGGCTTAAGACAATCAACATGGAAATCGTGCTTGCAGGGCATCACCTGCATCTTGTCACCCACTGCCATAGCCTCCCGACACACTGCACACTCTGTGACCTGGTCTTCTCCTCTGCTGCTAAGAAGATCGTCCTGTGTCACTTCTCGTATGGGAAGTTTTGCAACCGCCTCCTTTGATGCTGGTGGCGCACCTCGTGGCACACTTGCAGCATCCTCAAGTGTGGCTTGAATGGCCTCCTCTAGACCCACAAATTCACCATCCAAGACTTGACTGGCATTCACTCCGTTGATTATTGCCTGAATCTCATCTCTAAGCTGCTGAGCTGCAATCTCTTCTGTTGTTTCAGGGATGTCCTCTTCTACACCATCTTGGTCAGTTTCTTGTGCATGCACAGCAGGCACAGAAGCAGCAGCAGCAGCAGCAGGCTGTGTCTCCATCTCTGGAAAATTTCTTCCTCTACTAATAAGAGAAGCAAAAGCATTCTGTGCTTGAAGCCAATGAGGGGGAGGAGGCTCAGAATCCACTGTCAACTGACCTTCAAACAAGAAACCAGAACTAGTGCCAGCCCGCATGGTGGCAGGCACATTGTCTTC
Source organism: Sphagnum tenellum (assembly GCA_963921925.1). NCBI lineage: Eukaryota > Viridiplantae > Streptophyta > Sphagnopsida > Sphagnales > Sphagnaceae > Sphagnum > Sphagnum tenellum. The sequence continues at coordinate 1,733,961 of OY998153.1, forward strand.
CTCCTGTTCAGAGGGTTTCTCTCCCAGAAATGCATGTGCCTGTTGAACAAAGGAAACCATCTTCCTGCGCTGCTCAGGTTGTTTGACCACTGCGGCTGTGGATTCAAACAGACGAAGACCGGATTTCCAAAAGCCCGGAGCAGTGAACCTTGTCGTCAGTACAGTTGCTGCTCTGCACACGGCTGTATACAACAGGGCTTGATCTGATAGTGCCGCTGTCGCATAGCGATGTTGCACTAAACCGGTCAAAGCGCTTGTTGCTGTCTCAAATGTCTGTTTCTTCTGCAGTTGCTTCTGCAAACCTTCCACTAAGGCTCTCAAGGATTCTCCATCCGAAGTACTACCCGCCTCCTTCTCCATCTCTCTCTCTCTCTCTCTCTCTCTCTCTCTCTCTCTCTCTCTCTCTTCAAAATTCCCAAATCTTTTGCTCTAAATTCCTATCCCCACTTGTTAAGATCGCACATACACCGACCAAATATCTTCCGACCATATGGAGGAATCCGAATTCTATTGCAGAAAAGAAGGGCACCACCCAAAACAGAACCAACAAAAAACCTGTCTGAGAGCTCTGTGTCTGTCTCTCTACGCTCTCTCTCACAAATTCTGAAGCAAAGCTACCAACTACAATCTGAGCATCATGCACTCCCTGCTCGGCGAATTGAGACAAGAAACGGATTCCAACAGCTGCAGATGAAGAGAGAGAGAAAGAGAGAGGGGGGGGTAGAGAAGCGACATTGGAGTGGAAAGCAAAGCCGAAGCTTCTCAACAAAACTTGCTCTGCACATCTAAGACATCCCCAAACCCTAAAAGTGTAGCCCTGGGTTGGGCGGTGATCAGAAATAAGAACAGATACCCGAAGGTTATTACAGCGGCCTTTAAGTATCAGACAAGGGTCTGCATTTAGACCCTTATGAGAATTTCAGCCCCACCTTCGGCATGTAGACCCTTCACCTATGTAAAGAAATGCCCATATTTTCTTCCCAGTTTTAGAGACCATTTTGACAACAAGATGCTTATGCAATTCATAAGGTCTTATTAACCGTTGATCAGGAAGTTACATGGGTCATAAGATCCTTGTTGACCATTGATTGGGATCACCTTAAGTTTCCTAACTTCTTTCACCTATAGCTGAAGTTGGGTAAGACCTCTTGTGGATGGTCACCAACCCACCATTCACGTACCTCACAATTAAGAAAAGAAAAAAAAAAATCCTAATCTTGATGTCTAACCAGGGTTCTTGAAACGAGTTTAAAATTCAAATAACCACCTCTAAAACCATCTGCTATTTGTCAGCTCTTTCATGTTTTTTCAATGACTGAAACCCGGCGGTTCTATGATTCTGACTATTATTATTATTATTATTTTAAAAAAATCTCAACCCATGGTTCTCTGATTCTGAAATATTCAAAAGATCAGGGTCAATGGTTATTAACCTACTCAATACTTACCCGGCCAACACTGGTCTGGAGTCTGGAGCCCATTTGGCCTTGTATGTATATACATTTCAACTATTGTTGTGTGGTTCTTTGTTTTTTTTTAGGGAACCTCTGGAGCTGTTTTTTATTTATTAAAAGCTTTTTCTGGAACCTCTCTGCCTAAGGTTTTGAGTTTTTGATTTTTTTTTAATATGCCAAAACCTCAAGTTAAGGTCAAAGTTTCTTCCCCAAGCAAGCATAAGGGGTTCTTGAGTATTAGGGTTTAAGTTTTTCCGACAAAGGGGTGATCCAGTAGTCATTAGGATTTAAGGTTGTCAATTAGATTGTCAAAACAAATAAATTTTGAGAATCAAGTTGTGATAAAACTATGAAGAAAGGAAGCCCCACGGAGTCACCTTCTTGGAGCTCTAAAATTCATGTCAAAACAAGAATTTTCTCATTTATATTGTGAATATTGAGCATCAAAATGTTGATTATTTAGGAGTTTACACCAAATCTAAAATCAGACACTATGACCATTAAACCCTAAGAATTGGAACCTACTTGGGGAAAAAATAAATCTATCAATAGCGATTCTCATCTTTTTTTTGAAAATGTTGATTCTAAGGTTTTGCTTACGAATTCGAATAATGTAAATAGATGAATCATAGGTTAGAGTTTAGATCTGGTTATTGAGTCATGGGTCATAGATTCACGGCACTCTTAAACTCCAAGTATTACCCCAAGTCTCAGATGACTGCAGCACTAGTTTCAAGTTTCAACATACCAATACAATACATGTATCAAGGGGTTTTTCAATTTGTATATATTAGTCTATGATAAATGGGTAGTGTGAAATCATGTCATTTTCACATAGGAGATTGCTTTTTATAGCAAGGCAAATTCTTGTTAAGTTGGTGTGTAATGAAAAGACAGGGGCATAGTAAGTTCTTAGTTACCCACTGAATCTGCATCAATAACACAGAAATCAACTGGAAACATAAATCACATAATTTCACACAAATATACAAGTTTAAATGAGAAATGGTCCTAATCCTATAAGATGTACTGGCTATGGGTCTACAGGGGTTTAGGGTTTAGGTTTTGATTGTTTCTATTTCACTTTCTTGAGCATCAATGGACCTTTGGCAAATCATAAGTTTTTCCTGAGACCCAAACCATACATAACATACATTGTTTGATATAGAAAACCCTGAGATAACACTTCAATAATTAGAACACACAACACTCACTCTGGAATGCCCAAACAGAAATCCCATATGCAACATAACACCATTAACTTTTCGTGAAAGGTGATGAAGCTCAAAATTGAAAGCTACAAATCTTTACTCCTCAACAGCTAAACTTCATAAAGTTTTACAAATGCAGCCCACTAGTCTACTTTTAGACTGCATTGCCCAAACATAAAACTAGGCATAGAAATCAAACAATTTGATAGTCCCAATTTTTTGGGTACTCTCTTCTTTCAAATAACAAGATCTAAACCACCCCAAGACAATTCCCACTCATAATGATTTCTTTGCCAAGATGGTCACTCATGAAATCCCTAACATTATTCATCATCCCCTTGATCATGAACCCAGATTTGTAATTCTATATTGTATTCACCTAAAAGCTACATGGTGTAGCGGAAAGAACAAACACAACCTCCATTGGAAAACCTACAATGTCTACATTGTGGGCATTCATCCCTTCAACACTTCCAACATCACCAAAACAATAAACTGACCACCTCTCAAAAACACTGAAAATCTTAAATACTTAGCTCTACACAATTGCCAAAATTCTTGACATCCTTCCTCTTAAGTTCCTTAACCATCCCACCTTCATTGATGTCCAACCAAGAGAAATCTTCATAGTCGTAGCACACCACATAGGCACCATAAAAAGCTCATGCGTTGTCAATCATAAAACACCACCATGTTCATAACCTGCAACCAAACAAAAAATAGAAAACACTCCCACTCCTCGTCAACTGCTGAAAGCTTGTCGTATTAGGTTTCAACTTTCGATGGTTGATGTATGATATCATCCAATTAGGTTATCATCTTGAGATTTTCATCATAGGGATTCCTATTCCTGGATGGGAATCCAAAGGTCCCAGCACCACGTAAAGCACTTGGAGAAATTTCCATAATATAATGGAGGGCATCTTATGTTTGTGATTATGCCTCCTAGAAAGTACCAAGTATCATATACTTTCCATGTGCTAGATCCCTCCCTTTCCTTCTCCTTAGAGTGGGAGGGATTTGTCGGCTTGAACCTTCCCACTCTTAAGGACTACATGTAAAAACTAGTGTTCACATGTTTTTGGTTGGGTCTGGGTCTAAAAAACACATCCAGAGGGTCTACATGAACTTGGACTGAACCTTACAATTGGACACAATCAATCTACTTGGACTTGTTGTAAAATTAAACTCGGACAGTTTTAAGGTTATTTTACAAGGTTCAGGTCACTATTACATAAGGTTAGGTCCTTGGGTTTAGGTACAATTCAAGGTTTTTAAGTTGTAGGGTCTTAGTTCTAAGTTCTAAGTTCTAAGACTTTAAGGTTCTAAAGTCTTAGTCCTAAGCTTTAAGATATAAAGGCATTTCCAATTATAGCACTAAAATGATCTTCACGTAATTTATTGGATTTTGGAAAACCTTTAAATAATGTTAAATACATTTTGGACATTGCGTGTTTAGAATTTGGATGTTAGAGCCACACTGTAGGATGAAATGGAGTGGGATGTTATTGTCTTTGGAATGACTTCCTAATGGATGAGAAAACAGACCGTGCAGTTCAAAGCAAATAGTGACAAGGGAGTGGGTAGTTGATGTAGTTTCCTCCTTTTTAGTGTTTGTGTTTATGTTTGTTTGATATAGGTTAATAGCAATGGTAAGATTTGTGGTGTTGCTTTGTGTGAGTTATTTTAAGCCGAAGGACAAGCTAGGTTGATGATGTTTGGAGGCTCTGGATTCAGCATGATATCAAGATGGTGGAATTTGAGGAATGGTGCGTGATGGAGAAATAAAGGGACAGCTAGTAGATGAGCTAAGTACATAGTTCTTTAGAGTGATATGCTACTGAAGTGTGGATGTGAATGTGGTGTGATTGGTTTTCTTGTTGAAGATTGATGAATGCCCAACAGTTGAATTCTTAGTTTATTTTTATTCCTGTTCTATTCTGCTGTGCACTGGAGTTAAGTGGATAGATAGGTGGAGAGACACAAACATGAATAAAATGTGTGGGAATGATGGTGAAAGTGACCAAAATCGCTAGGGGATGAGAGGCTGGTTTGAAGAAAGCATTAGTGAGTAAGTGTGTAGTTTTGGGATTATAGAGTGAAAACCTTGGGGAATCACATCGAGGAAAGATACCCAGTTTGCTGAGAATTTTGGGATATGGGTTGTGCACAGTTATGAGGACTTGAGGGAAAGGAAATTTTTTGATGGTGCTACTATTTGACATAGTTGTATCAAAATTGCCTGAGTGAAACTATGGGTAATGTTGGGGTTGAGAGGCGTGACAGGGTCAACTGATGCCAAGTGAGACTTTTGATAGACTAAAGAAAGAGTCAGGACAGATCTGATTCACCAGACCCACCATTTTTATCATGTCCTTGTGACAATTTAGAACAGCTGAGTAGAGAGATAGTGCCTGGCTGCAAGTTGTTGATTTATATGCAAAAAGTAAATGTGTACTTATGCAGGTGTAATGGGATTTGTTAAGAGATCAAAGGCGACTGAATATGATTCTTTTATCAGTGTGTATAAACAGAAAGTGTCAATGGCACTATAGAGAGTGCAGACCGCCTCCATATCGAGATGGGCTGTTATTGCATGGGAGGGTTCTTCTAAGCTAGGAGTTTTATAGGGTTTACCTCCCCTTCGTTTAGTTGATTTGCTTCATGCGACTGGTGGAGGGTTCAGTTCTTAGTAGTTCCCTTTCCTCCTTTTGGCCCACCTTTGTTGGGCTGTTTACTTGCTTGGACTTTGATCCTTGCCCCTTGTTTCCTTTTCTCTCTCTTCACGGGAGCTTTCTTTCTATAAAGTTTGCCAGGGTTTCATCAATAAGATTTGCTCATGTTCATACACACTGTGCTTTGGAGTTGTATTGATGTTGAGAAAGAATCAGGTTGTATATGCAGCCTCCTTCTGCTTTTTGGTTATAACACCAGCCACAAAAGCTGAAATAAGTGAGGACATAAGAAATGAAGCCAGCAAGATTCTTGGGTACTATAGTCAAGATCAAACTTGATTGGGATCTTTAAGTACAAGGGTCAATGGGACCTTTTCTTACTATGGTCACCATCCACACTCCTAAGAATGAAGAGTTTAAATGTAACTTCAATGGTTTTTAGAAATATGTAAAACCTAAAATCGATATTAAACCCAAAATTGAGGCGTCTCATAAAGCTTACTAGAATCATTGATCCAAGAAGCCAACAATCTAAAAAATTGGACTTGGCTTCGAAATTGATAGTTTTTACTTTTTGAAAATATTCCTTCAACCTGGAAAGAAAGGATTTTTCATTTTTCAAAACAAAAGAAAACTTGGACTCAATGACTCTTATGAAAACCAAAAACTTAGCCTAAACCTTCCCATGCCTTGTGATTTGCATATGTTTAAGCTATTGACACTATTACAAAACCATGGTTTTTACATTCGTTTTTTTTCAAAAATTCAATCATAATGGAGAATCGATAATTTTGGTTATGATTTAAACAAACTAGTTGTTTAGGTCATAAAATTGACTAAGTTCAGATGACTGAAATGTGTTTTGTCTAAATAGATGGAAAAAAATCAATTTGATTTCCCATCCTATGCAGCCAAATTATATATATATTGTTGAATTGTTGATAGGTCATTGAAGTGCCATGGGGGTTGCTGAATTTGTTCTTGAATTGGACTACCCAAAAGGAAAAAAAAACTTTCTTTTTCACCTAAAGTATCGAGGTCACCAAACCCACATTTAGTCCTCCACCTTCTTGGCCATACACGAAGGCCATAACCATCCCAACCACAACATCACATAATGAGAAATAATAACATCCAAAGTAGATGTAAAAATTAGATTAATTTGAAATACATATTTTAGAAAATCAAACGTAATATTAATTTTTATTTATTTGAGCTATATGTTCAAATGTAATGTCTTTAATGATGTTTAATTTCCAATTTTTGAATTTCATAAATATATTCAATTTCTGAATATGTTCAAATTTCATGCCTATAAGCAGTACATATTATGGAAAAATATTTTGAAATAGGTCAGAAATTCGCATATAAAAATTTCAGTTATGTTTTACAATTTTAATCTCATAATTACATAATGATAATAATAATTTCTTAATTTCAAATGTCAATTCATTTACATTAATTTAAAATAGTTATTTCAAAAATTTCAATGTAATTTTTTTTTCAAAGTGATTTAATCTTGCAATTTTTAATGAAATTAATTCCACATGTGAAATACATAAAGATAAATTATTCTACCATTTTCTTTTCTTTTTATTTCATAATTACATTTAATTCTATAATGATATAGTGTCATAATGAAATTGATTGCAAATGTCATTAATATATTATTTCTATTTTATTGTAAATTTAGGTTAAAGAAATTTTGAGTTGTTGTTGGATTTCTAGGGAAAACAATTGCTCCCAATTCAATATCCACTACCCCTTAGGTTTAAAATTTAGAAAACCTCCTCCATTAAATCCTACTCATTGAATTCGTTCCAACAACACCAATAGCTAAAGAATTTCAATTTTCATTTTCAAATTCTTCAAGTAAGCTCATTGTATCCTTCCCATTAAATTATAATTGTGCCATGTGGGCTGTGGCATTTTTACAAAAGTGCTGCTACAAATGGTAACCTAGGAAATGCTTAGGTCTAGATGTGGTTACTTTTTTTTAAATTTTGAAAAATGAAGAAAAAATCATTTAAATTTACAAATCTTTCTTCATTTCATTTTTTAGAAAAACTCACCAAGTTGCAAAAAAAATCCAAAAAAATGAAGACACTAGATATGTTATGACCTTCATCCAAGGTATGAAAGGTATTATGTATCCATGGGATCATAGCTGTTACAATTCCCAGCTGGACCTTGAAACAACAACAAATGGTGAAGCCACAAAGTTTCTTATGGTGTGCAATTGCACCCCATATTTTAATCTTCATGTATGAACAATCCAGGTTCACAAATCAGCAGCTCTTGTGTAAAAGGCTGGAGAAAATCACACTTGGGTGGAGGAGTAGAACGCCTCTTGTTTGTGGCTGGAAATCTTTTGCAAAGAATGCTCCACAAAGCTTGGAGACAATGGGTATCTTCACAGCAATTCTTGTCTACCTGCAGCTACAGATGGTAAATTCACCATGGTTTATAACTTATTGTACACCCACAAGAGAGGTGGGAGACGCACACAAAGTGTAAGGTAAATCATAGCTCCCAATTTGAATCATCAACATTTTGGCTTTGAATTGCACCTGTTGTGCTCTTGGACGTGCATCCACTCTGAGCTGCGCTCAAACTAGTGATCCACACATCATCTGCCATAACAGGGATATGATCTTGATTGCGATTCCAGCTCCAGTATGCATGTGTGGCATTGACGATTTCAAGTTCACCATGTCCAAAGCTGGACTCCCGGAATACTGACCACACAGGTTGGGGATCCAGCCACCTGCAAAACACACCTCACCCCAAAAACAAAGCTTACATGAGCTGATGAAGAATCTTGACTATCGTTGGACAATGTGTATAGAGTCTCTTGTAAATGGGTTGTTGTGATTGAGTGATTATTGATCTCTTGATTAGTAATTTGTGGCATTCTTGATTTCAATGCGCGCAATGGGGGTGATAATACAGACTTACGTTCCAGCAAGACCTTCACGGTTTCCTCCGTCGCCAATAGTGATATACAGGATTCCACAGGGGTCTGGTTTCTTCAGATACGCTCTTTCCTGGTTATATTACACAAAAGTGAAAGTGCTCATAATTTCAGTTTCAAATGTTTTTTGCTACTCAATCAAGCTCCAGGAGATCAACGATCCACCCAAGTCTAAGAAAAGCTGGCTGCTTTGTATAAATCTGAGTAGCTTACCGCACGCTCGTAAGCATGGACATGACCAGCAAACATGATATCCACCTTGGCAGCATAAAGAGTAGACTCCATGGCTTCCATCATTGCATCTCCTTCACCCTGATGGGCAGAGTTGCTATTGTACCAGGGTGCATGAAGAAGTGCGATTAGCCATGGCGTCTTAGTTCTATCCACTTTTTCCAGATCTGCCTGTTATCATAACCAGTTGCATGCACACGGATCAGATCATCAAAATTTCTCAAAATTGTGCATTGATACATAATTCCTAGGGTTAAGATCAGACGAAGAGGGATTCTACATCACATGCTGCCATGATTGTTCTGAATTTTTGTGTGAGAAAGAGGGGGGAGGAAAGAGAGAGAGAGTGTGTGTGTGTATGTGATGTCGACAAACACCTGAAGCCATTCGAACTGTGCAGAATTTGTATCGAAGTCGGCATAAGATCCCAGCATCAGAATGTGAACGCCTGCAACTTCGAATGAGTAGTAGAGATTGGAAGTGGATCCGCTCTCGTTGTAAGGCATTTCCCAGCGGGTGTTGTAGGACAAAAAGCTTTCCACGAGGAGAGGAACGTCTTCTATCTCATGGTTTCCTTCTGTCACCATCCACGGCCGATAATTCGCGTATGGCGACATCATCTGCCCGAAACTGTCCCATAAAGGTTGCCACGTATCGGCGTAAGACAAATCCCCAGGAAACAATAACACATCGTAATCATAGCCTGCAAGGTGCTCCAGAGTAGTTGCCGTCCAATCAGTTTGTCCCAGATCACCTGCAGCAATACATTTCCAAAACCGCAAGGGTATTGATCCATTAGCAGCATGCAAGCAATTCAGATCCAAGGCAATGCATCTGCGGCATTCATTCTCTTGCAATAGCTTCACCTGTGGAGTTATGAGAGAACTATGATCGCAGTTAGCTGCAAAAACACAATGGAAAGCTGCTGTAATCACATCTGCCTAATGGAAAGATGTCCTTAATTAGTACTTTTCGAACACGGCAAAAACTGAATCAAATGCAACAAATGTTCGTCGAGATAAAGACAGTTTTGCAAGGCTTTTCTCTCAGTGCTACTCTCGCAGTTTTTGGAATATTGAAAGCTAGGCATGCGGATGCTAGAGGGCGACCCAAAACCCCCTGCGAAAAAAGAAAGACTCACCGACAACTGCGAATTTGATGGGCACATTTGGGCCTGAAGGAGGAGGAGTGGTGAAATTAAACTCGGCGCCGAAACCGCCACACTTGTAGAAGTAGGTGGTGCTGGGATTGAGTGGACCCAGAATCACATCGTGGATGAGATCAGATTCGTATAAAACGAAACTATACTGTTTGGTGACGCCACTTGCAATATTCGTGTAGTGCCCCGATGTTGTCCCATATTGTACAGTCGCTGGCACTGCACTGGAGGTCACCCATGTCACCTTCATCTGTCCAGGCCCGGCCAGAGAAATATGCATCTGTTCGCACCCGCCAATTCTTCAAAAATTAGCAGTGCAAATCTAGACCCCGCAACAAGCAAGCGAGAAAACACGTAATAGAAGCAGACCCTGCTAGGAATCTATTGCAATTCACATCCCGTAGACGAAATTCCCGCACCTGATCAGGATCGGTGCTTGCAGTCAAGCTCTTCCTCTCTTGAAGGTGCTTTTCGACCGCATCGCTCTTGGCAGGAGCTTTTGGCGGCCTCACGTATGTCGAGGATTGACCAACCACAAATTCTCCCAGGAAAACCAAAAACACGGCAAATACGAGAGTTGCAAACTGCAGCATCCTGGCCTTACGCCTTGATCTTGCTCCTCCTCCTCCTCCGTCCATGATCGAAAGCATGCGGTCGAACACAACAATACCAGCAATACTAACTGAGGCAGCACCAATGATCTCTAGAGTCAATACTTTTGCACAAACAAAGAGCGAAACCTTTTCGATATAATTGCACGAGTTCAACTGTCAAGTGCAGAACCTAAATCCGATATCCAATCTCGTCCGATACCAAATAAACTTTCGTGACAACAAAATGTTGCGTGCGCCTGCGTGCGTGCGTGCACACTTCCTTGCAAAAGGCAACTAGTCATTACAATTGCATCCTCTCAATCCAACACAACAAATCAAGCTCGCAAACCTTTCCTGCTTACAATATATTCACCAAAAGCGAACGAAATCAAATTTCATGAGTCATCGTCAATTTCGCTTCGTCGTATAGCTTCAAGAGAACGTCAACAACAACAACAACATCAACAAAAGAAAGAAAGAACTTGCAGGTGGCAAAAATCGCCAAGATAGCACGCAACAAATTCTTGTTTACTACAAAAGCAAAATGAATCCAAAAAAGAAGAAGAAGATGACGACGATGATAACCAGCAACAATTGCTAATCCGATCTCTCTTGAAAAGAGTTCGAATAGATCTACAAACCACACAACAAATCGAGATCGCCAACTTTTAGTGCACACACTTTACATGCGCACCGCAAGTGGCTTTCAAGCATGCAATTTCTCTTAGTTAATGCAAGAATATAATTCCCACTTGAGAATTCATCATTTTTAATAGTATTAATATAATTTGTGCCTAAGCTACCAAGGTACTATATAGTATTCTGGATTTTTCTTTTCTTTTAATATTTCTTTTGGCGAGACCACTTCAGGAATTAGGGTGTTGATTCTAATTTTATTTTATTGAAAAAAAAATCTCCCCCAATTGTGTGATATAAAAAAATTGGGGATATTTTTTATCCTCGAATCTAACAAAATTAGTTGAATTTACACTGGCAATTTACAATTTTTACCCATATTTCTGTCAAGAAAATGACGAAATTTTGACAGGAAAAAAAAGCCACTGGTAGCCTACCTACTATGAATGAGTGATCTGCAAAATTGGTATTAAGGACCGTGTGTGCCTGTGAGCAAATTTGGGAAGAGTCTGGCAAGCCCAAAATTTTCAAAATGGGTGCCCAAAATGAGTACAATGCTTTGTATTGGGCAACATCCTTTCATTATGTGATGGTTTTCTTGAGGATTTGCATGGGATTTCTTCCCTATTAGGTAAAGTGAAGAGCAAAATGGAGGGCTTTCACATTTTGGAAACCCAATTTGCTGTATGAGTTCAAAGAACAATTCTGGTTTTTAGGGTTTAAACTTTTCATTGTAGAATTAATGGTCAGATCCAATGGTCAGATCATCGTGTTTGCCTAAACTGAAAATCTTCAAGCCCTTGTCCTTAATCCAGATTGATTACCCGATCATAAAGACCTGCCAAAAAATTCTAGTGTAATTTGCATAACATATTCTACAGAGGAATTTGGCACATTTTTCAAGTCACTCTAAAGTGGCGCCCACCCTCTGTTTCAGGGGTTCGAGTCTCTGCCATTCCAGTTCACTTTTCAGTTCACCCCAAGAAGCACAGGGTCGTCACATTGCTGTAATCAGCCACTTTAGTGCTCTGACTTCTAGGGTTTAATAGTAAATGCTCCTGAGAACTCTTTGTTTTAAGCTAAACTGAAATGATTCCCAGACCGAAAGCTGACAATGAACTCTCCTGCAAACTAAACCTAATAACTTAAATGGGTGATGTGCACCTTGGCGAATGTCAAATTTCCATTAAACTAAATTTGAAAACTGGAATTTCTGGTATCTTTTACCAATCAGAATGTGACATGTGTCATACACATCAATTACAAAGGCAATTTTTGTATGTTTTAAGTCTTCTTGGGTCCATCTGACCTAACAATTGTTCAAAATCCATATGCCCATTTGTGCGAATCATAAAAACCCATTATGTTACGGAACGTGCCAGGTACAGGCCATGGTGCCCATTTCTCTGCCCATTCAGAAATTTTGTCTCACCCTGCTGGTCTCACCCAAATTCTTCACATGCAACCTTACTGGGCACAATGGCCTTACCTAGCACGTTTCGTAATACTTAATAATCCCAAGCAGATGAAGTACCATGGATATAAAAGGTTCAGAAATGCAGCTTTCAATCTCATTGCAGTACTTCTTTGTTGGCCTTGCCTACCAAGGCAAGGATATTGTGTTTAGATTCCTTATAGAGTATTATAGTAGCTTAAGGGATTTTGGCCCCCAGGTAGTAGTAGCTCTATTTTGATATGAGGATGTTTGAAAGATGATATTTTTGGCTTGTGTTGAAACTTGAGATTAGTTCTAGAGTTATGATATGTTGAAAAAGGATTTTGGTTTCTCTTAGAGGATTGTTTTTGAAGATTATATTTTTTGCATGATGAAATATTTGAATTTCCATAATTCTTCGTTTGCCTTAAAGATACTTCTTAGTGTACATGGCAAGGCCAGAATGTGACACGCCCCTGGTTAATCTCTGGCAAGGTGTGCACTTTTGATTTTGGAATATGCTTGAGAAGTATACCTATACTTGTGGGAACATGCCAAGGGATATTGGAATCACATTCATATGCACGGAAACCTATGATGTACATGTGAAGTCCCTTACCTACCAACAAGCAATGAAGTTTACTCATCTGGGCTTTTGCTAGTTGATTGAGCCTTTGTGAAGCAAACTGGTCCTGACACAAAAGTGAGTATCTCTTGGTTGAGAAGCAACCCATGTTGGTATAATGACATATACCAAAGTCATGCAAAAGCAACCTTATTGTGGTTCCCAAACCCCACCATCATTCATTCCTTCAAGATTCATTTCAGTACCTTTCATAGCTGCAAAAAATTGTCACTGCCTTGTCGTGTCAATGCAATGAGATGTAGTTCTTCAAATTTCGGTTTGCAAGCCAAATTGGTGATCATCTTTAGGAAGATTTACTCAAATTTGGCTATAACCTATCTATGAAGTACAAATCTTTAATTATCTTCCTATATTTTTGGCTACACAAAGAAAACTAAATATAGAAACTTGGTGATTTTCACTTATTGTTTCTCACTTCTCGTAACTAAAAACCTCCAAATTCACTCTCTATTATTAAATTTTTAAAATTTCTCTTTTTGTCCAATTCCCAATAAATGAAGGCCATTGAGATGCCAAGTTTCGAAGGTGAGGGAGTGTGGTCGGTTTGTGCCTAGGGATTTCGCATGAGAGATGACCATCAACAACATTAAAAATTCAAATTTTCATTTGAAAATGAAAACACTCTACAAAAGACCCCAAAAAGAAATGGGTTAAATAAAAGAATTGATTTTTTTTAAAAAATTCCCCTTTAAGTTGCTTGTACAAGGCTTTCATTCACTACTCAGGGTGATATTTTATCAAGATGCACAACGTACATGCTTTTAAGCCATCTTTTTCCAACCTTTGTGGTTGTGGAACTAGTTTCTAGTGTACACAGAAAAAGTTGTAATAACTCCATCCATGGTTAGTAGAAAAATGGCATTGTATGTCTAAACAATATAGTTCCCAAGTGGAATGGGAACCATTGTTTTGAGAACAAAAAGAAAGAGTTGTGAACCATAGATGTTATCAAATTTCATCCCATTTCCTGAAATTAAGTGAAGAGTTCCCAAATGTTACAAGTACTTCTAATATTCTACCAATTGCAAGGAATGTGGTTGAGAACATTTAGGAATCTAAATTTTAATTGCCAAAAGGCATGAGGAATTATGATATCACAAAGTTAATTTAATAGTTCAATCTAGATGTGTTGCATGTAAATTGATGTGTTACACTATGTTAAGATTAATGTTTTATCCCATGTTGTGCAAGTATATGTGCTTTTAGATAGATCAATCATTTATGGATGCCTTTACAAAAAAAATATGTACATGTCCCAATCAAGTAAGGGTATGCAAGGTTATATCGTGAAAGGTACAACAAGATCAAATGATATATAGCAATGGTTGAATCCCAAGCATATATGAACAAGTAAAAGACATTATATAAGCATGCTAGATAAGATATGTATAAAGATAATACAATTTCCATATATTTAGCATCAAGTACACAATATTTTTAAACACGTATATATGTGGTTGAAAGACCTAGCCACTCAACATTTGTGTCTTCATGTAACAGATAAATTCACTCTTACAAAACTTATTCTATATGAGATATTGAGCAAAAAGTTCTGTGACCCCAATCAATAAATAAAGATTGTTTCAATATGGATGCTATTATTATCATATATTGAAAATAAATTCATTTTGATGTTTATAGATTTAGAACTAGATGATATACACATGAAGGCTTAATATTCCTACCTTCCCCTATCTGATTTACAATAAACTTTATCATGAACAACATCTTGCATTAACATCTACATAGTTAAAATTATCCCCATATATGTATTTGTTGCTTTTCATGTTCCCAAAGCTCTAAAACATGAAGTTTTTAAATCACATTGTTTTTTAATTAAACTTATTCCAAAATCAACTAGAAAAAAACCATGATTGAGATTCACGTAAAGGATATGTATACCATAAAAAATTGGGTGCAATGAATAAAATCAAAATTGATATTCCGTTAAGCTTGTCAAGTGATATTGGTGGTAACCCCTTTTTTTTTGGAAAATAGTGAAAATTCACAAGACTCAAGACATGATCTTTTAACTCCTTGCAACAACCATGTTAACAAGCCAAGATCTTTGAGATGCTAAGAAGAGATTATGTGTGTCACTAACCCCTTTTGATCAACTACATAAAATATACAAAGAGAGTGTTTCTAACATAAATTGAACCAAAACTTGTTTCAAGATTAATCATGGATTCACATGAACTCATGGCTTGGATCCTTATAGGAAATATTCCTTCCCTTTTATGACATAGTTTGTAGTCCACTCCAAAATGTGCAATTAAGAATGATTTATATACCAAACTTAGTTTGGGGAGCATGAATCAAATGTACTATGGCAAAGGTGAAATGTTGGACTTGATCCTTCCCATGGGGCTTGGAGGACCAAGAATCTAAAATCCAAAATGTTAAGCTCACACTTCAAAAAATTTGTCAAAGGATTTTATCTAGGCAACAAACCTTGGAAAAAGGTAGTAAAATGGAACTTTCCCAATTGTAACAATTGCATAATGTTAAGGTTGGTTAACCTTTTTGCCAAAGGATTATGTGGTTTCCATTTTCAAGAAATTGTTATATACAAGTATGGAATTCCATTTAATGGGCAAGGGAAAACGTCCATGTTATATTTGTTATATTAATGTGATTCATGTTAATTATAATGGGAAGTGGATGAATTGTGTGGACATAGTAGAGTTATTCGTAAAGTCACCCTATCTTCAATTTTTCTTTGGGCCCCCTTTCACCCCCTATCCTCCCTTTCAATGGTATCTACAAAGTAATGAAATTTTATTAATCTCAATATGAAATGTGGAAACTTAGTATTTAATGCACAAGGTTCAAAAATAATTGTAATTGTATAGATAAGAGTTGAGAAAATATATGTAACAGTAATGGAAGTGTTCAAAAAAAATGAAGATATGATGGAACTAAATTTACCACCAAAATTGATGGTTTTTTTAGTTTCACCCCCTTAACTCTAATCTATCAAAACTAGAATTGAAAGCTATCAAGTATATAAGGTAAAGAGGCTGATCATAATACACATTAAAACTTAAATGAACCATGTGATAGAATTAGAGCTTGGCTGTTTTTGGGGTCAAAAGATGGATTGTAGAAAAGATCATCATGCACTTATTGCTTCTTAGATTGCTTGATTTGGTACACATGCAAAAGATATGGCTTTTGGTAACTTTTAGCCTCATTGCTTCATAACCAATTTTTACCAAATAGCTTTTAGATATGTCTTCAAATAATGCAAACCTGATAAACGCACGTACAACATCTAACACATTTCAACAATCCATGTTGTCACCAAACATTTTCATCTTCAAACCAATTAGCATCCTTTAAAAAGACAAACATTTTTATTCAATGGTTAAGATTAATACTCAAAATAGGGTAACAAATTGTTTAGTGATCGATACTTATTCATTTGCTAAACCCTAAAACTTGATTGGTCTTTCGTGTAGCGCCGCTCTTAAACCTTTTCCCTTGGGCGTCTTTTTTCTCCTCTTATTCCTTTTCATTACATGTTTCCATTCTTATTCAAGCTTGGCTCTTCTCTCTCCCTCTTGTCTCTTACTTCCATCATTCTTGAAATGAAAGGAAAAGTCCATTTAACTCCTTTCTCTCCCTTTCGTCTCCTATTTCCATTGTTTTCCAAGCAGGAGGAAAATTTGGGTTCCTTTCTTTCCATGTCATCTCTTGTTTCTATTGTTTAAGTGGGAGGAAAATCTTGTTTGATTCCTTTTTTTTAGTTTCCCTTATTCTTGGATAGGTGTTTTGAACATGTTCCTTTCCCAAATTTTGTGAAATTTTGTTCTAACTCTAGGTTTTATGAAGATTAAAGTTGGCATTAGATGTTTTGTTGTTGCAAGTGTTGGCGCACTTTGTGGTCTTTTGTGTTGGATTGAAGTTCCTAATGCCGCTCCTAATGAATCAACCCCCCCTTCCTTTTTTGTCGTGTTATTAATGGTCTTCTTCCTAGTGGTCTTGAGCTTCTTGGAACTTTTCTTTGTGTTTTTCAACCTCCCTTGGTGCTGTTCCTCTCCCTTGGTGTTACTTCTAATGAATTGAACCCCCTCCCTTTTCCTTCTTTATTGTGTTGCTGATGGTATTTTTCCTAGTGGTCTTGAGCTTCTTGGTGGTCTTCCTCATATTCTTCAACCTCCCTTGGTGTTATTCTTTTCCCTTGGTGTCTCTTTTAATGAATTGAACCCCACCTTTCCCTTTTTTGTTGTGTTGTTGATGGTTTTTTTCCTTGTGGACTTGAGTTTCTTCGTGTTCTTCAACCTCCCTTGGTGTTGCTCTTTTCCATTGGTGCCACTTCTAGTGAATTGAACCCCCCCTTTCCTTTTTTGTTGTGTTGCTGATGGTCTTTTTCCTAGTGGTTTTGTTCTTCCTTGTGTTCTTCCTCATTGTCTTGAAGTTCCTTTCATGTTGCTCCTCTCCCTTAGTGCCACTTGTGAATTGAAACTCCCCCCCCCCCCCCCCTTGTTGTTGTGAAGGTGATGGTTTTCACCTAGTGCTCTTGAACTTGGAACTATGGAGTTCCTATTAATGGTCAGACCACTAAGTTGTTATTCCTACAACTTTTATTCAACCCTCTTGCTATGGTTGTGCTTATTATTACATTAGTTTTAAACTTATCCCCCCTTTCTCTATTATCTTGTCTTAATTCATTAAGCACCAAGCCTTGCTCCTTTAACTTATTACTTGTAGTTATTTGTTTCATTAGGTTGTTGCTAAGATGTTGCAATTGCCTTCTTCTTTTGCATTTGAGCCTTAACTTGCTATTAGGCTTATTTATGAAGATTTGTTGTCTAACCCAGGTTCACACCTATATATCCAAGAGGGTGAGCTCACATTCCTTCTTTGAAATTGTAATGAAATTTATCTCATGATTTTTTTATTGTTGTAAATGATTAAACTACAATAAAGGTAGTTCATTGTTGTCTTGTAAGTTCCCTTTTAGCTATTTGTTCTATCGCAATCATTGTTGTTTTTGCCTTTCTAACCTACTTGTCTTGCTTCTCCTTCCTTTTTGTTTCTCCAATTAGTTTTGTTGCCTTCCCGTCCATTGCCTTTTGCCGCATAATGGTCAAGTATTTTCTAAAGTCACAACATGACTCTGAAAGTAATCAACTAATGGTTCCCTTCCACTAGTCCTTCTTGTAAAGAGATGTGGTAATGACAAGTTGTTGCCTATTAATGTTTCCTAAGTTTTTGGAATTCTACATATTTTCCCACATTTGTTGAAATTTATTTTAAGGTTTCATCCAAATTTTCTATTAGAGAAACACATTCAAGGTCAATGATTATAGAAATTGTACCATATCCACATAATGCCTAGGTTGATCTTGAGTCACACTATTAAACATAAATTCATGAATTGTAGGTTTTGCAATTGAATCTATATTGATTAGCTCTTTTGCAACATCCTATTTTGCCCATTCCATCTCCCCATCCTCCTTTTGATTCGATTGATAATCAACATTTTCTTTTTTTTCTAGTTTGATTCACTACTGCATTTAAGCTATTAGGCCATGTGCTTTCATCCATTGCTTTAAGGTCTAGTGGCCAAATCCTTGTACTTTTAAACCATGAGATGATATTTTTTCTTGAAAATGCTTAATATAGTGCTTTGTCCACCCATCATGCCAAAACTATCTTATTTGGTTATATGTCATTCCTATTTATAATTGTGTTGTCTCTTTCCTTTTTGAAAGTAATCTTGAAAGGTTTGAAACAAGCTACGTCCAAAGGTTGTAGTGCATGGGATGTATGTGGAGGTAATGTAACCATATCAAGACTAAATGCTTGTGTTTATTCAATTGCCTCAAGGGTCACATGGGATCCATGGCCATCGAAAATGAGCAAATGCTTATTTGTGAAAGAAATACCACTTCTTATGGACCTTTTTTTTTTTAAAAAAATTGTTTGAAAATAAATGTAATCATCCATGTTTTTAATTGCATAGCCATACAGGTCTTTGGTTTGCAAACACTATGGGAAAAAAAAGGTGTTTTGCAATTGGCCTTACAACTCAATTTTTGAATTAGAAAAGACACTTGCAACTCATTATATATATATGGTACAATTCATTGCAACTTAATTGTAACTCAATCAAAACAACTCATTTTCAAAAACTATTCAACTCCATTATAACTACACCCATGGGGTCATGTTGACATCATTAATTCTCATCCATTTATTAAAATATGACACGTGGCATAATAAAGATTTTTGGACATGAAATGTTTTTTTGAAATATTGATTACCATCATCCATTATGATTATTAATGACGGTTTGCAATTGCGACACATGGCACAATAAAATTGCCAAACGGCATATTAATTATATTTTGGAAAGAATAAAACTATATATTGTAGTAAGTAGGTAGGTCATACATAACCATAAGTAGGTAGGTTGGTAGGTCTTAAAACCTACATACTTACATATTTACCTACCTACCTACCTACTTACATAGATAGGTAGAAAATTAAGACCTATTTACTAACCTAGGTAAGTAAGTAAATAGGAAAGCACAAGACTAAGTGCATTAAAAAATAGTCATGATTTTTTTTTTTATTTCATGTTTTGCTTTTACATTTAGCTTTTCTCAATTCGTCCCAAATTGGCACATGTATTTTAATGTGGGAACATAAGAGAACAAGTCGTCTTTATATAGTTTGTAACATGGGATTCGAGAACAAAACATATGGGTTAAATCTTTTAGTTATTCATTAATTGTAATTGAGTTGTAATTATAACACTTAATTGCTCAAGGTAGGCCAAGTCCAAGGTCCCTCCATATTTTTGGTATCTAAACAAAACTTCAACCCCTCCTATTAGCATATTCAGCGCACTAAAAATCATCAAAAATGAAATAAAATTGAGAAAGTTATGGCCCCTCAAAATAGAAAGGTCAAAAACTCAAAAAACAATCCACCAAATGCAACAAAGGCCGGTTCCCAAACACCCACAAAATTCCTTGTATGTTCATTATTGTTGTTAAAGTTCCAAGATAATTTATAGAATTTCAAATGGCACTCTTATAACAATTTAAATTGTTTAAAATGAATAAGAAATAAAAATGTTATGAGGTTTGAAAGTATCAAAGGTCCAAAGAAAAAAAAAAAAAAAACACATGTTTTATAAATTGGAAAATTTATTTCTCTTCTTCTTATTTTTTCATCACTCATTTTCCTTTGCACTTCAAAGATTATTTCTAGAACTTGAAGTAACATTCCCATAACATTTTTAATCACTCAAAATGAAACACATATCATGAAGATATAAATAACTGATGAATATGTATCCTTATTAAGTTATAAGTAATTTTATAGTCATAACATGGTTGAACAATAATATTTTAGTAGTGGCGGACTAATGGTCATACTAATCGTATGAATGGGAATCATAATTGAAAACTAATTATAAATGTATCCCATAATGGGTGTGGAGATGTGGACACATGGCATAATCGCATGTATGTACATTGTACATTAGTTCTAACATTGTTGTTGCTTTAGTGACACATTTATAATAGTTCTAAAGTAGTTGCCACATGCAACTACAATGTAACTCCTAAAAAAATCAAACGTGGTTGACTACATATGTATGTATAATGTGTATAAATTATCGTATAGAAAACCCATTTTCAACTCACTTGCAACTATAATATAACTAATGTGACAATTTTTTAGTGTTTGTATTCTTATATATTTGTGATACAAAATTCATTAGTTGAAAATACCATTGATTTTTATGACTAACAAAAATTCAATTTCTTGTAATGATGAAATGGCATGACATATGACAATAAGATTTTGTAAATACATTAATCAACATCATAACTCATGATACTTATTTTTATCTCATTTATTAATTAGTCAAAATACAATTGATTTTTGAAATTAACAACAATTTAATTCTCATCATGATGACATGCCATGCCATGTGGGAACAAGGTGTTGTGATAAATACAACATTGTGATTCATTGGTGTAACAAAACGTAATACATGAAAATAGTAAATAAATGTTACAACTTTAGGTCCTTAGTTATCAATCAATAAAGTCACACATGACATCACAAGAAAAATTACAAACTTAAATATGTGCTATTTTGTTCAATATAATTAGGATAAGTGAAAATAACAATTAATTCCCATTGGGTGCAAACAAGCTAATAAGAACCATTAGTACCCTTTAGATGATATGGGGAAATATTCTCAAAAAAAATCTTTAAAATTTTCTTTGTCCTATTTTGTTTAGGTTTTTGTTAAATATTTTCCATAAATATATCATTTTCAAAGTTTTTCAAGTCCATTTACAAGTCCATTTATTCATCGAAAACAATGGTTACAAGTCTTTTAACACTACTTTGAAGGTCCAAGTGTTAATGAAATAATTTCATGTTTTGGACATTTATAAAATAAGATATTAGATTTGATAATGTGAATTTTTTAAACTTATTTTCAAGTTTAAATTAAAAGAAAGAAAATTGGTGTAAAAAACATAGAATTAAGCAATGGTTATGACTACTTTTAGATATTTTCTACTACACCCCATTGCATGATTAATAATGAATGTTTGCATTTCCAAATGCAAACTTATCAAATAAAACCTTAACATTTGGGTGCAATAAAACACAATACATGCAACTACTAGATGAACATTGCAATTGTAGGTCATTAATTACTTAATGGTAGATTCACACATGATAACATTATAGATATTACAAATGGAAACATAGTCTAAGCATTTTGTAGGTAGCCTAAAGAATCCTTAGGTAACTTAGGTAACCTTTAAATAGACCCCTAGGTAGGTCCATAAATAACCTAGGTAACCCCTAAATAAACCTTTCTAGGTAAGTGCTTATATAAGCTAAGTGGATTAAGGTAAGTTGAATAGGTCATTTAGATAGGTTAGAAAAAATGTTTATTAAAATGTGAATACAATTTATAGTAAATAAAAAAAGTTGGTGTGATGGGAGGACTTTGCCCCTCATGAAAGGTTCAAATCCTTGCTTTTACAACATATATTTTTATATGTTAGATAATTTATAGGGCAAATGTTGGTTAAGGTGTGTAAATTATGACACCTAAGTAACTTAAACTAGTTTTTAAAACCTATATTAAGTAATGACATGTGTCAACATGGTATAAGTTACAAATAGTAAAATTATCAATAATATAAATATATATTTAGATAAATAAATAAATAACATTTATTAAATATTTAAATATATAAATGAATATAATTAATGCGATCACATTGCTTAATCATAAAATTAGTTACAAAATGATAATCTTACATATAAGTTGGTTTGGAGGGATGAACATTGCCATTGCAACTTGGTGTTAAATATTGTCTTTTGTGACTAGATACTATAACAATTGCATGTGGTAATTATGACTAAAAACTAATTGTTGATTTGCAAATTCCTTGTGTTGAAGTATGAAGATAGTCCAAAAACAATTCACAACTCCCCCACATTGTTGTATCATAATTATAAGTTTGTTTAAAATAGTGCATTTATGGAACAACACATTTCAAAAACTTGAAATAAAAAATGGAAGTTTGATATTTTTAGTAATTTAAACTTGGCACTACAAAAGTATGGACAAATTGACAACTAACCAAAGGTTACCTACATGTAAAATGAAAAAACATGGTTCTCAAATCATCTTGTTTTGATGTAAAGTTTCATGTACATTTTTTTAATTAATTTAGTTTAACAACCAAAATCATGACAAAATAATGGACATGTTTTCGCACATTCATACATGCACATGTGCAATCAAAGTTAACTCTAAAAAATCATAGGCATTCCCATCAAACATCAATATAAACAAGTACCTATTGACAAAATATTGAACATTTATGAAAAGCGTTTAAAAAATCTAATGCAATGTAAAAATAACTAGTTATTCATGCAATAACACATTTAATGGTTACATAGCAATGCTATCAATTGTTGTTATCATCACCTACAAGGAAGATCTATATTTGAATAGGCAAGCATTAAACAAAAACATTGAAACAAATGTAACTGAGTGTTCAACGCAAAACTATAGATGTTCATCATCAATGCCCAGTTAGTTCACAAATTGTTTTCTAAAAAAAATTATTATCCCTTAGTTATGAGAACCAATTCAATTATTCTACATATCCCATACTTAAAAGAAAATTATGATGCAATGGTTGAAAACTTTTTCAATAAATGTGAAGTTTTGGGTTCAAATCTTTTATAATCATTCGTTCAAGATTGATTTTATAGAAGAAAATGTTAGTTGCCAACTAAGAATGGTTGGTCCAAGTTTCCTCAAGGGAACATGATTGCTTCGGGCAACTTGAAGCCATTACAATGGAGTTCCCCATTCAATGGACCCATGAAACATGGGTTCATGAACCCAAGTTATTTGGAAAATAATGGTATTCTAAAGTAAATGAATGCAAGTTCTTCAAGGCAAACATGGTTTCCTCATGTTCTTCACAGTAACGTGGTTGCCCAAGGTAACTTAGGTCCATTGGAAAGCAACTTGGGCCCATTGCTATGGAGTTTGGGTTGTGCAACGGGCCTAGGGAAAGATGGTTGTTTAGCGAAAATGGCCCTTGTTCTCAAGGAAAATATGGTTCCTTGAAGCAATTGGGCCTAAATTTTCCTAGGTAAACATGGTTACCCCATGGAACTTCAACTCTAGTTGCAAGTCCCATGAAACTTCAACTTTCCTATTCTTATTCTTTAAAAGTGTCAAGCTTAGTGCAACATTTAATTTGTTATTCTAATTTAGTCTTTGTTAATTTTGATATAATGAAATCCCAATTTTTGGTTCTCTAAACCACTCCTATATCAAGGTTAATGATATTCATCCTTAATAGTACTTCACCTTAATTTTTTTCAAAATAAGTTTATTAGATATTTAGACATGTTTATCATTTGTCCATTAAAAACCTTCATAAAGAGGAAAAACTTGTCAAAGCAAAAGTTTTTACACCTTTTTCTTCAAATATTAATATTGGTAATTCATTAATGACTAAACTCAATTATCACATTGTGAAAAATGCACTAGAATTTGTCACATACCATAGTTTCAACCCATGTGATTAAGAGGACAAATCCAACATTGGTAGGGATTTTGTAATAGATTCAAAGGATATCAATTGCAATTCTTAACATAAAAAGTTATTAAATTATTATTATTAAGTAATGATTAGAATACTTTTGAAACAAATGAAAACTAAGGTAACAACTAGTACATTGTAATCATGTACAATTAAACTTAAAATAACTTGCAATATGCAACTAATCCATACATTGAAGGAGCCAAGTGGTACAATTATCACCATTTGCTTTCTTTTTCAACTTGTCATTCGATTTATTTTTTCAATTAATGAAATATCATTAGCAAATTGCCAAGACTTTTCAAGCTTTGCTTTCCTCTTCTCCCCACAAATGTAGTTGGTGATTTTGTTGGGTTCGCATTAGGTGAAGTATGTACCAAACTTAAAGGTTGATCTCTGTTATGAAGATAAATCACCATTCTCACAACAACCTTGTTTCTCTACATGAGGTGCTAGCTACAGGGGCAGCTTCAACACATGTCTGTCAAATAATTAGTAAATTTTGAAGATTCGATGTGGAAAATCTAATAATACTGAATATTCCAAAAGATTCTCCACTTTCATTCATGAGATTTTGCTCTTTGAATTTTTTTTGGGGGGAAAATTTCAACATTTCTACACATAATAATATAATTGTTGTTGAAAGCCGCCAAGGGTACTACACTAACCAAGTCTAGGTTTTTGGACAGATGTTTTCTCTGGCAGCGACAGACTTCTGTAAATTTCCTGTGGACTTTGGATTCCCAAGGACACAGCCTGTGCTCTTGTTTTCCCGCATGCTCCATACCTGAAGGATTGAGTTTTTTTTGTCTTCTATATAATCAGACTCATAAATTAAACTATAAAGAACTCTAACTGAATCACCACCTCTGAAAGGAAAAAAATAAGTGCATATGGGCAATGGAAAGACGCTCTCAGTCAGTCGCTCACTCCAGCTTCATCAGCTTAATAGCTTCAAAAAAGATCTCATAATCCAGCTGCAATGGGTGTGTGTCAATGCTTTAACAGTAGCAAGTTGAGAATCATCTTTATTGTAAAATCATCAATGAAGTGAAGTGCAGGCTTTTTCCTTGTTTACATCATTTCCCAGTTGTTTCTTTTCTCAAGTAATAATACTTAAACCCAGTTAAAGAGCAAGCACATGGGGGCTGCAAATCAAGGATGTCTGTAGTAAGTACTGTTGCAGTAGGCTGATGAAATTGACCAAATGCTTATCTATAGTAGAACTACCAAAACAAAGTTGGTGTGTGATTCTATTCTGGGTATGTCCAATGCTTCAATAAATTTCTTTTGATGGCCAATCAAAGTAATTTCTAGCAAAAACAAACAGAAAAATAAAACACCAAGTTAAGTGTGGGCAGCAGCAGCTAATTATCATGAGTGGCTGGTAAATAAGAGATCCTCAATAAGAATTTGCAACTTCTAAGTCCTATTTAGTTGGACACTTATGGAAAGCTTTGGTATTGTCTGTGACACCATAGTACTGGAGATATCACACATCTGATTTTGTCACTAATTGTTGCCACTCTCATCAGCATTTTTTAAAGTCTCTTTCTTCTTTCTTGTTTCATTTCTAGCATCTTTCGTGTGTGTTCTCAATTGTGTCTTATGCTACTAGATAGACCGCCAACATGATCAAAACTAACAAAGTCACACCCATATAAATATATTCACATAAATAGACTCCAGAAATAGTCCTTGACATTAAAACCCAAAAAAGAAAAGGAAAAATATATAAATACTGGAAACTTTATTCACATTGAACTTGGTTCCAACAACAAATTAACTACAGAAAACTAATGTTCTCTGATAAATACTTGACAATGGTGATCAAACATATTTGACAGGTTTGCATCATTTGTGTGAGCTCTTAACAATTTATTTTTTTGTTTTTCCACATTTTTTTTATATGACGTTCCCAGAGAGTCCCTCCTCCTCCAAAAATGTACTAAGCTTGTAACTTCAAAGGTAAGGAATACTGTCAGCCTTGCTATTCAAAGTGAGAAGTACTTTGTTTATCACACAGCAAAAAAAAAACCCACAATGAAATTTTGCAGAAAAATTGTTCTGCATTGAGAATTTATTGAAGGAAAACTCTTTTCTTAAATACCCTTTTAATTGAAAGGCTGATTGGATTAGTGTTCTTTGGTTTGAATGAAACATTTAATTAGTGTTTAGGGTTTTAGGCAACTCTTTTCAAAGTACTCATTGAATTGAAAGGTTGAGTGAATTATTGTGATTTGGTTTTGAAGAGCAACTAAATTAGGGTTTAAGGTACAGGGTTCAAACTTTAGACACCTTTTGAAACCCAATTAGGGCTTCAATGTTAAAAGGCTTCTTGGTAAAAGCATGGTGTGTTAGCTTAGTAGCTTCAATAGGTGACAATCATTAGACACTAAATGTTAAAGGATGATTGAGCCTGGAGTTCAAGGAAAAGGGCCACTCTCAGTGTCCCCTTTTCACTATGTTGATTACTTTCACTGACTGGGCTTTGGAAACTGCATAACAACTTATGTTCACTACCGTAAGTACAACTCCACAGCTGTATTGTGTCAGGACAGCAATCTCTGGATGCAAAACACAAATAGCTGTACCTAAAGGGCCTGGTTCCTGCAAGTACCTCTTCAGCCTTGGGTGAACTAGCACCTAGACTGGGTACTATGGTAAAAATTGAAAACCTTAAATGTTTTTGGATTGCTCTAAACATTATGTACAGACGATAGTTATCTGTAAAGTCACGCGACTAGGGGGCGAGAATGGCCAATTTTGGCATAGTAGGGCATCACACGCCTGACTGGGAATGAAAATTTTATAAAACGAAATAACAGGGTTCCGAACTAGTTTTTCCACCAATTTTGGTGGTAAACTCAGTTTCATCCTGTCTTTCCTTTTTCCTGAGCGCCTCCACTGCTGCTACGTATATTTTCACTGCTCTTACCTGTACAACTACTATAATTACTCTTGAACCTTGTGCATTAAATGCTGGGTTTCAGCATTTCATACTGAGATTTAATAAAATTTCCTTACTTTGTGGATACCACTGAAAGAGGGGATAGGGGATGAAAGACAGGGTGAAGACAGAGTGACTTTACGGATAACTCTACAATCTTAAGACTAAAATCAGGGTCCAATTTTAACATTTCCCACTTCTATTATAGCCTCTAAGAAGGTGGAGGTACCAGAGTAGGTGCTGGACCACTGGTTCACTCTCTAGATCGGTAAAAGAGCTTGGAAATATTTTCTGTGTAAGGTAAAACCCTAATCGAGGGCATTACCAAAATAAGGGTGCACATGTTGTAGCATTTATTGAATGCTTCCCTTTGTTTGCAAACATAGTTCTTTTACTCATTTAAAATTTTAGGCAATTAAATAATTTATAGGATTTAAATTTGAGCACTTTCCAAAGTAATCACTTTTTACCAAACCAGGCCGAGGAGGAGGAGGAGTGGCCCCCTACATCTCACATAGTCTTCTCGTTGAAGATTGGAATTACTTATTGGTAACCCTAACCATCCCTCACGAGAATCTTGGCACTTGAATTGGGTGTCAGGTCACAAATTAAACCCATAACCTTCAACCTCCGGTTAGTTCGGGACCTACTAGTTAGCACATGGTATCACGCCGGGCTCTCATTGGCCCAATGATTCCATAGCCCTTTGATACTTGGATGAAGAGTTCATAATCTTTCTCTCTCCGTGAGCATCTTGATTCTCACAAGGGACGCTTATGTCCAGTAACTCGCTTGAGCACACTGGTTACTTGCATGCTCTCGCCGGTTACCTAGTTGTATAATTGCACAAACACACTTGTTGGCCATTGATTAAGGAAAAACATTCAATCCACCACACATTGCACATTTGAGAGCCTTCCCAATTTGGCTGCATAATCTTGAAAAAGAAAAATGATGATGTACCAGTGATGCCCAAACATGCCCTAATTTCTAAGAAGATTAAAGGTTTTGTATGCCCAAAAAAAGGAGGTTTGGTAAGCCCAAAAGGATGGGCACAATTGGAGTTGGTGTAAGTGTTGGTCTGGACTCTGGTACAATGTTTTTTCTTTCCCAATTTTGTGATGTTGCTCAATTGGCAATCATCCATAAGAATATTTAGGCAAATTTTGTGACATCTATTGTAGTTTGTTTTGTTTTGTTGTGCTGGGATCTCCCAAACCAGAGTGCTTCATATGTGCTCTTGGTATCTTCGGCATGCTCAAAGCTTATTTCACAAATTTCAGAGCTAAGGTGTGGAAGATATTGACTTTTGAAGTGGAAATTTTGTTGCTGGAAATTCAAACAAATTGCAAAAATTGGATTTGGAAGGAAAAATCAATTGAGCCCTCAATATGTTCACATTGTCGAATCTAGAAATTTTCAATTCTAAAAATGTGAAAAATTAATAATGCGTTCACACTTGGGCCAAATGGCACAGGCTGAAATGCCTTTTCATGTTGTAGGCAGTTGTGACAATTTTTGGCAATTTTTTTCTAAAAAATATAAATTGTGATAAAATATTCTGTTTTCATAATACTTTTGACAGCCTTTTTCTTCGCAATGAATTCTTTCATTTGTACCAAAAAAGAAAATAAATGATAAAATGGCAAAAACTCGCCACCAAAAAATTCAGTGCTCTGGTGTATAGGCTGATTATGCCTGGTTGTGACAAGGTATTGAAGACCATACCAGCTTGTTAGATAGGTAACATTCTTCGATACTAGACCAACACTGGTGTGTACTAAACTTTCAAATGGTAGGCAAGTAGCAATTGGGGTCAACCTTGAAAGTACACATTGCAACAACCATGATAAAAAATAGATCAATTTCAGAGAACCTAATGCATCCAGAATCCAGATGCAATTGATGGGCTCCTCTGACGGTTAAGTAGAACATTGCAGGCAAGCCCATATCCTTGGTTTTATGAAGAAAAAACACCAATGCTGGAATAGGATCATGATGTTTGTTGACCTCAAGCAAACACAAGTGTAATCTTCTGTAGAGTGAAGGGACCTATTTGTTGCGAATCCTCTAACATCACACACCAATTCCCCCTTTATCGCATTGTTGTTCCCTATCCTTGCACACAAAAACACTATGGTCGCACACTAGCATTTCCTATCCTTTGACAAGAGCAATTGGGTTTTGTCAAATGAAAAAGCAATCTTGGGTATAATGTGTGCAAGGGTACTCTTGGTGTACATGCACATGGTGACAGATTTCACTTGATAGTGTGCCCTCCAAATGTACTGAAATGTTCTGCTTGTGCTTTACATTTGCTGCTACTCATTCCACATTGGTGTATGGAATAGTGAGGAGCAACTTTAGCAATTAATTATTCATCCCCTTGCTGCTCATTTCAGGATCCCAGGTATGGGGTAACATTGTATGGACTATGGACTTCTGTCATTGATGCAGAAAGTAAGCAATTATACTCTTATCGTCTCCAATCTGCTGCATATTAATTTTGTTTGTTTGGCATGCTAGAGCCTATTTGTCTTTATTGGGCATGATTTTGCTATGATCTTCAAACTTTCAGTATTCACCTCTAGTTTTGCATGGTAGAGACACTCATTAAGTTATGTTGTGGGCAACAATTTGTGCTTTGTTGTGCACAGTAGGTAGGCTGGTGAGCGAATACTTAAGAATTCAAATACAGTCAAATCCTCACACATTGTTCCTCTGAAGCTCAAAGAACAGTTTTAGCCCTCCACCTAGCGCTTCCCAACACTTAAAAAATATCCCAATTCAATACAGGAATGGGCATGATATGAGGTGTTTGGTATAAGGGGTACAGTGTTCAGTGACAGGTGAATTAAAAGACACTAGGATTTCGAGTTTAAGATCTTTGATCGTTGCATCTTGGCCTTTTGGGATACAAAGAAAGTTTGTAAAGCCCTAGTTGGCACACCCATTAGGTTTTAATCGTTCAAAACACACTAAAAATATTTCTTTGCAATGGATTTTTTCATTTGTTTCCCAAAAAAAACACACACACACACACACACTAAAAATGAGGAAGATAGGGGGCTGCAACTAGAGAGGGGTTTAGAGATTTTTCACAGATGATATATGCATAAGAATATCTCAAAAGAGGAAAACTATGGGTATGGGTAAGTGCAATGGTAGTGTCCATGGAGGCAAGGCAAACGTCAACCTCAGGTATGCCTTAGGGTTTTCATAAAATCATACCAATTGATTCCATTTTTACATATCAAGGTGCATACCCAAGTTCATCAAAACCCTATTACTAGACCAATGCTGATAGGGACTTATCACCCAAGGCAATATCAGCTTCCAACCAATTTTATAACCCTAAACCCTAAACCAATTTTATATATCAGTTTAAATATCAATGTTGTCCAGTTCTTATATTTCAACAAGAGGACCTTAACAAGAGGTCCTTTCATTCTGGTTCCAACCTTTTTGTTTAGATCTGAAAGAGCCCTTGGTACTGGTTCAAGGATCTTTTTAATCCCATAGAACCTCTGGTATAGTTCCAAATGTGGTTCTTAAAATTTCTTCAAGACTCTTGGTTCATGGGTTTTGAAAAACAAAAATTCCCAGGCAGGTCTGGTTTGACACCAGATCCAGTAGAAACCTATGCATACCCAAAACTGAAAATTTTCTAGTTACTAGCATTGTGCAACCAATGAAAGTGCCCACCTATATCAACTTCATGCTTTAAAAAATTATTTAAAAATTATTAAAATTTTAATTTTAATTTTGAAAATAATAAAGCTTGCATACTAGAGACAAGTAAAGCTCTGTTTCTTATCCCATCAAATTTGGGAAACAATGGAGAAAAAGCGCAATGACTTTGCCACTTACCTTTTCTGTTTGGGTCTTACAACATCTCTGCATAGGTAGTGTCCTGTGCAGCGAGTCTGGCAAAGTTTGATCAACTGAGATGGGCATGGTTTGTAGTTTGTACAGTTGGTGTGGAGTGTTACTTACTGCTAGCAGCCATTGCCAGCCCAGCGCATCTTTCATACAGAGGTGACGTTGGCCGACTTGTTAGTACCAAGGTGTGTACTAGTAGCTGTGGCTGCCCACCAGCTTCATCATCCTTCTAATAAATCCTGCCAGGATTTCATGGTTCTGTTCCTCGTTCTACTTGGCCCTTGTAATCTTCAAGGGTATTCATTTTGTGGAGCTTTAGGTTAATATTTTGTTTCTCTCATGTTCATGAACTAAAGTATTTATTTAATTTCACTCCCTAGCTGAATTTTGATTTCATCAGCTCAATGTTTAGCCAGGTCAGTAGGAATCTATCTCAACATCTTGCAAAACTAGCATGGATCTAGAGCTAATCAAACAGAGAAAGAGAAAAGAACAAGGAAGTGAATGAACATCCTCGACACAAAATGATGAACTAAAGGCTGCCTAAACACAACCCAAGAGTCTCTTTTTCTTTATCCATTTGACCATAGTTGGGACAACCTTGATAGGCCTAGGAGTTAATTACCATGTGAATTCTCATTGAGGAGAAAATTTGAAACAAGTTAATTAACCGATATTAAAACAAATCAACCCACTCACACCATCAGGCACAAATGTATGAATGACTATTGGAATGCATGAATGCATGAATGGATAGTTTGACCACAAATTTTTTGTATCATTGATGAAGTTTTGTAGGTACAACCTCCACCCTGCCTGTTTGTGACTGACTCCAATTGATGACCATGTCATTCATGTACTTGGGCTTGTTCATGACTTTCTGTGAAATGCAACACATGAAAGGGTATAAAGACCACCAGCAAGACAGTTGGGTACAAGCCCAAAAGTCTTTCAAAGTAGACTTAAACTCTTAGGCTTCAGCTGTGCACTTCACAATATGGCACCAAGGACCTAAGAAAAGTTGAAGAATGTGCAATGCCCACTTTGCACTTTTACATTAGCATGGTAGTTTAGTACTCATTCTTCAACTTTGCAAAGCAAACTACCATGCTAAAGTAAATGTCAAGGTAAAGTGATAACCTTACTTGGAGTAGATATGAGTTATTTTGCCAAATACTTTGATGTAAAACATGCTCTTTTGTTTTCCATCACCTCCAAAAATCTGTTCAAAACAAATGCAAAAAATCACAGAAGCTGATGATATGTACTTGGAAATATGGAAGGGCCAGTTTGTTGGCAGATTTTTAAAAAAGATAAAAGACTAGTAAGCATAGCATGGGATGGTGGAGAAAAGCAAAGCCTGACCTGACATAAATTGTTTCTTCTTGTTTACAGGTCAGGTCAGGTCAGGCTGATAGTTCACAATGTTGAACTTAAGAAGAGATCAAGTGGACATCTCTTAGACATAATGTCCCTATTAGGTGTTCATTGCAAAATATTCGTGTTTTATTTTGTGTGGGTAGTTATTTGTTGTTGAAACCCAGTTCAATGTGAACAAGGTTTTAGTTTTCTTTTGGTGTTTGGGACTTTGTCCTTGTAGGTGTCCTTGAATCCTGATCTTTGGTGCATGTTATTATATGAGCAACTTTGTTAGTTCTTTACTGTTGAGCATCCATTTAGTAATGCATAACATCTCTCCTTGCTAACTCTAATGAACCTAATATACTCTCCATACTCAAACTAACACTATGGACAAACACCACCAAACTTTCCCCACCTACATTCCAACTCTCGAAACACCACCAAGGTGAGTCAAATACTATAAAATACTGTAACATACAATACTCACAGCTTTCAATAAACTAGAAAGATTGCCTACGATAATGGAAAGCAATCACTAACTATAAACATATGATTTGCTTGATCCCCAACTAAAACATGGACCTGAAGCTGCAATCCAAACTAGATCCACCAAAGCTCCAATACCCATCCACCTCTTTCCAGCTTCTAACCAAACCTGCTTATTGTCAGAGCAGTGGAAAATGTCAGTGAACTATGTTAGTGAACCCTTACCCTGAATCCCAACCCTCAAATTGTCATTGTATGAATCCTATGAACAGGAATCCTATGAATGTCCAAAATAATGACTCTGATACAGACCAGGTGAGGCTTACAAGGAAGTAGATGAAGTGCTAAAGAAATGGGAGCACCAGCCAGTGGTTGTTTTTTAGTGCAAAATTTTTACACTATGACAAGTTTTAAAGTTCAAAGTGCTAAAAATCACTGATTTTGAACTTTTTGGGTTGCTAAAATTTGAAATCTTTTTCACAAAGAAATTAGCCTTTTTTGTTTTCTAAATGAGGCAGTCAATATTGAAAAAGGATGCTTCTATTGTTGTAACTGAGGGATATTGTTTGCTCCAATTTGTTGGCCTTACTGACCAAGGTAAGGATATTGTGTTTACATTCATTATAGCATATAGTAGTAAGGATTTTGGCTCCCTAGGTTATAGGTCTATTTTTATATGAGGATTTTTGAATCATAATATTTTGGTTTGTGCTGGAACTTGAGATTAGTTACAGAGTTGCAATATCTTGAAGGATTTTGGTTTCTTTTAGAGGATTTTTTTAACATTATAGTTTTCCATGGTGAAACATTTGAGTTTTCATTCAAATAAATAAATGTAATGTAATTAATTAATTTTGGATAAATTTTTTTATTTTAAACCTTTTTTTCATTTGGTGGTTTAAACTAAATTTCCTATTAAATTTGAGCTAAAAAACATTGAAAACATTCATTTTGTTGGATCATTTAATGAGACAAAAAATTATTAACATATATTATTGCTTCACATGGTGGTCACCAAATCAAAGTTTCTCTTCAAAAAATTTAATCTTCAAGATGACCACTACTTATTAATTCTAAACTTGTCAAAAGTCTTAAATGAACTAAATTAAGATACTTTTTTGTTGTAAATGGCAAGGCCATAGAGTGACAAACCCCTTGTTATGTAGGTAGATGATTGCCACTTAGTCTACATCACAAAGTTCAAAAAGTAAAAGCACTGGGACCAGGAGAGCAAGCAAGTAGAACAAGAAAGATGTGTACAAGGCATTATTAGGTAGCTTGTCAGACTTTTTTCTTTTCAAAAACAACAACAACATGGTCCCAGTTAGATGGGTACACCTCTCTTTTGTTATATGCGGGTCTCTTCTCTTAGGGTCAGATCACGAAAGGATCCATTTAACACCAAAAAACAACAACATGGTCCCAGTTAGATGGGTACATCCCTCTTTTGTTATATGTGGTCCATTAGGGCCAGATCGAGAAAGGAGCCATTTAACACCAAAAAAACAACTACATGGTCCCAGTTAGATGGGTACACACCCCTTCTCTTACTATATACGGTCTCTTAGGGCCAGATCAAGAAAGAAGCCATTTCACACCAAATGGATGCTACCCTTCTTTCTTTGGATATTCTTGGATTTTGTTTCAAGTGGTCTGGACTAAGAGACCCTTAAGAAGGTTGGGCGTGCCACCCTCTAACTACAACTGCGAGAAGGAATTGTGGGTGAGAACTAACAAGCTTAAACCCCTGGACAGAGCAAATCAACACCAACCATCATATATCGTGCAAGATGGATGGTGTGTGGATAGGAAACACTTTTTCATTGTGTTTGTGTCCCTTAACCTAACCACAATGGTTAGCTTTCTACTAACAACTATCCAAATGCATCTACCTACCTTCTAGCCACCGAGTGCCTCACCCACTTACACAACCACCAATTGCACTCCCTGCCTCCTTACTTCTCTATGATACTTACTCACTTACTTAGGGGAAGTTAGAAGTTACTTAGGTAGTGTGAAGGAGGCGAAGGGGAAAAGAAGGGTTAGTTAACCCTCCTAAAACCCTCCTAAACCCTAAACCTTGGCAACTCAGTTGCATTTCATCCAAAAGTCATAACATTTGGGTTTCCAATGGATGATACACTGGTGGGTATGAGGGTTTTTTATTCAAATTTCTCAAGTAGATCCACTGGTGAGGATCCCCTGCATTAAATGGCGACTGTCCTGGGTGAGCTGTAGCAATTTTACATCAAAAAATGACGAAAAATCCTTATAACCACAAAATTTTCTATTTTTTTCATTTTCTGAAAAAAAATAATCTTCACAGTGTAAAAAATTTCTCAAAGCAAAACACGAGTGGGTACTAGTAGGCTACTCATATAATCACAAAGATTCTAGGCCAAAATATTGCCTCTTTACCTATGATACTTACTAGCAAGTCAAGTAGGTAGTGTGAGAGGGCAAGCATTGGGCATTGGGGGCTTTGTAGACCTACCCTGATAAACCCTAAACCTCAACAACAACTCAGGTGTGTTGCATCCAAAACTGAGTCATAGGTGCTACAAATATCCAGAAAGTGGCTCTAACTGGGAACTTATGTGGCCAGTTTAGCCGAACTGGTGACAAAACCCAAATTTTGGGGACAGCCAGTTTTGAACTACAATGTGAAAGGAGAGTAAACTGAAAAAAAATTTATTAGAATTGAGCTCAAACTAGTTTAGTACCCAATCCTCACTTTGTTTGAAGATCAAACTAGGTAGGTAATGTAAGTAAATAGGTAGCCTCGGTGGGTATGTAGGTGTGCAGGTAGGTAACCTCAATGGGTATATAGGTAGGTAGCGTAAATAAGTAGGGAGCCTCGGTGGGTACATAAGTGTGTAGGTAAGTAGCCCAAATAACCAAGTAGCCTAGGTGGGTAACCTAGGCAAATGGGTTGGTAGGTAGCTTAAGTAAGTAGATAACTTCAGTGGGTAGACAAGTGATAACCTAAGTAGTTGTATAGGGAACTTAGGTATGTATATAGGTAAATAGGTAACTGAAATGAGTGTGTAATTTTAAAACTTAGGTATTTTGGTAAGTAGGTATGCAATTGGGTAGGTAAGGAGGTAAGTAACCTAAATAGGTAAATAATGGAGGTAGGCGGATAAATTGGGTTGTGTGTAACTTAGGCAGTTGAATAGGTAGCCTAAGCAGGTACATGGCTGGTGTGAAACAAGTGTTTACTTGGTATTGAGATTGCTATAAAATTAATACAAGCTTGAGTATTATTACCTTTGGTCCTTACCAGTGTTCAATGATTTTCTCACATTTATCAAGAATCTTCAGTTCCAGTTTTGGTTCCAAAAATTAAATTAGAATAGTTCTGGTTTCAGTTCCACACATAAGCACAATCGAGAATCCAGTTCCAAGTGTGGGTGTTCAGAAACAAAATCTAGGGTAGAATGGCCGGTGAGCGAACAATTAAGTGTATACATCAGGCTGGATCCAAAGGGAGGACTCTGTTGTTTCTGGCGTCCAAACAAAACTTGAAGGCCTCCTCTTGGCGCATCTCACTCTGTAAATGTTTTCGAAAATGGATTAGAAATGAGAAAGCTACGCCCCACCCCCAAGTAGAGGGGGTCAAGAACTCAAAAAAACAAACCATAGAACATTACAAAGCTGGTTCCAGAACACCTCAAAAATTCTTTGTATGTTGCTCTCTTGCTATTACAGCTCCAGGATGATTTGTAGAACTGAAGGTGGTCCTCCTATAGCAGTTTAAACAATTTAAAATGAACAAGAAATAGAGAAAGTTAGAAGCTTCGAAAATAGGCGGTGACTAAAGAGAAGAAAGGAAAAATAAAATAAAAGGAGTTTTATAAGTTGAAAAGCTTATTTTTCTTCTTGCTATTTTTTCAATACTCCTTTTCCTTTGCACTTCAAAGATGATTTCTAGAGCTTGAGGTAGCGCTCTCATAACGTTTTAAATCATTCAAAATGAAGCACAGATGACAAAAATCTAAAGAAGTGTTCAATCATAAGATAATGATCGATGATTGGCAGTTCTACCTTAGTTCTTCAGAAAAATAAATTTCAGTTTTGATTCTTAAAATCAGACCTGACTCCAATCCATTGACAATGAACCCCAGGTTCTAAATTGGACTTTTGGAAACACATATACCTTACCCTAAAGGTCAGTTTCATCATTAAATAGTCCTTAAAATAGTGAAATGAAATTTTGTGAAAATATGAAGTAGACACATTGAAAATCATCATAATTATCATAGGCTACATTCCGAATAATTTCACTACTCATATCACAATATTATGGTAGATGATGGGAAAAAATATAATTCCAAAATAATAATAATATTATTATTATTATTGTTATTTTGAAAAAGAAAAATTATTCGTTTTGTCAATGTGGAAATTGACCCTAGGCTATGGTATGTCAGTTAAGGTTTAAGTCCCACACATAAAATAGAGCTCTGAATCTGGCTTCAGTTCCAGTTCTTGAAAAAGCAATAGCCTGATTCCAGTCCTAATTCCAGTTCTTAAACATTGAAAAACACAATTGATTTTTAGTTCAATTCTTACTAACTAAAACCCAGGAATCTAGTGCAGCAAACCAAGTGCCTCTCATAGCAATTGGATGAGGTGCCTCCCAAGTTCTATTTTATTTTATTTTTGCAACTCGCCAATTTGAGGGATCCATCACTCCAAAATAAAAATAAAAATGAAACTATGGATGCTCCCCAAAATACAAGGTTCTATTTTGACATATAGAGTTCCTCCTCTTTGGCCCACCTATATAGGTGAAAGGAGGACAACATTGGCCAAAGCATTGGGGGGTAAAAGTGAGCTGCTATGGAGAACATGTTGAGGAACACAATGGGAATTTGAGGAACATATTGGGAACCTGATGGGAACCAGGGAAAAATGAAAATCCTCTTTTCTTTTCTTTTTTGGCAATAATTTATTTTGGGAGAACTTTTTACAATTAAAATTTCAGCACCTTTTAAATAATATTCTCTAGATTTATTATCTAGAGAATATGGCTTTAAGCAGTTCATTAAGTATGTATATAATTCAAAAATATATATTATTTCAATATCCTTTTCCAAAAAACCTTGAAAGGATACAATAAACATATGTCTTTTCATGTCAATGTTATATAACGAAAATAATGATGACCTATTGAAAACCAAATGGAAACATATGAGGAAAATAAAAAGGAGAGAGAGAGAGAGAGAGAGGATATCATAAAATCGATAAACCTCAATCTCCTTTATCATTATTCCTCCCTTTTTCTCACATTTTCAAAATGAAACTTCAATTAGAATTTTAAACTTTATTCAACTATTAAAGTACATTCCATAAATCTAGAGCTTTAATCTTCCCTGGTCATTCTATTGTTAATACAAAGCACAAGCAATTATTTATTTATTTATTTATTTATTTATTAAATAATACATGGTGGGCACTGGGTGATATAAATCCCAAATTTCTTCCAGCCCAAAATTTTCCTGCCGAGTGAATCATCCAAGGAAAGCCTACATGAAAGCTGGAAGGTAGGTAGGTAGGTGGTGGAAGGCAGGCACGCAGGAAGGGAGGGAGGTAGGTAGGAGTCCGATAGAGGGGGAAGGAAAAGCGCACACATTTGTTGCTTGCAGTGAGCGTGGCGAGTACAAGAGCGTGGCCAAAGTCGAGTCGCGGAAATCGTCGGAAGTTGTCAGAGTGCCTGTAAAACAGATGATGATCAGTAGCAGCTGCTGATGCTGCTGCTGCTGCTGTCAGAAGAACCGGGAAGTCGATCGGATCGTGCAATTGCAGACGTAGTTGCAGCTGAGCTTGCAGATGAGCTGCGTGTAGCTTTTCTGTATAAATCAGGGTGTCTCGCAGGAGACTTTCATCATTCCATTTACCCCCTTTTCTTCTTTCCACCCATTCCTTCCTGTTGTCTGCTCGCATCCTTTGCAGTAGCAACAGATCAGAAATTGCAAGTTCCTTCACAATTTCGTGAGAAGACTGAGTATTAAATAGAGGAAGCTCCGGCTCATTCATGTCCTTTTCAGATCAAGAAGAAAAAAAGTTTGGTTTTCTTCATTATCTCCGTATGTGTTGAGTACTGAGCGGAGGAGAGAGAGCTTCTTCACACATTCGAGGAGCTGCTGAGGGAGCTTCCCTAGTGCAATGCAGTTGGCTCAGTGTTGCTTCTTTCTCATTGTAATCTGAGGACCAGCCAGACTCGGAATCACCAGCAGACGTACTCATCTTCTCTAGAGCTTCTCTTATAATCTGCACTACTAGTGTCGCATAGTGTGTATCACTAGGGTGTAGGATCAGTCGTATATATTCCGTCAGTAGACTTTCGAAATGAAGAGCGCGTCTTCCGGCCGGTCGAGCTGCTTCGTGATTCTCCAACTGCTGTTGGTTTCGTCGACATATCTATTGTCAACGTCACCTCAGTTGGTGCAATCGACAGCAAGAGCGGACTTTATCACTAAGCACAAGAACGATGCCGTCGAGCTGGGCACCGAGAAATCGGCGATTGGCGCCGTGAGTACTATCGTGGTGCATCAAGGGGGCTTAGGGGATTTCAAGACAGTGGGTGAAGCAATTGCTGCGATCCCGGAACACAATACAGCACCCGTCACTGTGTACATCCGCGCGGGAGTCTACGAGTAAGAGAATAGAATTGCTGTAGTGTTGATTCTCACGACCCTTCTTCTCATGCACTTCTGTGAGAGTAGTAATCTGTGCAGCAGCTCGTAGCCGTGGATTGCGGCAAAAATGAGCTAGAAAACTTCTTCCCGATCATCTGTTGCAGCCGCCTAGTGCGAAATTCTACTAACGAAAATTGTTCTGTAAAGTCCATAGCTGCTGATCAGTAGTTGCTGCTGCTTTCTGCGGGTTTCAGGGAACAAGTTGTGATTCTAAAGACGCAAATGCATGTCACGTTGGTAGGAGACGGTCGATACGTGACGAAGATCACCTCAAGACAGACTGCAGGAGCCACTGGCACCACCTACACATCATCAACCTTCGGCATCAGTGCTCCATACTTCACTGCCAAGAACATAACTTTCGAGGTACCCTTAGTGATCGCGGCCTGATCAACGATGTTGCAGATGATTCTCTCTAGCTAGCTAGATACGTCGATATTGAGAACTCCAAGTTGTACGTTGCTGCTGTTGCTGCTGCTGAATGCTGAGTTGTTTGGACATGTGTTTGTTGCAGAATGCTTCGCCGATTCCTGTCGATGGTGCCGTTCAACAGCAAGCTGTAGCACTGAGGACAACAGGCGACTTCAATGCCTTTTACGGTTGCGGATTCTTGGGAGGTCAGGACACCTTGTACGATGACAGAGGTCGACACTACTTCAAAGACTGCTTCATCCAGGGCTCAGTAGACTTCATCTTCGGCGATGGCACGTCCTTGTATGCGGTGAGAAGAAGATAGCTGGTTCCTTGAAGAAGCTGGTTCTTCCCGGAGCCGCCTGTAATATGCAGCTCCAGGAAAGCTTAAACCCAGCTTCTTCGTTGATTTCTAGTCCGATGTTTGTGTATTCCTGTGGTAAGTAAGAATGGGTTTTGATCGGATTTATTCTCAGAATGTGTTCGATCGAGTTTGTTCTCAGTATGACAATCAAGCTGCCTGCCATGGATCTTTGCGTGCCTGCAGAATTGCCAGCTGAATGTGATTACTACAGCCGGGGGCGGATCATTGACCGCGCAGAAAAGGATGTCTGCACAAGAGCAATCAGGGTACTCGTTTGTGAACTGCGTGGTGACGGGAACTGGACCTCCAACTGTCTTGTTGGGACGAGCATGGGGAGCATACTCGCGCGTGGTTTTCTCCTACACTTATTTCGACAACATCATCGCACCACAGGGCTGGTTTGATTGGAACATTCCTGCAAGACAAAGGTAAGAGCTCAGAGTCTCCACAGGCTTGAGCTGTCTCCTGCACGTGTTCAGTCGACGATCTTGATCAACACTAGAACAACAACAAGAGCTGTAGAAGAGCTGTATTAGTCTGATCTAGTATTGGGTTAGAAGGGACATGTGTGTCGTCGACAAGCCAGCAAAGTTGTTCTCATATTGCAGGCTGCGGCAGCAGCTATGAAACTGGATTCTGGCAGACATGGAGATGATTTATTGTGTGTTCTGGGAATGTGCAGTACGGTGTTCTATGCGCAATACAAGTGCACAGGTCCTGGAGCAAATGAGAATGGACGGGTTGCATGGTCTCATGAACTCACTGACGCTGAAGCTGCTCCTTTCCTGTCCACCTCT
The DNA here is from genome assembly GCA_963921925.1 of Sphagnum tenellum. NCBI lineage: Eukaryota > Viridiplantae > Streptophyta > Sphagnopsida > Sphagnales > Sphagnaceae > Sphagnum > Sphagnum tenellum. The sequence continues at coordinate 1,775,057 of OY998153.1, forward strand.
TTCATCGACGGCAACTTGTGGGTTGACGCACAGGCCTAGAAACACACACCACAAAGTTGTTCATTTCAATCCTCCTTAGCTCATCCCCAGTTTTTCCCCCAGCAAAGCTCACGAGATCAACTCCAGCTCATGGGGTCTTCTAAGTGGTAATAACGCTGGGAGCATTGCAGCTAGCTGGTGGACCATCTGTCGACCATTCAAGAAACCGCACACAAAAGTTCTAAATTTCTCTCAACACTAAGATGCAGAAGAAGATGCAGAAGAAGAGCTTGTCGAATTCGAGGTAGTCCCATGTCTGCAATCGTGGAACTCGTCCTTGAAAGAGACACATCTACGAGTCCTTTCGTCGTCGTGGTCTCACCGCTCCCCATCGACCAGGGCTGTCCAAATGCGTGAAGGCTTGGGTTCCAATCTAGACCCAAGATTTAGGGTTCAGGGTATTGTCAAAATTCGGAGTTTAGGGTTTAGGGTATTTCCAGAACTTAGATTTCTGGAGTTTTTCCAGGGATTAGGGTATTTCCAGGGTTCAGAGTTTGGTGTACTGGAGGATATTGGAGAGCGTCAGTCACTCTTGGAGGTTGGAACGTGTGGTTAATTTAGGTCTTCGGAGAATTTAATTATCTGTTGTGGAATTTAGACAGAAATTATGGGAGGCTGATGCATTAGTCTGTCTCTTCTTTGATGAACACTTAATTCCCTTTCTGCTCTTCTTCTTCATTCCCATTCAATAACTTACATGTCTATCAATTCCATCAGCTCATTGTTCAATGGTGGGTTAAGTTCTCTTGTTGCCATCCAAGCTATGCTCACTGCTCAAGCCTGTTTTGTTGCTTGCCTGATGAGAACTAATCTTCTGTTTTGTTGCTTGTCAGGTGCAAAAATCTTTTGTTGCACTGTAGATATGCATTCTATTCTATAAAGTGCATTGATCAAGCGTACAATGTAATGCTCATCATACTTGAAAGGGAATGCCCACCATACAATTTTCATGCAATGGAAACCACTAGCAGCAAACCATTACATCCACTGACCTCAGACTCTGCCCTTGATTGGTTAGGTGTAACTCCCTGCTGCCATGGCTTTCTCCTCTACTTAATGAACCTGGATTATCTTAAATTCCTGAAGCATGTGATTCTTGTTTCCATTTGCTGTGGCATTCATTAATCTTTTCTTTGTATTTAGAAGTACTTTCTCTGGGTGGAGCTTTCAAGCACACTGAGAGATACTACCCTGGGCAGAACTTTCAAATGTATGGGTCATTTCCCCCACTTCAAATCCACTAAACACCTTGGTCACTCCAAACTCGCCACACAATCCTAGCTCACCTAGTTGATTTGGGTCTGCCACTTTATGGTAGTCCAGGAGGGGGATGGGTTTAGGGTTAGGGTATGGCAGATATGGGATTAACCTGGAGGTACTTCAAGTAATTAATTGGCAGTTTCTGCATTGATTTTGTGAAATTCTCTGTCATCAGCAGCTAGGCTAGCTGACTACAATGACCACTACCAACCAGAATGTGGATTCTTTCCTGCTACTAATAAGGAAAGCCAAACTAGGTATAATTAACTACTTATCAGAATTCCTTGACAATTGTGGACTCCCAGTCTCCAACCGAAGGCATTGGTAGTGACAACCCATCCCAGAGTACTATAAAGTGCATAGGAAAGTTGATAGTAGATCCTACAAAGCGAGCTAGTACGAATTTTGAACCTCAAAATAGAAATGTGTTTCTTGCTTGCCATTTGAATAGGCCCCTTGAAGAAGCTTTTCTTTTTCTTTTTTTCATCTTAGCAAAAAGATAAAATATAGATACAACAGGAATATGCTGTTTCAGATTATTTCACATTCAGATCAGATAGCTGAAGGGGCCATCATCCATAAGACATTATAGCAAATTGGACTACAAACAAAAAAACATGAAAGTAAACAAAAAATTAAGAATTCTTCTATGTTATTGAAACATAATACAAAATTCTGGCAATTTTTATTTTATTTTTTCTGAAATTAGGTCACTAGAAAAACCAAAAAACACTTGTTGCTGCCATTTGGAAAATGTTAAGTAGGCCAAGGGTCTTGAATGCTACCAGTACCAAAGGACTACCCCACATCACCATGACATCATCCTTCCCCTTGCCCTCATAACCTTCAGGTCTTCTATTTCCCTCCCTACATAACAAGCCATCCATTCATTGACATACATTACACCTGCTTGACCTATTTTGCATAACGAACCATCGACATCCCCATCCCCATGGTACTCTTGTACCATGCATGCCATACCACCATGTTCTCTTGTCGTCATGATGACAAACCTTTTCACATTAGGGCATCATTGTCATCCTTTGTCGTTGCGCATGTTTTGCGTTTTGTGTCACATAATATTGCAACGTCCCCCTCCATCATTTTTCTACGTGCTTGTGCCCATTGTCAAATGCTCTCACAACAACTTTGGTTCTTCTTCAATGCCTTCATTGTTGATTGATTGCATCAATACAACTACTACAAGTGCTTCTACAACACCCTATCTAGGTGCATGCATTGCCCAATTTGAAGATCTTGCATTGCTTGTAATTTGTTTGTAGAGATTACATATTATTAACTTCATTGTAGAAATTACATTAGAAGAAGTTATTTATGCTTGGCAAGTTTGGATGCACGAATTACAAATGGAAGATCACTTTTTAGTCCCTTTTCAAAACTACCAAGCACACAATTTTGTCCAAATGTTGTGTGCCTATATGGAAATGACTTTTTCCTTCCTTCTTCATCATTACTTTCATTAGTCTAGTTAAAATCTTCAACATCTTGCATTTCCCAAAGCAGTTTTCCCCTTCTTGATTAGATAGATAACAATTCCTTGATCGCATGTTTCTTGCAGGCATTATTCCTTCATCCAATTTCAACTATGCTCGACAACATTCTATAGAAGATCTAGCTCTTTTTTGTGGTCCCTAAAGTCGAAAAGGTATGCATTGTTCACTAGTTTCCCTTATAACATGTCCATACTATTAAATCTTCTTGTTTCCATGGTGTTTTTTGGTTTATTGTCCTTTGTAACCTACAATTCATTTCAAACAAGGCATTCAATCATATTGTAATCATAGGTTTTCCCCTGTAACATGCATGCCAATGAATTGTCCCCATTTTGTGCTAATAATGTCTTTGTGGTGCCCCTATAAATCAGTTGAACCACATTTTGTAACTTACAATTCATTTCAACAAGGTATTCATTCCAAGCAACCTCAATTTATCATATCTTCTCGAACATGCCCACAAACTATGTTTAATTTGTTATCTTGCCTAAATTGCCTTATTTTGTCAACTCAATCTTAATTGAAACGTGACTAACTAAATGATTTTAATTCTAAATAACATATCCATGCCTTGTAGCAAGCCCCCCCTTACAATATTTTACATTGTGAGTCCTTTGAACGAACTTGTTTGATGGTGTTATAATTAAGTCCACTTGTTCAAATAATACAATCATCCCAATTTCATTTAACATCTCACAACATGTCTTGGAACATGTCTTTACTCATGAATTGTTGATCCTATATATACCTTGTTAGTTAGGGTATATAACTTGTTTTGCCCTTTCCTATAACCACTCCAAGTTGCCTTGATGTGGTCACCTTAATTATTTCATATGACATTTGCCAAGGTTTTAATGTTGTCCCTGCAAGTCCATTGAACCATAGTTTGTAACTTAGAACTCACCTCAACAAGGTATCCTATGTAACATGCCCACAATCTATGTATATAATCCTAGGTGTAACATGGATCATTAGATGTATGGGGAAACTTGTTTGATGTTGTTGTAATTAATCCCATTTACCTTGATAATATGGTAAGCCCAATTTGTTTGTATCATTGGTATGTAGCTTTTGATTCCATGTGATTCCTCCCACCTTGTGAGTCATTTGATGGAACTTGTTTGATGGTGTTGTAACTAAGTCCACTTGCTTAAATAATACAATGATCCCAATTTCATGTACCATTTCACAACGTTTTGGAACATGTCCTTATTCATGAATTGTTCCTATATGTTGTTAGTTAGGGTATGTAAGTTGTTTTGCCCTCTCATGTAACCACTCCCACTTGCCTTGATGTGGTCACCCCAATTATTTCATGTGACATCTAACAAGGTTCCAGTGTTGTCCCTATAGGTCCAGTGAGCCACAATTTGTAACATGCAACGCATCTCAACAAAGTATTCAATCTATCTTTTGTAACATGCCCATAATTTGTGTATAAAATCCTAGGTGTAACATGCATCACTAGATAATGTCAATCCCATCTTGTAATGTAACTTTTAGTTGTATGGGGAAGTTTGTTGGATGTTGTTGTAATTAGTCCCCTTTACCTTGATATTATGGTAATCCCAATTTGCTATAACATCTGATAGTCTCTCCTAACTTGTGAAGGCTTCTTATAATGGGAAATGCAAGAAAAATATTATGGAGAAAAGGGCAAGTGAAGAAGGTGGTACGGATGTTAATAAAACTTTAGATTATGGGAAGGTGTACATGGATCAATGTAAAGAAACTTTGGAAGTAATGATGTGACATGTTCAATAACCACCTCCAAGTCCTTTTAACTATAAGGACATTTGTTTGTGGAATGAGTACCATGTAACCCCACAACATGGTGTGGATGGCACATGCATTTAGTAGAAGGTTTATGTGGCATATATTCCATGGGATAGAGTTCATGATTTCTTGGCTAAGAAGAAACAAAAGGGGACGTGCAATGCAAATTCATTTGGGAAGACAACCGAGTCAATGAATATTTGAAAAATCCACAATGGAACAACTAATCTAGACACATGTGGTAAAACAACTGAAAGTTAGTGGTCCATAACATGTCACATGACTATACATGTTATTTCAAAGACATACATAAAACAATCATGTAACAATTAAGGCATCAGCTAATCTTGATTGTTGTTGTTCATTAAAGCTATGTGAAAGCATTACACTTGTTACAATGCAGTACTTGTAGAACATTATGAACGTATTATAAAGTGGAAATGTTAATTAAGCTTTATCAAACCATTTATTTCTAACATATAATATTGCATGCACATGTTTAGATTAATGTGACATGTTATAATACATTTTAGTTTACATTATTAAGGTTTGTATGCATCCACAAATGTGCGTGATGGCATTGAATTTTACATAAGTACCATTATGAATATGGACCGACAAATTCTTCTAACACCATGCAAATGTTCCAACCCAATATGGCCTCGAAGAAAACTAAGAGAAAAAACAAAAGCAATAAGATTGCTAGCCAAGGGCATAAGGGTCCTTAAACTTCCATGAAAAGCCAAGGAGATTCACAAAAAAAAGGGTGTTGTTGTGCATTCACTTTAAAAAGATTTTACTTCCACCCAACAATTGCTGAATTTTTTACACCACATTTTAACATGTCAACATATTGGGTCTTGTTATTTATGGTAATGTCAAATGTAGTTATAAGTCAGCATTTTCAACCCATATATTAGAGGAAACTAGATCCTTTATTTTGGAAAACCTTTGCATGGGCCTCTCTATATATCAAGTTATGAATAAGCACAAATCTCGAGTTAAGGAGATCATGGAGAACAATGGAGACTTGTCAAGGGATTTTTTTTTTATGTGAACAAGACATTCGTAACTTAGTATGAAAGCTTGCAAAAGAAACCTACAAGAAAGATGAAAATGATGCAAAAAGTGTCCAAATGTGGGTCACTGAAAATAAAGAAATAGTTTTCTTCTACTAAGAATCTAGTGTTCAAGTTGAAATAAACTTGCATGGTGGTAACATGCCTTTCATAATTAGCATACAAAACTAAGTGGTAAAAGGAGATGATGTTATGTCATGGACATGAAAGTGGTGTGTTTATTGGTGTTATGTTCGGAAAAACCGACAAAAAGGTAACCATATCTTTTTACTTTATGGATACATTGTTCAATAACATGCAATATATGCAAATATCTTAATATTCAATGTGTGCATATTACAGGCCTTTCATTATAACATGTATTGTTGTCTACTTTCCATTCTAACATGTAACATGTTTTGTTAATGAGTATCATTTTTTAACATTAACATTTATTTTTGCAGCTTCTCATGTGGCATGTTATAAGTTTTGTCCCACAATGCCATTGTAACTTGTAATTAGTAACATTTTCTTCTATATAACATGCCAACTTGGTGTTCTTGTGTCCACAGTTTCCATTATACACCATGATGGTTTTTGATGAATGGCATAATGGTATGCATGTTGCTTACCTAATCCCTTCAAGCTACAAGACATGTGATTTGTCCCCTTGGATGGACATTTTGAACAAAAGATTGTTGTTTATTAAGGCTGATTAACACCCTTATGCATTCATTGTTGATGATGCATGAGCAAAAATAAATAGCCTAAAGTACATGACGACATAATCGTTTCTACTCGTCATTGGTGGTTTTCTATCACAAGTAACAAGTTTCAAAAAATTACAACCAACCCAACGTAACTAAACTATTTAGATAACATATTTAATTTTTTCAAATATTATGTACTTATAATATCTCATATGATATGTATGGTTCATTGCATGTAACCACAATTTCTTACATGTGAAATTTGTGGGTTGCATGGTTTGTAACTAGGTTTTACACATTTGGGAATTTTTCACATTGCAATTTTGGTAATAGGTTACATTACTGAAATTATCTTATTATCATTAGAGTTTCTTAAATTTACCCCTATGTTCATTTTACATAATTGGAATTTGATTACATGTGACTAAGCAGGTGTGGCCAGGAACAAAAAATTTATTATGTTTGTGGCATGTCATAAGAGCTTGACTGAAGCAAGCATGCATTAAAATTAAGGATGTTTCTACTTGTGCAAATGCACTCAAGGTGTTGGGAAATGTAATGTACAACACAAATTGCCTAAATGATCAAAAATTGGATCTATGGGCAAAAGTTGAATTTGCAAGGGTAGCAAATGAAATGCACATTGCTAATTCTTTTTGGAGTTACATAAAGTTTGAATGGCTATAAAAAATTCAAATGTGGGTGGTGGGTTACCGTAACCTACCGTACGTAGGGTAGGATACTAATGTGGCCATTGAGAACTACCATGCAAATTTGAAGGCCACCCTCCATTCTTCCAAGGGTAGATTCCATGGGGGATGTGTGGATTGGGCAATACATGAACTAATTGGTGATGTTTTGCTTCATTATTGGTACCAATCCTTGTGAAAAAAACTGTGGATTTGCTTTAAATAGAAAACAAGAACAATTTGTCATTAATGTGATCTTGAAGGTGAGGATGATTCCAAATGCTTGTCACATTACCAACTATCAATTATCGAATGGCATTAATTACGTCCAAGAAGCAACTTCACAAAAAGTACTATGTTCACAACCTAGAATTTGAATGGGCATTTTACGATTGCATGTATGCATGTGGGAACATTTGCAAGCACCAAGTCAAAGTGCTCCAACTTCTTCATCCTAAGCTTGCAAAAGGTATGATAACACATTATTGTGGTGCTTTGAAAGGGATAGTTCATGGAGGTCTCCAAAATCTATTGAATCCTACTAGGCAACTAGACAATTCACTAAGCAATGTGCAATACACTCCACCAACGTGAAGGACCCCAAAAGCATCATCCAAGGTGGACTTAGAGGATGAAATTTGTTGCCTTCAATTTGAGTTGTTGGAGGAAGCACAAGATAACAAGTTGTTAATGGAACATTTATTTTCGTCTAACAAAGTTTTTTGCAAAATATTAGTGGCAAACAAAAAACACTTCAAACAGAAATTTAAAATGGAGTGTTACATCCTTCTCATAAGGAGTCAACTTTCAAATACAACCTAAACAATAATGGTTGGAGCTTAAAGAGTCATAAGGATTTTCTAGAAAGTGATAAATGTATGAAGAGTGGGCACTGTGGGTCTCTAGTGTGTTACATGGTGCAAACATTATGTGTTAAGTTCAATTATAAGCTTTAACATGTGCTTGTAACATGTGTTAAAACAAGCACCATGAACTTCTATTATATGTACATGTTTGTCAATGAACATGGGTCTTTTGTCATGTAACTTGTAGGTACATCATGTGAAATTACCACTAATTTCATAGTGATCTAAAGACACAACAACTGTAACCTTTAGGGGTTATCATAACATTTGGCATGTTATTACAATAGCTTGTGTTAGCAATTTAATGCAACATTGAAATTTGTAACCTACACAACAATCTTTTGAAATTTCTAACAATCAGTGTATGTCTCTTATGCCTTGTAACTTGTGAAGTGTATGTTTTTGTAATAAGTAAAGTGTCTATTTTTTGTACTTTGGAATAGGTGGTGTGTTATGTAACATTTTTTTACTTATTTTAATGAACCATACTTAGTACTATAAGTTGTTTCAACCACCTTGCAAAGTTTGGTTTGGTGCATCAACTTGGCATGTTTGATACATAGAATGCAATAATATTTTTAGTAGAAGGCATTATTATTTTTGTAAATGGCAAAAATATTGATGCCAAATTTGGCATCAATATTTTTTGTATAACTTATACCACTGAATACACAATGCACCTTGTTGTCTTCAGGTTTTGTAACACAAAATTTCTTTTGTAGCCTTATCCATTGTAACATGTGTGTCAAAGTCCAATGAATATAAAACCTAAACTAACATTAAAGTAGCAGAATTTGTGACATGGTTTGTACATGTTACAACACACCTCCAACATGTTATTAATTGGGTTGATCATACAAGTTTGGTGGTTCATGCAAAAGAGATTACAACATGTTTGATTTGCATGTACTACCAATGAAGAAACAACACATTCATTAGTCATAGGTCAAAATCACAAAAATACATCTTAGGCACCAAATCTTTCAAGAGGGCATTGATTTTGAATTTTTGGAAAAAATGAATTTAATGTTAAAAATGGCATGTTAGAAAAGATGTCAAAGTTCAAATCCTTTGCAAAACTACCAAGATTTGTCACATTGTGGGCAATCAACTTTTGCCATAGTCTAGCATAAATTATCAAAATGTCTATACAATAATCAATGCTCAAGTTATATAATTGTCAAGTTGGTTTTTGATTAGCCATTACTACCTTTGTTGAACTTTCATTGTTGTCACTTTTGCTTTTGAATTGCCATCCTAGTTGTGTCACCCTTATTACATGCAAGCCATCAAATGCATCAAAACAACATATGTCAAGGTTACAAAAATTCAAATTCTTAAATAAACATGTCAATTGACATACCTTTAGATGCAATGAAAAAGGCTTCACACTAACACTTTCACCTTCTAAGTTCATTGATTGTGCATGTCTACAAGGCCTACAATTGGTAGAACCTTCGTACCTTGGTGGTTTTCCAAGTCCCCCATAGAAATGCTAACATGTTTTATTGGAACATGCCAACTTGGGGCCATTGGAGAATGCCAATGAAAACTTGGATTCACCAACTCATTATAAATGAACATGTGTAGATCAAGCATCAATCCTATTCAATAAGGTGTGAGCAATTGCCTACCTATTCCTACTGGCCAAGAAGGTTCATTCTCATCTATGAGCTAGTTCAAACTATTTGGAGGTGTATAAAAGGTTTCTACTTCTGCAACTTCTTGGTCTTCATATTCTTCAACAATGTTAGTATGTTTTAACATCTCCAACATTGCTTTTTAAACCCTATCAACTTGTTTTTGAGTGGCCTTCTTATTACTAGATCTTGATCCCACCATAGCTATAAATCAAGTGTTCTCATTCAATTAATGAAACATTGCCCCTACAATAATCACTCTTTGTGTACATTCAAAAGTCAACCCTAACTTTTGAAGCAACTCTTCCATTGACTCACAAAAACCTTCAAATTTTTCATGCTTAACCCAAACCTTTTTAAAATGACAAGCATACTTCCATATGCGCCTTCAATTTTGATTTTTTCACATTAAAGCTTACTTGGCTACCCTAATATAACCAATTTGAACCGATTATGGAAAAATGCCCCTCAATGGTTAGTAGAGCAACCCTAAACACATTACACATGTATCAATGATAAACATTAATACAACATACATAACTTGTGATCTATGTTATTAACTTATAAATATTACAAGTTCCTTGTTAATGTAATACTTGGGTTATGTTGCCTATTTCATTGTTGCATATTATGGTTTACGTTTGTTACATGGATGACATGTTACATTAAGGGTACATGTTACATTTAATTACTTATTAACATTACATGGTTTCACATGTGAATGTTGTTTGTTACTATTGATGTAAGTTGTAATTAGTTTTTAATGTACTTGGGTTACATGTTAATGTTGTTTATTACTTGTCAATTTACTACATATTTGTATTACTTACCTTACATATGCATCCTTTATATCTTAAGTATTATGTCATTGCCTAAAGACATACATAAACAAGTTTAAAGATCATAACTTGATTTTATCAAAACACAAAGGGTGAAGAAAGGTCATCTTAATTTTGCACCTATGAGTGGCCACAAGTCTATTTGACCTTTCCAACATGTGTTTCCAATCCTCGAATAAAAACCAACATTGTTATTAAACATGCGCCCCTTTAAAATTGGTACTTCTACATGTTTTGAAACAACTATGCTTTAAAAATATATGTCAACAAACATAAATAGAAGCATCAACCCAAAAGAATCCAAGCAACAACTTACAAAGTGTTGTTCATACTTAGATTGGATTATGTTTCAATTTTTAACCATAGTCTATTGCCAATTCCAAAATTAAAGGAACATTTTGAACAATAATAAATAATCATACAAAATATTCAAAATGAATGCCCTGAACCCTACCATGTAACATCCCATGTGAACTTAACTTGTTCACCTACAATGGGTGAAGGTCACTATCAAACCTAAACCCCAACATGGGTGGATTAAGTTACAAGACCAGCAATAACAAGGTGCCAACCCTAAACCCTAAACCTGAAAATGAGACTGAAAATGAAAACACCACTACATGACATATCATTAACATCATCTCAATTTTATATACATACATACTAATGTAACATGTAACATAATGTGTCTAGAAATGCTATCGGCATTACATATTTTGACATTTGTTGTCTTACCTTGCACCGTTTTTCCAAGGGCCTCGGGTGTTTTACATGGGGCTATAGGGTCAAAAATGATTGGGAAGGCAAGTTACTTACTAGGTTTATTGATTCTCTTGCCTTTTTTAGAATCTTCTCCGAATTGCTACCTTGATTCTTGTTTTAAATGTCATCCAAGATGGCTTGTTGTGCTTCTACATTTGTTACAACAAATGTAGCATTAGGACTAAATTGTGTGTCCATTGCAAGTAGAACACTTGGAGGATCATAACCCTTACTTTCATTTAGAACACCAAGCTCATCAACAAAGCTATGGATGATGTTGCTCACAATTTCCCATGTTGAAATTTGAGGCCATGTCCCCTACAATGCACACCATCAAACATTGTTATAGAAAAACCTTGTTATTAAATGGTTCATGTTTGTTACATATCCAATCACATAAGCAAGTTACAAAAGGGAAAAGAGCATGAGATTTTACATACTAATCTAAGGGCATAGGCATATGTAACTCACCAAATGTCTTAATAAAGAAGATTTTGTCCTTCAACTCTTCAACTTGATGGTGGCAAAGTTTGCAACAACTTGATGCTCATATTGCTAGACATTTGTTTGATTATGCACCTTGGGAATACAAAACTCCCTTTCATGAAGTCCTTAAAGTTCCCATCCCCTGGCTTTACGCCCTTAGAAATAGCCCATGTTCTTCACACATTCTTTGAAAGTTGTAAAACTAAAGGGTTATATGGTGCCCTAGTATTGAATCAAAATGAATGGTTCTCTTCTCTTCAAATATGTACAAGGACCAATTGTTCTGAAACAAATAAAAGGTAATCATAATATTACAAAAAATTGTGCCTAAAAATGAATGAGGTCCTCAACATCATTAATACCAATGTCAATTTCCATGTTCTTCAAACCCTTGAAAAAACAATGTAATCAATTATCTCCACGTTCACACCTTTCTTCAACTCATTCAATATATCATCAAGCTTGCAAAGCAATTCAAGACATTAAACTAAAATGTGAAACAATTGCATTATATGGTGGGAAACTAATTAGCAAGTTACATAAGAAGTCATGTAACATGGTTATAGTCAATGAATACATTACAACAAGGAGTTGGAGTTGTAACATGGAGGGATAACAATGGAAACTAGAACATATGCATGTGCTAGTTACACATTTTGTTATAACATGATCAAACCTATTTCAACCTATGTTATAAACCACTTCAATAGCTCATGTAAGTAACTAACATATTAGAAAAGCAAATGCATATACTAGTTACACATTTTGCTATAACGTGATCATGATTATTTCAAGTTATGTTACACACCACTTCAATATTTCATATAACATGGGATACAATGAACGATTTGTAACATGGTGTAGCTTACTTGAATAATAAACTATCTAGTGTAACATATCCAAAATTATTTACATAAACATACGAAGGATGGCAAGAGGGCTCACCACAAAGAAACATATAGTTGTCGTAGTTTAACATCCTTCTTAACTTGCATAATTGAATATGAAGACTTTTGAAATAATGTCTTTGATGACTCTTCAACTTCTTTGCACACATCCATGATGGTAGAAATTGAAGGCACCTTAGTAGATAGCTTGTGAATGGTGGGAGTTGGTGCCTAAACAAAGGGTGGAATTAGTACCTCAACAAGTAGTGGTTATGACACCTTTGTACGAGTTGGTGTTGGTACATCAATAAGGGCTAGATGTAAGATTTCGGTAGATGATAGTGTTGGGATGTTACTATGGGATTCCATGGCCACTTCTGCAAGGGAGGGACTTGGCATTTCTAGTGAGGACGGTGTTTTCATTGCAATAGGTGAATCAATGGGGGGGCTCAATATCATGGGATGCACATGTTATATTTGGGGGTAGTGATTGAGTTAGAAACAACCCATTTGAGACAAGAGTTGACACACAAAATTTGATTGTGGTTCAATTGGGGGTGGGGTTGGCAAAACTTGTTCTTTTGTTGCAACAAATTATTGAATAAGGTTTTTGGGGGGGAAGTCTTCAAGGGTAGTTAACTCAACACTTGAGATGGCACATAACCTAATAAATCTAGTTGGCTACAAGTTACCCTTCCTCTTAAATGGTTGAAAGGTTGCATTTGGCTCATGTCAAATTTTGGTATGGATTGGGATAATGTAAATATTATTTCAAATGCAACATATATAGTTAGGATAATGGCCTTTGTTGTAGTTGTTGGAGGTAACATGTTCTAAGAGTGATATTGCCATAACACCACTAGTGCCACATTTTGTCCTAATTTCTTGATGTGTTTAATGGTCACCTCCTCCCATCCCCTTTTCAATAATAAGTTGACAATCATGTCCATATGTGTTATAAAAAGGAACCTTGATTTGCACCTTTAGCTTGACTTGCAACATAGAAAGTGGAAAAACATTTTCCACTGCAAGATATGTCAATTGGTGGCAATTTCAAAAAAAATTCTAAGCAACCACCTTCACATCTTGTTCAATTGATTTAGATGTTTGAATACCTCCTAGAAAAAATAAACCTTATTAGTAAAGAAGACTAAAAGTTTCTATCTACATTAATGTACAACATTTGCCATGTTACATGGAGCTTTGGAGAGCACAAAATGATCATTGAAAAGAACACCCTATAGTTTTAATTACAACTAAAGGTTGGGAATAGTGCATTTTACATGTCCTAACAATAACCCAACCCAAGTCAATGTTTTCTCTTTGTATTAACCAAGTAATGAAGGTTACATCAAAAACACAACTTTTTGGATCTTCATGGAGGTGTTACCAAGCTTAAATAAATTCCTCCTTGTTTTGCAAAGAAAAGTCTTGGATAGCTCGCAATTACACATGATGCATCCATTCTATGAACTACATTTGCCACTCATTAGGAGAAAATAATGTTTCATATGCATGAATGGCATAGGTTTGCCAACCCTCTGTAACTAATGATCCCAACCCTCTAGTAAACAACAAAGGTCCCTCATCTTCAATCATTTGAAAAATAACCAACCATTGCGTACTATGTAACCTTTTAGAAAACCATCTTGATGTGTTGCTTTGGGTAGCTCCGTGTTGTGGGTGCACGAATGGACTCTATAACCCTCTTGAAAATAGTTATAATTTAAGAAACCTTGTAGACCATGGCACATGGTTAAACATGCGTAACCTCTTCATGTTGCACATAACATCATACAAGTTTGTGACTTCTTCTTGGTTATGTACCCATAGAAAAGCGGGAGCAAGATGTTGGAGTGCATGATTGAAATGAACAAATGGTAAAATGGGTATCAACCCCATTTCCTTTCTTTAACTTTTGCAACTTACAAAATGTAAAAATCTTGCATTTGCCTATCAATGTAGGCCGCCATCTTCTCTACATGTTCCTTTGCCCATTGTGCTTCAAACTTTTGGTTGTCTTGTTCAAATAACTTATATTTGATGTACTCAACAAATGGGGTGTTCATCATCCATAGTTTTAGGGCTCATTACATGGCCAACGACAATTCACACTTGTCGCAACCCCACTTTAAGGAAAGTGTGAGGATGAGACTCACACTCCCAAAAGTGGGAACTTGGAGTCTTCCAAAACTCCCACAACTTTAGAGCTCAATTGCAGAAATCAAAACACCTTGCCTTGAGGTGTTATTTATACTATTGGAAAGGTCTTGAAGTGTAAATGTTGAAAATGACCTTGCATAAGCCATTCGGACATCTGTAGCACAAGTTATGGTCAAAAGAAAGGCTTGGAGTCAAACTGCCAATTTGACTCCCGACCACTAAAAGTTGGGAATCGACCCGACCCCGGTGTGTGTAGGTGGAGTGCAACATACCGTCGAAAAGCTCTTGAGGAGAGATACAAGTTTGCTTTAGACCTCATCCCAATCAGAGGTCCGAGCTGGGAGTTAGGAGCTCCCAAAGTCCCAAAAATCTAATCTGGGACAGTTTCGGGACTCCTCTTTGGGAGTCTCGAAATTAAAAGCCATTCAGATGCGGGTGCGGCGAAGCAACGCAGAGAATACTATATGGGGGAAGGTGGTGGCTTCCCTCGAGTCTGGGCCGTGGTGAGTCAAATGAGTCTGTGTTGCCCGTGGTTTATCCCAATACCAAAAGTGTTTCCGAAGGTGAACTAACCAATTGGTGGTTGGTTTTGATGCAAGACCAAGTAACTAAATAGTTATCCCTCTTCCTAGTATAATCCCAGAGCTTTTAGCACGCCCTTCTCACCCCTTTTAGTGCTGGAAGCTGGGAGCGGCACCAAGTTCTAACTACTTCTGCTCTTTAACTTAGTTGGACCCTTTTTGGGTCCAACAAGGAACTTAGGGGCGCGTCAACACACTTTTCCTTTGAGATTCTAATAAATTGTCCTGACACAAGGCAATTAACCTTACATTGGTTAGTAAATCATTCACAATCATAATGAGCATGTTCAATATATATCGTTATAAGGTAAAAGGAAAACATTATAAATATAAACTTGTAACATGTACATGGAATTTTGAAATGATGGGCATGTTTCAAAATCCATGTACTAAGGAGTTTTGAAATTATGGCCATGTTTCAAAGACCTTGTAACAAGGTGTTGTGAGATTATCAACATGTTACACATGCCCTTAACATGAAAAAAGGTAGTAGTTAATAACATGAAATAATTTAATATCAACATGTTACAAAGCAACCTCAACCAAATGTAATGTTATGGATGCACACATAGGGTCCCAAAATAGTGACAATGAAAGGGAGGATGCAAACAAAACCATGATGGACAATTGGAAATGGGGATGTTAGAAAAAATTAAAAAGCTAAATTTTGTGCTTGGAAAAACCTATTCCAAAGGTGATGACTTGACTTAGATTCACATGATGCCAAAACCTTTACCAAAAAAAGATATAGTTACATTATCACATGGAACATAACCTAAGTCTAATGGCAATAAACAAAAGAAGAATGATGGCATGAACTAAAGTATAACATGATGCAAAAGATTTGTTACCAACAAATAGGTTACAATTGGATGTTACAAACACAAATCAGTGTTAAGGAATTGAAATATAATTTGTGATGTTTACTTGATCCTTCATAGTCCATTGGCCAATTGACATTGAAAAGATGTTATCAACCCATTTTACCCAACCTAGCCCGATATATTGTAAGTTGTTTCTTGAAATCATCAATAAAGTTACTCAACCAATCATATTTCAACATATATGGGATTAAGCTAAACAATTTGGGTGGATGCTTGAAAGGAAGAGGTAATGGTGGCTCCCATGAAAGTGTAACCTTTTCATGGGCCTCTACCTCCACACATTTCAAATATTGATTACATGCATTTTCAAATTCCTCACCACTCCTCAGCCCCCCATTCGAATTTCATGCTGATTAGACATTGGAATTATAGGCAAAGATTCAGGAGGATTTTTACCCTTTGAAGCACATCCCATCATTTGAGTCAAGGACTTTGGAGTGGTCTTAAGCCTCATACTAGGAGGAGAAAATGTGATAAGTTCAATTGTAAAATCTATTGGTGGAATCTTGTCCTAGACATTTTGTTCACCTTGTAGTGCTGGGTGAACAAGACATTGTCATTTTTGTGTATGCCAATTTTCACCATACGCATATGTGTCAAGTTTACTGACATTTTATTCATGCGTAAGTTCTACAATTGCCCCCATGATGGTATAATCATCTTCATCTTTTGATGATGGCACATTCATTGGGGTAGACATTGTTTGTGCACCTCTACCCAGTTGCCTTTAATTGATTTAGTTTGAGCTATGCTTTTGGTGGGACACCATTGGATACTTGTAGATGATCTGCCAGAGCATTTGTGGATTCCAATTGTAACCCAATGTTTAATGCAACCACCTTTGGATTAGATGTTGATGCTTATTGTTTATGATTGTCTTTGTTATAGACAAGTTTTAGAAATAGCCCTTTGAGACTTTTGAACTTGCACACTTGAACATCCACATGGTTTCCAATTCTAGGCACACCCTTATTTAGGTCTTGCTCTACATTGACTTTTGATTGTGTCCTTAGCTTGAAAGCCAACATACAACCATTATTATTTTCCATTGTGCATTTCATAAGCTTGGACATTTGGGCACTACATAGGTTAAGAAAAATAGGAAGAAGGATCTGGTTCTTCATGCTTCGGTGAAATAGACCAAATTCACACCCTTTAACCTTGTGGTCAAACACCTTAATTTACTAGACCACTCTCTCCCACACTATATGCACTAGAAGTTTGGGCGATCCTTTTCTCCCCATAGTGCAAGAACTTGAATTTTTTGGGTTTGCTCAAGTAACTCATGATAAAGCTCAAAGGTCACCCACTATTTTACGAATTGCCCCACATTCATTTTGACATAATACTTCAACAAGCCTTCAAAATGATCCTTTGACACCATCAAATTGATCTTCTCGATGGCCATAATTGATAAAAGACCTACCACAAAAAACTCCAATTGTGAAAGATTATTTTGGTATGTCTTGCAAAATTGACCCAACACAACATTATTAAGAATTGATTGAGGCTTTCAAAGGGTTAAATTTGTACCCATTGCTATTGCAAAAAACAATACAAACAACATCAAAGTGTAACCCAACAAAATTCAAAGTTCTATGCACATTCTCCTTGTAAAGTTGTGGAAATAATAAACTCACCAAAGGTTTTGTTGCAGTCTAGGGTTTAGGGAAACTAATTGATAGGTTTAGGGTTCCATAATATCACAATGATGAATGTTTTCCCACAAAAATAATTGTAAACATGTTATAATACATTGGATTGAAGTAAATATGCATATCTAAACCAAATTGCCAACTAAAATGTTGCATATTAAAAACTATTTAAAAAGATAAACTTAACTACAACTTCATGTGAAGGAGTTACATCATAAATGTATCCCATTAATATTGCACAAACAAACAACAAAAGCATATGCAAGAAGAAGATACTAATTGATGATTGGAACTTGTCTTTCAATGTTTATACATGAAAGGTACAAAATAAAATTCTCTTCTAGCAATGACATATATAGAAATGTAAAAGTGAGATGCATAGTAATAATTAAACATGGACTGACAATATAAAATATACACTAAAATAATAAAATGATATCAATAGGTTACAACCCATACTTAAACATTATTGTATGACAATATGCATGTTACAACAAAGACATGTACATGTTATGAAATATTACTAGGTATGCATATTGAAAAAACCATTATGGAATCAAAAGCTACATACAAATGTAACCAAGGCAATGATACACTATATATGTACATGACAAACTAACATAATGATATGAAATTCACATGTTATAAGGAACCTTCACAAGTTAGGAAAGACTATTAGATGTTACAACAAATGGGGATTACCATATTATCAAGGTTAATGGGACTAGTTAAAATAACATCAAACAAGGTTTCCAAGACATCTGATGGTCGATGTTACACCTAGGATTTTTTACATAGATTGTGGGCATGTTATAGAAGATAGATTGAGTACCTTGTTGAGATGAATTATAGGTTACAAATTGTGGCTCAATGGACCTGTACGGATAGCACTGGAAGCTTGTCACATGAAATAATTACGATGACCCCATCAAGACAACTAGGAGTGGTTACAAGAGAGGGTAAAACAAGTTACATACCCTAATTAACAAGGTATAAGATCAATATTTCATGAGTAAAGACATGTTCCAAGACATGTTGTGAGATGTTACATGAAATTGGGATCATTGTATTGTCTGAGCAAGTGGACCTAGTTACAACACCATCAAACAAGTTCCATCAAAGGATTCACAAGGTAAAATATTGTAAGGGGCGGCTTGTTACAAGACATGGACATATTACTTGGAATTAAAATCATTTAATAAATCATATTTCAATTAGGATTGAATTAACAAAATAAGACAATTTAGGCAAGATAGTGAATTAAACACAATTTGTGGGCGTTACAAAGGATAGATTGAAGTTTCTTGGAATGAATACCTTGTTGAAATGAACAATAGGTTACACAATGTGGTTTTATTGTTTTATATAAGCACCACAAAAAACATTGTCAACACAAAATGGGGACAATTTGTGGGCATGCATGTTACAGAGGAAAGCCTACAACTATAATATAATTGCATGCCTTGTTTGATATGAGTTATAGGTTACAAAGGATATATATATATTTTTAAACCATGGAAACAAAAAGGCTTAATAGTATGTACATGTTGCAAAGGAAACTACTGAACAATGCATACATTTTTGACCTTAAGGACCACAAAGAAGAGCTTGATCTTCATAGAATGTCGTTGAGCATAGTTGAAATCAGATGAAGGAATAACACCTGCAAGAAACATGTGATCAAGGAATTGCTATGTATATAATCAAGAAGGGGGAATTCGAATCACTTTGGGAGATGCAAGATGTTAAAGACTCTAACCAAACTAATGAAAGTAACGATGAAAAAGGAAGGAAAAAGACATCTCCATGTAGGCACACAACATTCAGACAAAATTGTGCGTTTGGCAACTTCGGAAAGAGCTGAAAAATGATCTTCCATTTGTAATTCATGCATCCAAGCTTGCCAAGCAAAGATAACTTCTTCTACATGTAATTTATACAAGCAAACTACAAGCAATGCAAGACCTTTGAATTGGGCGATGCACACACCTAGATAAAGTGTTGTAGAAGCATTTGTACTAGTTGTCTCAATGCAATTGATCAACGATGAAGGCACTAGAAAAGAACCAAATTTGTTGTGGGAGCATTCGACAACGCGCATAGGCATGTAGGGAAACAATGGAGGGAGACGTTGCAAGACTGTGCCATACAAAGTGCAAAACATGCACAACAACGAAGGATGACGACGATGCCCTAAAGCCAAAAGGTCCATCGTCATGATGACGGGAGGACATGGTGGTATGGCATGCATGGCACAAGAGTACCATGGGGATGGGGATGGGGATGTTGATGGTTCGTTATGCAAAATAAGTAACATGGGTGTAACTGATGTCAATGAATGGATGGCTTGTTACGCAGGGAGGGAAATGGAGGGCCCAGAGGACACGAGGGCAAGGGGAAAGATGACGTCATGATGACGTGAGGTAGTCCTTTCGTCCCCGTAGCATTCAAGACCCTTGGCCTGTTTAACATTTTCCCTGCCATTTCACAAAAAAAAATTAGCACAGTACATTTCGGATGATGGGGATGTGATGTCCATATAATCTCAGGCTCAAGTCCTCACAGTAAAGAAAGCTACAAAGATTTATTTGAAGGCTCAATAATAGAGAGTGTTTGGAAGTACATGGCCACAGATCCATGTACAGACGTTAATATAAGAGTCATGCTGACCACAATGTTGCAATGTTCTTGGCAAATTGGACTTAGAGTAGCTGCTTCGTCAATTCTACTCCACGGACAACAACACAAGAATTAGCCATATAATAATGTCTTGGCTCTAGTCCTTTGAGTACTTATACCGGGTACCCCATCAGAGCAAGGAGCAAGGAGGTGGTGCATTTTAGGAAAATGTGATGACCATATCGTAGTACCTGAATGATTTCGGCATAAATTAAATTATTTTTTCGTTTTGTTGAAGTTTTGAATGTTTATTTAATATTTGTGCTGAAACTTCAATAAAATAAAAAATTCAACTGGGAGGTTTGCACTGCAGATGTTCAAGCACAGAACCTGGACACTGAGACAATCTAAACACACTAGCCTGTTCCATAACCTTGAGGAGAATCTGTTTATCATTATTATATATACTCATTAGCCTACTTGCTAAAAACTTCAGAATTAAAAGACCAAGTGCCGAAGTTAAAATTTTAATTTTAATTAATTATTTGACAGTTTGTTGCCGAAATCGTTCAGGTACTACTTTAGTAATGGCAGTTTCTCTCTTTGAATCGAAATGGGCCACCTTCTGCAGAGGAAAGAATTTATTGAATAAGGTGTCCTGCAAATAGAGTAGGAAATATTTGCTGGTGCTTTACACATACACTAAGATGTTTTCCAATTTTTTAAATATTTCTCCTAGTCTTAACCAGTTGTTGGGGGCTGGTTCTTTGATTTTGTAATAACTTATGGTTCTGAGCTTTTGAAAATTTTCAAAATCAAAAGAACCCATGGTCCTGGAATTAATTTTAAATCATTTTTTTTTCTTAACCAGTGATTCCAAGTTTTTGAATTTTTTCAAAGAAGGGGCAGGTTTCCTCAAATGATCAACAAAGAACTAATGATTCAAGGTAGGTTCTGTAACTGGTTCATTGAATTTTCAAGCACCCTTGGTCACGGGTCCATATACCCGATCCTAACCTACCCTTGCCTACTGGTTATTTCTTTGGTGAAGAGAGCATCACACTGGTTAAACCAGTGGTGGCCGGTTATTTAAATTTTAGATCGCCTATCAGCCTGGTTATCAGTAACTTACCAGCCAGTTATTGTTTTTAATAATCAATTAATAACTTAACCACCAGGTGTGACATACCCCTTGTTTCAAAAGTTATTAAGGTTATTAAGTTACCCACCCAATTCACTGGTCTTAAGTCTCTCATGTTGGTCTTGAACTAACGTCATATCATTCTCACATATCCCAAGGGAACAACAGAAAAGGAGACCTCTCTAAGTATTCTCACCACAACTGAGGAGTCATCAGGAGAGTTAAGTTAATGGATGAGGGGGAAAGGACTGAGGTTGTACTTGGAACACATGGGAGTTCAAGAAAGAAGGCAATTCTTTGAGCGAGCTGATGGGGGTTGTTGATTCCTCTGTCAGGCAGGTTCTGCCAAAGCTCCATCATGTACAGATGATTATAAATCTACTAGAGATCCATCTAGTTACTATCCAATCTTAATGGCCACCATTGTATTCCATGTAGTAATAATAGGGACAATGAAGGGAAGCTGTCAGTGAGCTTTAATCAGTTCTTAACGTGACTTCACCCGAGGGACTCAGGGCGGGAAGCAGATGTGGTGGGTACTGGATGGATGGATGGATGGATGGAGTGTGGACAGGGAATACTCCATTCACATTGGTATGGATGTTAGCTATGTATGAACCATCCACATGTATCTACATACCTGGTAGTCATCAAGTGCCTTATCTATTACCTACCTGCACAGTAATCACTTACATTCCTTACCTATTTCATCTGATACTTTTAATGGAATGGTCCCACCTGATGTTATCTCCAATTTTAGGCTAATGTTAACCATCTTAAAATTAGTCATTAGTAAACATTTAAAATGTCAAGTAACATCTTGGGTGGCATATTACATGACATTTATGTCAAGATGATGTTAGTAGCCATTGTTAACTAACAATCCTCCTTACTATACCATAAGGGTTAACAAATTTTGTGGTTCCCTCAATTTTGATTTATTCTACTGACCTGTAGAATATTTTCACTAATTTCAAAAAAGCGTGCACACAATGGTAAAATTGAAGGCCATCTATCCTGCTACCTAAAATCCACATTTGACCATTGGTTGAACCCAATACAAAAGCAGCAAGCCCAAATTCAACATTTCCTTTTTGCCTCCAAATTGAAGCAAAGATACATTTTTTCATAGATAATTTGTGTGACATTGGATGATAACAATGTCAACACACAAAGCTTTCAATGATGTTACAAACATTAAATCGATTGTAACAAAATGGCACAAGGTGAAAATTTTCATCACAAAAAAGGAGAATTAACTTTTCACTTCTTTTTTGCACATGTTGCAAGATCTAAAAACAAGAAAAAATTGTTAAAATTTTCAATTTTCTCATTATCCATGTTGCAATAGATTTTAGTGAGAATCTTTTTTAAAATTATGACTTTTGAAATGATGACATTATGTTTGTCACACATTGGAAAATGAAAAATGTGGACTTGAAAAGTATGTCATAGTAATATCAAAATTAAAATTAAAAAATAGGCCACCATAAAATAAATAGTTCAATCGATGCATTGAAATTTTTCCAAAATAATTTTTTTCATATTTAAAATTTTAATTCGTCATGATTTTTGTCATGTTTGCAATTGATATTCCAATTCACATTGAAATCTTTAAACTTTTTTATAAATTCCGTGACCAATCACGTGTTTAAGTATATTTATAAGGTGGTCTATTAATATTTGTGACTAAAACCATAAGGGATAATCATAGGATTTATAGTGTGACAATTATTTAAAATGTAGGAATTGTAGCTAGTGTAAGATGTTGACTTTTCAAAATGTCAAACATGAGGCACCTAACCATGTTTTACCCCCTTGGTAACCTAGGGTGCCCCTAGGTATTTTAATTAGTTTTTAAAAATCACAAGTAGTTTAAACAACCTTTATGTACATCCATTGGTACCATAGTTAGTCTAGGTAGCCCTTAAATAAGCCCTAGGCACCCTAATTAGTCTATGTGTACTTAATTCCTAGGTAAACCCCTAGGTAAGCCTTTAAGTAGCCAACATAACATATGGTAGGTGGAGTAAGTCATTTAAATAGGTTAATGAAAATGTTTATTAATGTGTGACTCCATTTCATATTACATTAAAAAAGTTGGTGCAATGGGAAAGCATTTAAACCTTCAATGTGAAGGTGAAGGACCAAATCCTTATTATTATGACCTATTTATCCTAGTTTAAACTAAGTAATTAAAGTGTTTACTTTAGGTCAAGGTGTTTAACTTAAGCCATTTAAAAGTTGAGGTGTTTAATCTAAATCATCTAGGCTTCCATGTTTTTACCCTAGGGACCTTAGGTTAAATAGGTTAGGCCACCTAGCCTAATGTAGCATAAATAGGCCACGTGGTGCCATTTGTTCAACTTGTAGCTTGCCAAGGGGCAAAAAAATCATTGGGTGGTACCACTAGGAACATCACACCTTGATTTTCATGGACCCATTGAATTTTGAAAAATCATAGCAAACACTTAAATAAATATTTTCATATCTTTTAATGAATACATTTATTAGGTTCCATAAATTATAAAATTTCAATAATAATAAGAACATTGTGTATTCTCATGTTCCTAATCATTGCATTAAAAAAAAGTTTCAAGAATGTGGCGTTGGTTTCTTTCCTTGAATGTTTTGGTCATGAACACAAATTTGAAACATGATTTGATCATTTTCTTGAGAATTTTTTCCTAAGGTAATTTGGAAGTCGTTTTATTTTTAGGTTTCTATTAAGAAATTAATTGAGAAAATATAATTTAGTTATGAATTTCCAAAGTTACAACTATCAATTTTTGAAGGGCACTTTTAATTACGAATAGAAATTTTATTAAATATTTCTAATTTTAAAATTCCAAAATAAGATTCAAATTATATATTAGTGCTTGCAATTGATAATCAAGAGAAAATTATAATTTATAGTTGTGAAAAAAAAGAGTAAAGGGCTCGGGAAAATGATTTGGCCATTTTTGGTTCCTTAACCATTCCTTGAGGTGGTTGCTAGTGGTACCATCCATGAATGCTTTCATCTGAAGTGTCAACATTTTAGCGGTCAAAAAAAATAATGCATCCCCACATTTTAAACATAAAACTAGTTGCAAATGACCATGCCATGTAGCATATGCCATTACAAACTTGAATGGTAAAACCCAATCATAAATGACCATGTCACATTAACTAAATGTTAATTGGATGAAAGTTTGTGTTAATCGCACTTTAATGCAAATGTTATTTCAATTAAGTGTCATGTCATGTCTTTTTTGACAAAAAAATTATGACTTGTCCAAGGCGTCTAAAGGAATTTGTAATCACACGTGGCATTTAAAACTCAAAAATAATGATTTACAATAGAAAAGATAAATCATTAATATTAAAATGTTGTTATTGATGAAATGTGATATTTTGTGTGTTACTAGTTATTGAAATGTAATGTTATGGGCATGTGGTGGAAGGAAATTTTCAATTTTCAAATTTTGCTTCCAAATTTGAGTTTGCTTATGGCTTAGCTTTATAAATCAAAATTTCAACATGTCTTTCAATTATATTATTTTTTCAAAAAATTGATGTTTTGTGAAGCTTTCTCATTATTTTTCAATTTTTTGTCCCTCGTATTAATATGGGGAGATTTTTTTGGACTAATATGGGCATGGACTTGAAATCTATTTTATTGTCCATAGAAAGGATTTCATGTGAGTATTTGAATGTTGCCCTCTTTGGAATTTGGGTGATTACCCAACCTAACATATTTGTGGTTTTGTTTTATGAGTCCCAACTATGTAACAAGAGTGGGGTCATCAACATGCATAACTATTGCAACACCATCAATAGTAGCATCTACAACATTAGTCACAAGTAACCATTAATACCATCAACAACCATCAACATCGCCAATAAACTAACATAGCAAACAACGACACTGATAACCATCAATAGTAATAAGTCTTACATGTTAAAAAACAATGACCCTTCATTCTTTATGCAAGTATTCATTTCATCAACTTGAATTTTCAAACTTGAAATTGTAATTTGCAAGTTCTTTTAGACTAATTACAAGCATGAAATTTTGTGGGTGGACAACCTTGGCACTTGAAACATGTTGACCCTCTTATAATGTGTTCATGCTTCATTGCAAGTACAATAACATGATATCAAATTGTAAATTTCAATCTTTGAACTAAATAATTCAAGTAACTTGAAGAAGGTCTTAAGTGTGATTTTCTAAAAAGTAAATACGTACATGGTAAAAGTTCATTCGTTATTTGATGCTAGCTTACTTAGACTAATTGGAGGCATGAAATTTTGTCTAGAGCCATAGTTCCTCAGACATGTTGATTATCTTGCAATCTCTTCATGCTTCATTGCAAGTAATGTACATCAAACTACAAAGTTCAAACTTAAATTAAACAACTCAGCTAACTTGAAATGAGGGCTTAACTAGTTTGATTTTATAAAAAGAACTTGTACATATGTGGTAAAAGTCTATCCATTATTTGATTTTAGCTTATTTAATAGTTAACTTAAATAATGCACCACTAAATGCATTTGCAATTTGTGTATATTACTCGTGAAACAAAACATGTTTTACATGTCTTTATTTGGAAAATTATGAGTTGAATTTTCACTCAAATTTGGAAACATTATTTTCTATAATATTTAATAATTTAGTTTGATGGACAATGTTGTTTAAACATTGTGTGAAAATCCTTTGAAATTGGGTGCCAAGGTGTAAAATCTACAATGTTTTGGTACAAAATCATAAGTAATCCAATGAAGAATGCTTGGGCCTCTTCATTGAGGTTGTTTGTAGTTTAATAGAAGAATGACATTTAATGGAATTCAATTTTAAAATAAAATTCTTGGTTTTTTTCATATTTGTATGCAATACAACCTTTTTAAACTTGCTTTGTGTTGGTTTGTTGACTTGCAAAACATGTAGTTAATTAACACCATTTCAAACATTGGACTTTCAATAGCTAACAAATCATTTACAAACCTTGCAAGTGTCGATTGTTATGACCCCTTGCAATGGTCAATTCATGGGGCCTTGTATTCTTTTTTTAATAATGTAAATATTCCTTAAATGATCAAAAAAATTATAATCTAATGTACAAATCATCATCACGCATGTGAAATTATGGACCCTACATGCTAATTGTGGCACTTTGGCCTTATCTAGGACCTTAATTCATTTTATTGACTTTGGGGCAATACAATTTTTAGTTGGATCTATTATGGAGTAAACTTGAAAAAAATGTTTGCATTTCTCCTTATGGCTTGAAAATGGTTTCTAAAAACCAAGCCCATTTCAAGTACATGCCATACATAAGCAAGTAATATCTTAAATACAGATTGTCATTGACATTGAATTCCAAATCTGCATTATGCCCATGCAACAAAATAAAAATCAATGGACTCCTATCATGAACATTTAAGTCATTATTCCCATTAGGTAATCCACAGTTACAATGTCACATCCAAAGGCTTTAGTTAATCACAACTTCAAAAATGATTGAGTTATGGTTATCTTTGTAAAGAAACTACCCTTGTCAAGCCATTGGACTATTATTTCAATAATAATGTACAACCTTGTCAGTTTCAATTGCTTCCATTAAAATTGAAGCCTTAACTACACCACCTTCACAAAAATGTTATACAAAACATTTTGTAAGGTAATTGGTCTTCAATAGGTTCTTTTCTTTTGTCAACTTTCTAAATGAGTGTAATAAACCTCTTTGTGGTTCCATTTGGTAAAGATCCCTTTATGGATAGCTTGTATAATCCTCTAGAAATAGTTAGGGCCTATTAGGTACCATAAACCAATTGTAGAATTCCACTATGATTTCATTTAAGTGGGCAAAGCTTTCCTTTTGCCATTTCCACCATGATGCTCTCTAACCTTGACCTTAGCTTTCCCATGTCTTATTGGAGTAATGGGTCATGAGGTGCACCCTATAATTTACCTTGCACCTCTTCAAAGTTGTGTTTCAAAGATTCTTTGGAACATTGAAAATTAAATGTTCTACATTTGTAGTGTTCTTTGTAATACTTGATGAATTTTTAAAATTTTGAAAAGAAAGGGGCACCCTATGGTAAGCTCTTTGATATCATCCATATGGAGTCATTTACTTCATCAAAATATTTCATGCTCATCTTCCAATGAGAGCTCTTGAATGATTTTTTTGTAGCTCCATTAAACATGTGCTTGAATGATGGTCAAACTTCACCCCATCCACTCTTACTATATAAAGGCTCATATCTTACTATTTGGGTTAGGTATGTGCTAGCTCCATTATGTAGATCCTATCAAGTCAAGTCATGATCATTTATCCATTCTTCCTTTCATTGTCCATTGAATATTTCAAGTTTCTTACTAATATTTCCATCTGTTCTACTCCTAAGGTTAACTTGAAAACTTCCTAGGTCAATTTTTCTTTCTCAAAAATCATCTTGCTACATGTTGAAATCTTGTCACATTTAAGTTCCATTGTGTCAATGTCAACATAAAACACCCAAATTGCAATATGTAGGAAAGTAAAAAACCATGTGTTCCTACATCTTACATTTCTTTGTGGGTTGTTAAGGGCATACATAAAAAATTAAGCCCAAATCTCCACCTAGTAGGCCATTAAATATTATCAATTGAATATGGTTCCTTAATGGGTGCCATATTATGACACCAACTTGGCCCACTTGGTGTCCAACCATACACAAGTTCCCCCTCTATTGGCTTGACCATGTTGCATTTTAGATGTACAACTTTATCTTGCCTTTTTAATCTAACAATTAACTTCTTTCCACAAGAGCTCACCCACCTTCTTAGCTTTGTTGCCTCTCAATTCATGTTCTTATAGAAAAAATAATATCTAACCTTGGGTGTATGCCTTTAAGCTACTAGTTTAGTTTGCATGTTTGCTCCTCCTACATATTGAACCCATGAACATTATGGGTCACCACATGTAACTTGATGGTGCACTAGTTATTTTTAGGAAGTTTTGCTTGTGTTCCCTTCACAATATATGGAGTTGGATTGTTTCCTAAGGCCTTACAATTCATAAACAAAGATAGGGTATGGTACCCCATCTAGTTTACTTAGTGTTTGGGATTGGTTGCCTCACATAATAGCCTTAGGTACCTTGATGTTGCCATCTTTTTTCACTAAGCCTTGTTCAACTCCTCTCTCTTACCCCTTTTGCATCAAATTGGGGCCAAAATCCTTTCTTCCATTATGGTGCTTCAAATTAAAGGGTTTGCCCATGAAGTGGTATGGTGGGAGTCTCCAACTATTGATAACATGGTTTGTCATGTTCTCATACTTTAACATAGTGTTGCTATACAAATGGAATATTCTTGGAGTATTCTATCATTGTTTATGTCAATTACGAACACCTTCCCAACATGTGCTACTATCTTCACCTCCAAGGGTTTTAGCTCAAATGGGAACATCCACAATGCCGACCCACACAAGCAATTTCAGCCTTGTGGGCTCATCTAAATTCAATAGAGGCACCCACAAAAATCCTAGGGGGACACCAATTTGTGGGAGGATAATGTCAAGAGTTTCATTGTGATATTTAGATTAGAGGTATTTAGGTAATTGAATCTTCTACCTATGTGAAATTGAAGCTTAACATCCCCCACCATTAGTTGTTTCTTCACCATTTGTATCCAATACATGATATGGTTTTCCAAATCATCTTAGTAATGAAGTTTAAAATTACCATGTGCTCCGAATAGTACTTAATTCTTAGCTCAAGGACATCCACCTATAGTAAACAATTAGAGATCGCCTCCCCAACCTTGAACAATAACCCTTTGTGGTTACAAAATGTGCTTTCTAGGGGTATCTTTCTCGGTTCCACAAGAAACAGGTTTAACAATCCTTATTTTCTTGGTCGTTCTTGTAATATGTTGAAAAGATTATTCACCTCCTCCATTATTTCCATGTGGGAGTTGAAGAGGAATGTTTGCTTCCACACATGACACACCCAATTGAGGTGTGATTGTACTTGCATTCTATTATAGAACATTTTTGACCTTGGTTGCCATCACATTGTCCAACAAAATAGACCCCACATCATTCAAATTCCCTCTACTCATTACACTAACTGCATTCAACCTTAAAAACCCTATATTTGACTTGCCAAAACACTAACACTAGAAAAGTAAAATAGAGGTTCACAAGAAATTAGAAGATTCAATTTTAAAATAACCTTAAATTGAAAAAAGTTAATCATTTTGTACCCTAAACTAGCAGTTGATGGTGGTGCAATGTGACTATTCATGAACACACTGATCATGCGTTGTTTGAAATAATATGTGTTTGTTTGTTTTGTTTTATGCTTGTAGGTTTTGTGACGCACTCCCAAGTTCCTTGTTGGACTTAAATTGGGTCCAAATTAATCAAACAGCGGAATTGTTTGGAACTTGGGGCACGCTCCCAACTCTTAACACTAAAAGGGGTAGAAGGGTGTGTTGAAGCTCCGGGATGAGACTAAGAAGAGGGATAAGCTTCAGCTACTTACTCGAACATGTATCAAACCAACTAACAAGTTGATTAGTTCACATTCTGGAGCACCTTTAGTGCTAGGACAAGCCACGGGCAACCCTAAACTCACAAGACTCACCATGGCCCGGACTCGAGGGAAACCACCACCTTCCCCCATACATCCGAATGGCTTTTTGTCCCGGTACTCCCAAGGAGGAATCCTGAAATTGTCTCGATTTGGACTCCCAAGACTTTGTGAGTTCATAATTTTTTGTTCAGACCTCCAATTGGAATGAGGTCTAAAGCAAACTTGTAGCTCTCCTTGAGAGCTTTCCAATGGTGTGTTGCACTTTCCCTTCACACACCAGGGTCAGGTCGATTCCTGACTTTTAGTGGTTGGGAGTCAAATTGTCAGTTTGATTTGTGGCCCTTCTTTTTGCCATAACTTGTACTGCAGATGTCCAAATGGCTTATGCGAGGTCATTTTCAACATCTAAACTTTGATAACTTTCCAATGACATAAAGAGTGTTTCAAGGCAAGGTGTTTTGACCCTTGCAATCGAACTTTGAAGTTTCATGAGTCCCAGAGGACTCCCGAATCCCCATTTCAAGAGTGTAAGTGTCGTCCTCACACTCTTCCAAAAGTGGGGTTGCGACATTTTGCATTCATGGAAAAAGGAGAATGCATGTGCGTTCTTTGGAAGATGAACTTGTTAGTTGTGTTGTCGCAACCCCACTTTGAGGCAAATGTGAGGATGAGACTCACACTCCCAAAAGTGGGAATTTGGAGTCCTTCAGGACTCCCGCAACTTCAGAGCTCGATAGCAAAAGTCAAAACACCTCACCTTGAAGTGTGCTTTATACACTTGGAAAACCTTGAAGTGTAGATGTTGAAAATGGCCTCGCATGAGCCATTCAGACATCTGCAGCACAAATTATGGTCGAAAGAAAGGCCAGGAGTCAAACTGGTAGTTTGATTCCCAACCACAAAAAGTTAGAAATCGACCTAATCCCGATGTGTGCAGATAAAGTGCGACATACCGTTGGAAAGATCTTGAGGAGAGCTACAAGATTGCTTTAGACCTCATCCCAATCCAAGGTCTGAGCCGAGAGTTATGAACTCCCAAAGTCTCAGGAGTCCAAATCGGGACAGTTTTGGGACTCCTCCTTAAGAGTCCCGGGAATAAAAGTCATTTGGATGTGGGTGTGACAGAGGAACGTAGAGAATACTATATGGGGAAGGTGATGGCTTCCCTCGAGTCCGGGCTGTGGTGAATCGAGTGAGTCCAAGGTTGCCCGTGGCTTGTCCCAACACCAAAAGGGTGCAAAATGAATTCTAACCAACTTGTGGGTTGGTTTTGGATGTATAACATAATAACTAAATAGCTTGTCCTTCTTCCTAGTCTAATCCCGAAGCTTTCAGCATGCCCCTCTCACCCCCTTTAGTACTAGAAGCTGGGAGCGGCACCAAGTCCCATCTACTTCCGCTTTTTGACATAGTTGGACTCTTTTGAGTCTAACAAGGTACTTGGGGGCGCATCATGTGTTGTTTTGGTTTTTGTTCTTCATGATGTCTTGTGGAATGAAGGTTCCAATTGGTGGACTGGATTACAAAAGGATGATGAGCTATGTTATTTGAAGGTGGTTGGTTTTCGCAAGATGGGGAAAAGAGCTAAGTACTCTATGACTAAATTATGTTGGTAGCAGAAGATAGAACTGGTGTAGTTGAAATGCATGAAGAGATGAATGTTCTATGTGCATAATATTGTTTTCCGTAATTCCCTTACATTGAAGATACAAAACTTTACATAATAAATTTGTTATAGGCTAGTGGTGAAAATGGTGCAAAACATTAGAAGATTCATGAACGACTTTTTTCCTAACATTGTATCAAGTGAGATGAAATAAATGCATGGAGGGATGAATGCTCTACGTGCATAGTACTATTCTCCACAATTCCCTTACATTGAAGATACAAAATTCTATGTGATAAGTTTGTTATAGGTTGGTGGTGAAAATGATGCAAAACATTAGAGGATTCATAAGTGACTTCCTTCTTGGCATTGTATCTAGTGAGATGAAATTGGGGAGTTGGGATGAGTGGAAGTGAGTGCCCTAGTTGGCGCTTTGAGGTTGGGATCTGTTGCTAGTTCATCTATCTTGGGATTGGACAAAAAATGTTGATCTTGGGTTCTTCAAAATTTGGGGTGATGCTCAGATTCTTTAATTGTGAAAACTTTTGGGATTCAGTGAGTGAGGGTGTGAAACAATGCCATAAGGAATCAATTGATGCTCATTGAGAGTGATTCCAAAATGTTCTAATTCACCTAAGCCTTAGGGTTCAGAAGTAGATGTTGTGTAGTTTAATTTCAGTAATGGATTGGTGTGGCAGTCAATGTGGACGATGTACAAACAGGAAGCTTTATGACCCCTTCTTTTTGGCCACACAACATCTGAATGGAGTAAAAAGCCCAAGGGCAGTTGGTTGCCCACTTAAGCAATATGATGTCAAGCTATACTTTGCCATTCTTGCAGTATGCTAGAAATACTCAGAAGCTCCCCCTTTGGTCTTAAGTCTGTTTAGACAGTTTGATTCCTACAAGAGACTACTCCTACATATCCACTTAATATGAGAATCACATTAGGAACAAGGCCCAAAATCCAGCCAACACTTCTATTACTCTGGCAGGAGTGAGTATGTTAGTTGGGAAACATAAAGCACCAGCAGAAATTTTGTATCTAGATAGCTCCTTATTCAGCAAAATTTATACTTGGCAAAGGGCAAGGCATTTTGAAAAGTGAGACACATGCCAAAGCTATTTTTCTTTTTTTCCATTATACCCAATCCATTGGGTATCACTGGAAAAACAATAAAAGTAATTCTTTTCAGATGCTTCATGTTGGGTAACACCCGCAAAGTGGGGCATTCCAAAAATAAGTGCCCGTTGGCTCTGACTCAGAAGACATTAGATAAGATATGGGTCCTTACTGCATGCAATACCTAAGTACTACCTGCTTCTCTTTTTTCTCTTACTACCTATTTGCCTATCCAAGGTGTGTCTGGATCTGTCCAAACACATTTTGGTACTGCCCATTACACACTTGGGGTCATGTTATGCACATTTTGGGTTTTCAATATGCATAACAGGACCCAAAAAGTATATAATGGGCAGTACCGAAATGTGTCTGGGCATCATCGATTTATTTTGAGAAAAAGATGCATCAGGCCAAGGGCAGAAAATGAAAAAAAGAAGCGCACAATATTTTTATACTGCCTGCGCTAAGGACCCATAGCTTATTTAACAGCTTCCCTCTGCCTAAAGTGAGCACTTATTTGGGGATCACCTACACAAAACACCTCAAATCAACTGAATAGGTAGTCAAGGCTCTGCACACAAATGGGACCAAATTTTATTTGCTTTGCAGCAGAGCAAGTGAGTTGCAAACAATCTCTTGAAAAGGACGAACATCCACATTCAGGCATTTAGTGATAACATTCAAATCAAATTCAATTATAATATAGAGCTCAAACTGTAGTAATGTTGACATTTACTAGTCTAGAATGTATATACATTCCAAAGAGCTCTCATCTGAGGGGCTTACCCCAGTGGTTAAGGGGTGTGGTCTTGTGGGCTGCTAAGCCAGTAGGTTGGAGTTTCAAATCCTAACTGGACCCCTTCTCCTCGCGCTCTGTGAGGATCAATCATCGATCCTAGCAGTTAGGGTTTTGAGGCTCTGTTGCCAGAGTTATCAATACCACAAATATCTCAACTATAATTACTAGGCTAGCCACACATTTGAGGACCCTCTCACTGGCAAAACAATTCATTGAATGAAAGCTCTTATGAAATTAAGTTGAAAAAGATATCTGAAGGTCCATTCACACTTGGTGTAAGTGATTCTTTAGTGTTGAGTCCATTAACATCATACTAGTCATTTAAGACTTAAAACTTACTTATTGTGAAGATTTTAAGTTAAACCAACATTCACTTAACATTAAGCTATCGTTCATTTAACATTGGGTGCCACTTACATTTTCATTTAACATTGATTTAACATTAAGTGTGAATGTACCATAAGTAAAACAAGTCATGTTATTGACATTATTATTACACAATGTGTGACAGCACCCCATACAATGGGCATGTCAAAACCTATAAGCTTCCTTTATGCAGGCCCTTATTGTGGTAATGCCCACAGCCTCTGGTGTTACCCTGCACTTAACATCTGTGTGAACATTCCTTGAGGTGTGGGACCAAATGAAAACTACATCTCATCTCCCTGGGATTTTCTATCCTACAGGCAGAGCCCATAAATGAAGAAACTAAAGATGAGGCATTTTAGGTACATGCCCTTGGCTCTGACTTTGATGATGATGATGATGAGAGACTGACAACTTTGGTGATGAAATAATTGGACCACGCTGTGTGTGTGTGTGTGTGAATTATTGTGTTCTTGTGAGGGATGGTTTACAACTGAGCAGTTGGGCCAATGACCTGATGCACCTAACATCAGGCATTGGTCCATGATGCATGGGGCTCTCACTTTCCATTTACATGAGGGTAGTTCCAGGCATAGCCCAGGCAAAGGGCAGTGGATGAGAAACCCACATGTAAATGTGGGTGAAATGGATAATGTCAGCTCAAACTATAGGGGGTCTTTTCAGACCTAATTTCACAATGTGGGCATGAGAGCATCTTCAATCACACCCTCTATTTGTGCCTCTATCACTGTGTACCACATACATTGTTACTTATTTCCCCCCACACATAAACATGAAAAAATGGCCACAACAAAGTGAAATACTACTTACATGTCACCACCTGGGTAAATAAAAATAGTCATTTCCGTTTATTTGGGCCCTCTTTGAACTGCCATTTCCTGACCATATGTCCAGGCTCAAATTGAGTTTTACACTATAGAGTTATCCATAAAGTTTCACGATTAGGGGGTGAGAACAGCTAGTTTTGACATAATAGGGCATTGAACACATAATTGGGAATGAAAATTTACAAAACGAAATAACTTGGACCCAAACTAGTTTTTCCACCAATTTTGATGGTAATCTGAGTTTTGTTCTTCCTGAGCGCCTCCACTGCTGTTACATATATTTACACTGCTCCTATCTGTACAACTACTATAATAAGTCTTGAACCTTCTACATGAAATGCTGAGTTTCAGCATTTCATACTAGAGATATAATAAAATTTCCTTTGCTTTGCGGATACCACTGAAAGAGGGAATAGGGGTGAAAGCAGGCCCAAGGACGAGCTGAAGACAGGGTAACTTTAAGGATAAATCTTATTTCACTGGTATAATTCATCAAAAATATCGTGTACAAGCCATTAACTGACATACATGCAGATGCTCTGACCAGTGCTTCTTTTTTGGCCATCATAAGCAAAATTGCACTTATTTTTTTCATTGCTTTCTATGGCCTATCTAATTTGTGAGGAAATGTGGTTTTGGAGGCAAGTTTCAACTACAGAATTTGTGGACAGAGCCAAATCACACCCAACGTCTGGATGGTACGTAATCACTAGTGTTGTGTGCAGTTCTTTGATTTCTTTCACAACTTCTGATTCTGGTCTTTTGAAAATTGGAAAATCAAAGCACTTGCATTCTGATTTTTGGAAAACTTTGGAAGTCAAAGAAACTGTCTGGTTCCAGTTCTTCCAAATTTCAAAAGTGAATGTTCTTAACAAGGTTGGTTTTTTCTTACCAAAAATCTGGTGGTCATATATTGAAGTTCTCTAGCCTTAAAAACTTTGCTATGACATAGCTCCATGGCAATCCCTTTGTTTTTTGGTTCTTTGAATTTTAGCAAGTGTTGGGTAATAATTAACAATGGTATAGTAAAGAGTATAGAATCAACATTTGATCCTTGGGTATCTCAATAAGCAACATCATATCACCACTAAATACACCATACATAACATCAAAAGAAAGAAAATCACCCTATTGTGTCTTTAATGTATCTGAATCATATAGTGCAGAAATCCAAGTCTACCTTGCTAGATAAACACACTGCATGACAACATAGTGAGAATGTCACAGTCCTTTTACGCATCATGCATATAAGAAGGCTGGCTGTATTAGGATAACAATCCCTCATGAGTCCTTTCAAAGGGGAAATGCATCTCACAACATTTGTGTCCATGCACCACACAACAAAATAAAGTTCTACCTTGCCTCAGCATCTACGTTGCTTGGAAGCCTCCGCACATGACTATAATTGCACTAGACAGCAAAGTGTGCAAGTCATTGCCATCAGGCCTTACAAGCTGCCTTGAAAAACAATAATAGCGCTTGAAAGAGATTCCCATCACCCTAAAGCAGTCATTAATTGTCACACTGCATGGAAAACAAACTTTCACGGCCCCTGCTAGTGCCATACTTTTAGACAAATTTCAAGATTTCATTTTAGCAAGTTTCCATGCAACATACCCCAAACACTCAAATGGCTGATTCAGCATCTAACAACTCCACTGATGGTTCTCTTTCTCTGGTTCGCAGTTTGCACCCTAACCCTCGAAACAGAGAACACTCGAACGTCACACACTCTGGTCGTTGCAAGCTGCACACTACAAACTATGTAGCTTGTACAAGCTTTGAGGAAAACAAAAAAA
This sequence comes from Sphagnum tenellum, assembly GCA_963921925.1. Classification (NCBI taxonomy): domain Eukaryota; kingdom Viridiplantae; phylum Streptophyta; class Sphagnopsida; order Sphagnales; family Sphagnaceae; genus Sphagnum; species Sphagnum tenellum. Next base: position 1,811,734 of record OY998153.1, read on the forward strand.
ACAAGAACTGGAACCTTATCAAGTGTCAAGTGACACTTTGTGAGAAACACAATCCAAACCTAAAAGCTTACAAACGCTCCAAAAAACCGGATCGGAAACAAAATCAATAGGTTTGGTGTGTAGTTGATGTGTTGATGCATTGATTTCATACCTAAAACCAAGCACATAACTTTAGAAGTTAATGATTTTGTTGTGCCACCCCTTTTCTCTTTTCAATATATGTAACTACAAAGCTTCAATATCAATTGTCACAATAGTGCAACAATCAAGAACTCAAAAACCAGAAAACTCCTACTACTACAAGAATTGTAAGAACCAGTGGCCAAAAACAACTACCCAAGTGGAGTTCAATGAAATCGACACAAACTCTTGCAAAAAAACTTTTTTTGGCATGCTTGGCTCCAAACCAGACAATACTAGTAATCACTTATGATTTTCCCTCAATTGAGGGCTAGGATTGTCCAAGAACATGGCTTAGGACCAAGGCTTTGCAAGAGCGCACTTGAACACCATTGATATTGCCACATGTCCAAGGGTTATGTGAGGTAGTGGAATGTTTTTTTGTTCTTGAATCTTGTCCCTAGACTACTGTTGCAAATTATTGAAAAACGGAATGGCACTTGAAAATGGAATTTGTCTCCAATATGGGAATGGATACTGGAATGTGGATTTTTTTTTCTAATTTTGTAGTCGTGATTTTGTGGCCCCCCAATTTCCAATGGGTTTGTCATTTAATTTCTAATTGAAGAGCACAATAGCTAGGTCATTCAACCAAAAAAAAAGAAGGTTTTTTTTTTCATTTATGGCAAGTATTAATATGGGTATGTTTTAAAAACTTTCATATCAATTTGGTATTGGTTTTTAGTTGATTTTTTCTTCATATATGATAAGATAAATGTGGTATTGGTATTGATATAAAATAGGGTTGTCTTAATTGACATGATGTGCTCATTTTGTATCATTTGCCATGTCAATGTGTGTTTGGAGACATCAATTTCGTCTATCAAGATGGATGCCAAAAAAATAAAAAAATCACCAAGTTTGCCCCTTAGACACCTAATGACCAAAAATGGATTCAATTGTTATCTTTCCAATGACCAAAATTGTTCAATCACCATATTTTGGCAATCAAAATTATTCGGTCACATTTTTGGTTGCCACAATTTTGACAATCAAAATGTTCAATCACACTTTTGATCACCATAGTTTCAATGATCAAAACATTTTTGGTCATTAAGGGTTTGGTGATCACAACCCATGGAGTTTGTAGCAACCAAAATAAATTTTGGAATTTGATCAATGGTGGATCAATTTGTAATGTTGATTTAACAACTAGATTTGGGTTTTTTTTAATCAACATTTGGGTAGGTTTCTTTAGCACTTGATAATCGATCATAGGCATCCATTGGCAATTTAAATTAATCTAAATCATAGTTGGAACATTATTAGAATTCTTAAATTTTTTTACTAGAAATTTTGGTTTAAAAAAACCCATTTTGGACAAGCATCAAAATATGTCTCGATCATTTTGTACAAGTCATTTTGAACCTGTCCATTGTGACTAGGCCATATACTTTTTGACCAATCCTAGGTTGGCATTTTTGACTAGTCATTTCAACTTGTACTTTTGATTAATATTTTTTACTAGACATTTTAACTTGGGTGGCCATTGTTTAAATGCCACATGGCATTTGCCTAATCAAAATGGTGCACGTTGCACCTAAACATTGACCACTTAGGTTATGTCACCTTGCATTTAAACATTGGCCATTAAGCTATGCCACGTGGATAGAACCTAAACAACTTCAGTAAGCCTGAAATTAGATACCTACTCCTAAGGTCCCTATATCTAGGAACCTACAACCTAAGCTACTAGGCCTAAATTTAAGAGCCTATAACTAACGACTAGGTAAATAACTTAAAATAGGTTGAAGCAACTTATGTTATAACCTTTACTAGACTTAAATGTACACCACCTAGATTAAAGTCTACACTTAAATGACCTAGGTAAGAAAATCCTATTTCATTTTGAATTTGGGCTTTAAGGTTGAGCCTTTTCAATTGGTTCATCCCAAGTGGCTTTCTTTTCTAAAATGTTCATTATGTCCTGGATGTTTATGGTGCATCTATTTATATTGCTAATGACTTGGGAAGGTTAACAAACAATATGGAACAAACTTCAGGGAAGGAGAAACATTTTCATGTCCACGCAACACTAAAGCCTTTTAGTTTACACAACATTATTCCTAAATAACTATGTAAGATACATAAATTAAGTAAATAAAGAAATAAATAAGTAGGTAAATATGCATGTTAATTAAATTAAAATAAATAATAATAATAGTTAATGTCTATTAATATAGTTATAATTAATAATTACAACCAAATTATAACTAATCCTTACAAATTTGACCTAGTTCATTATATATTATCAACAATATATTTGTAATAATCAATATTTAACTACTTAATTACACATTCATTAGTGTATTTTAGGTAAATAACTAAATAACTAACTAATAATTTATCATAGGTGTATAAATGGCCTACCCTAACCTATATGACTAGATTACCTATAGGCTAAAATATAAGTAAATAGGTGGAGTACAAGTAAGTATATATAAATAAATACACCTACATATATAAATTATTTCTATTTAAGATATTTAACCACATATTTACATTACACAAGTTAAATAGGTGGTTAATTTAACCTAAGGAAATTTAATTATGGAAAAACCAACCATGGTCAAATAAACAATAGTTTTAATTTAATTTTGGCTCTATTAATTATGGTTTAACTTCTTAAGGTAAAATAATAATATGTTATAAATAAATATACCTAATTTAGTTATGCTTATAATAACCATGGTTAAATTAGTTATGGTTAGTTTTAATTTTAATTATTTCTTTCCATAGGTAGTTGAACAATAATTAATTTCAAAATATAATCAATTTAACCATAGTTAGATAAATTATATAAATTTTAAGCATAATTAATCTTGTCATGATTCATTTAGTTATGATTAGTTAAATTTTACATTTTCCAATTTTTTTCTAATTGGACAAACATAGTCAAAATGTTACATCTAATCCCAAGATACTAACTACTATTGGAATTTGTAATTGGCTCTTTTGACTAGGCCATTGGCCATTTGGACCAAGCCTACTTAGTTAGTCCTATTGATTAAATATAATAGGTGGCCTTATTAACTAAAGCACTTGCCAATTTGACTAGATGTCCAATTTGAGTAATTGTCAAATTGGTCACTGTAGTCAAACTGATTAGTCAAAAATACCCATTATCATTCAAGCTTTTGGCCTCTAGTCATAAATGCATGTCTTGTAATAAAAAAGACCCATCCAGTCAACTTGGTTAGTTTGAAAATATATGAATTCTAGTAGTGGAAAAAAGGTTAAATTTCCAAAAAACATTAAACTACTCACTTTGCTTGTGTTGAGTAATAAAAAGTGGCATGTTCATTTGAACTCATTTTTTCCTTTGAGGTGTGTGGGTTTTTTATTGTTTAACAATCAATATACCTTAGAAGATAAGGGTGCAACCTTTATGAATGTATGGAATTTCATATTGTCATATTGCATATGGAATTGGAGTTGAATTTCATCGTGTGGCTTTTAAAATGAAACCAAACTTCATTGATATATACTAATTATTTTAATAATAAAAATTGTGTTATTTTATGGAAGTTACGCAGGATGTGTGGGAGCCATCTTATATATAATTACGAACTGTGTGTGCGTTCGTGCGTCCGTTCGACGACGTTCTGCGAGCGTTTTCTGTGGCGGAACTGGCCATAGAGATTTTTTATGGCAGAACCGGCCACAGAGACCATGACCACCAGCTACCAGCAACCCAGGTCCTGAGACCCAGGTCCTGATGAATGACGTGCATTGGACCAAGAGGCGCGTCACTTCTTGCCGCGTCGTTCCTGAAGACCAAGAGGCGCGTCGGGGAGGGCAGGGCAGGGGCAGGGCAAGGCAGGGCAAGGCAGATAGTAGAGCTTAACATAACGTTTAGGGTGGCTGGAGTGGCGTAGCCACGGGTTACCCACTACTCGTGGTACTTGATGACTTTGGACAAACCAAATAAGGTGGAATGTAAGTTTTATAACAATGTCATTTCATATCACAAAGATGGAAGGTTTTTGCATTTGGGCTATCAACATGATGGCAATGAAAGAATTTTTGTTGTCATGTATTTAAAGGCACAAGCACAAGTTGAAGCATTATTTACCACTTGTGGTAAATTTTAGTGGAAGCACATAAACCATTTGATGTAATTGATTCAACAATTCACAATCCTTTTTAGTGAGATGATTAATCACCTTCAACTTAAAACCATTTAATTATAGATTACAAAAGATTAAAATCATTTACTTGGTCAAGAAAAAACAATTGAAACAATGTCATGGTGTGGATTAATTTTTTCACATTGCCATTTGGTAAGGCTAGAGGTTCCTTTTTCATGATTCCATTCAAGAACATACTATAAGCCATCTAGAACTCAAATAACCTATTAAAACCTAAATTTTGACAAATGCAAGTTTAAGGTTTAAACACATAAAATGACTTAATTGAACTTTTAAACATAACAACCAACAATACTAAACTAAATCACAAACTTAAAAACCTATAGTTGATCTTCAATTTCAAGTTAGTTAATAAAGATTCAACGTGACATAAAATGCATTTGTTTTGAAATTGCCTTAAATTTGAAGGACTTGATGATCTCATAGGTTCAACAAAATTCAAATCATGAAACTACTAATTCAACCCTAGCATAAAGTTGGCACCAAAATAAACATTGCAATGGATAAGGGGGACAACCAACTTGGAAGTGTGATCTTAGATCAATTTTACAATCGAACAAAATGTCATGTTCCTATCAATGAATGCATGAATTTGAACAAAGAAAACATTCACACCTTTTAAAGTAAAACAAAATTTGAAACCACAAACCCACCTTTGGAAAATCAATGCGAAATTTGCTCCCAAAGTCCCATTTTATTTCCCCTATATTTTTTGAGGCATGAAAAGTACTTTTGTTGGTTCACTTGAACATGCTTTCAACCTTAAGCTAGTAAAAGCTTAGTTGTATCAACTATATGTTGATATTTTTTGCAAGTTTGATGACCATGCTTTCAACTTCACTACTTTATTGATCATTATAGTGAACAATACCCCCTTTGTTAAATTTCATTAGAAGGAATCTTGTCCATTCCAACCATATGGTTATGACTTTAAATGTAAATAGTGTCCAAATAAGCAATTTTTATGATTTCAATAAGGTTAGACCTAGGTGTCATTTTAGTCATAAATTTGAATAGTCATATATGCAACTATTGTAGTCACATAAGTGATTATAATTCATGATTATTAAATGTTTAGATGGAAAAGTAAAATGAAAATATATATTTTTCATCCAATATTGAATGGATCCTTAGATGGATGAAAACATAAAATTACTTTTGTAATTGGTCATAATTGTTTTGGCAACTAAGGCACAATAATTTTTCCATTTACCATATCTTGATGATTAATGCATATGTGGTTATTTTGCAATTACAATATTTGCTTAATAATCAACTTGTGTCCAATTATTTATTGACATTAACAATACAAATTATTATATTTTTATTACAATATATTTATAAATATTTATATATGATGATTATTTAATTATATATTATACATCTAAACTAAAATTTATTGGTAAAATTATGACATGTTATAATCATAATCAAGTATGATATATTTAAAAATCAAACAAAGGTTTAAGATTTCTAAAAAACATATCAGTTATTTAATCATAGACTTTTATCGCAATTTTAAATATAATTTTTGTATTATATTTTTAGAAATATGAAACTTAAAATAAAATAAAATTCATTAATTATCTAGCATTATTAAAGTTTTTTAGATTATAATTTAAAATATAAAAAATTATATATGTCATAAATAATATAACTGACATTCAAAATATATTATATATTTTTGAAATGTGACTGATATAATATTCATATATAAAAATGATGTGAATCAATCTAAATTATGGTATGTTATAATCACATTGTATATTTATTTTTTAATGAAGATGAAGGATTAGAATGTGGGAGATAAATTATTTATTTATTTATTATTTAAAATTAGCCATAAATGTTTTTCTATTTATAAATCATGTGTTTAAATTTTATTTTTTACTAAATCATCACCAAAATGTAATTCAATTCAACAAAATAAAAAAATCAAATTAATGTACTTTTTGGAAGAAAAATATATTTAATCATGTCATTGAAAATATTTTAACAATAATTTTTTAATTTTTCCATTTGGACAAATATCAATAAGATATGAAATATCAAAGTTGATGTTTATGTAATGTTTAAAATCAAGGATGGGCCTAATATAATGCTTCCTATTATATTTTCACATCAAGAGGGGTGGTTTGATGGCAAAGGATTTGATATCCATTCATAGGGTTGAAGGATTGAATTAAAAAAATGACATAGTTGTGGTCAACAATGGTATGTTGACCATAGCTATTTTACATAACTAAGCTATTTAGCTTAGGCCCACCTAGGTATCTAAACTATGTGGCTTACCTTCTTACAAAAATTAAGTTTTTGGCCTAGCCTAGGTAGCGACACATGTCAACAATTCATAAGATGAAAATTTATTAAATTATAAATTATATGGGTATTATATTGCATTATTTCTATAAGTATAATATTTTATAAAATATATCACATTATTTTATTAAATATATGTGATTAAAAACTATATTGAATCATTTAAATTTACTTAATTTTTAAAATGTTGCCCATTATTTTATGTAGTCATATATGTAGTTGCATAGTCCTATGATTAATCAATGGACAAAAAATCCTTGTAATTGCAAATGATATATGACTTTTGGTGTGACTATATGTGCCATATGCAGTTTTTTCTAATGGACTTTTTGCCATTTGTTTAAGGTGACTATAAAGTTTGTAATCACATGTGTCCATTATGACTAAAATTGTAGTTGTTTATTTTCAAATTTCTTCTAGTGTTTCAAATTTAAAATGTTTATATTTACCATACTTAACATTGCAAGTGGTAGGCAAGAATTATCCTTTCCACCAATGTGAAGGTTGTAACAATACAATTGTTCCAATGCATACACAAAACTAGGGATGGTATACCCATAGTACTAATTATGTGAATATGTTGTTAAGTCCTTCCTTTCCCATTTCTTTTTGATCGAGATTACATTTTGTGTTGCAAAGAAGACAAAAAATGGTGTTGTGGTGTCAGCACTATTAGATTTAGAGATAGCTTGATGTGTAAGAACCTTTTTGTAAACTTGCCATGAGTCATAATATTGATGGAATGATTTGGCAAGCAATAGATGCGAACCAAGTTACTTCGATGTTGTTGAAGGTTAATGTTTCTCCCATTTTGATTCACAAAGCTAAGTGAATACATGAAGGTTGTTAAAATAGCCATGGTGCAAGTGCTAGGTTTAGTAAAGGATGAAAGAACCTTTAACAATTTATCTATCATGAAGAGTAAGTTTCATAATTGGCTAAGCACACACTTCAACTTTGTGTTTACATGTTCACCCAAAACTTTTACATCGTCACTCATTTTCCTTACAATGAAGTCATGACACTTTGGAAGGAGGTCTACATTAGATACTAGATTGATTACTAGAGAGATGCAAGTTTTTTATTTTATAATTGTTTTCTTCTACCTACTCTATATATGAGGACAAATTTGTATTTGAAACATATGTTTACCAAAATTGCAAGTTGCAAATGTAGGTCAAGTTTGCAAGAAAACTTATTCACTGCAATCCAAATTGTGTGGGTGTTAGGGTTCGTTGTTTCAAAATTGGGATTTGTTGGTGTTTATGTGAGTGCAGAACTCTTCTAGTGCATGGGTAGGATGTTTCCAAAGTTCAAGTTCAATTCCCTAGGAAGAAATCTGAGGGGAATCATTCGTTATGTTTTGTGTTTAGTTGTGAGATTGGGAATTCAAACTTACTGTGAGAGATGGTTGTGTAACAAGCTGGTGTTTTGCTTTCATATTCATTTTAAGCTATTATCTCCAATGAGAAGACAACTGAATGTAGCAATTACTTTAAAAACCAAAACCCATAAGTACATCACAAATAATAATATATTTGTAAGAATCAAGTGGACAACATGTGTCACAGAAAAATAAAATAAATGTAAAATCTAAAAATAAATATAAAAATTGTTTGAAATTGCTTCAGTGAAATATATCCTGTCATGAGATAGACCCCACATTCAGAAAAAGAAAAGGCATTCTGGCATTCGGGGTTCCTCAAAAAAAATTCCCTGGCACCTACTCCTCCAAGTCATGTCTTCTTCTGACATGCTTTGTAAGCCTACTATCCGACCACCTGAGACATATATATATGTATGTATGTATGTACCAGAAACGTACCAGGAACATGGTCCTCAGTTTTCAAACTGTTATGTATGCCAGACTTAAAGCACAGGGACAGGCTGCCCACATGTGATCAAGAGTTTGCAAGAAGAAGAAGAAGAAGAAGGGACAAGCTCCCACAACCACCTTTGTCCTGCACCAAGTTTGCAAGTGATGAGAACAAAGGTTTTGAATAAGCTGTAAAAACACTAGTCCACAGCATCAATGCCAGTGATATTAGGCAGGTATTACAAACTGCACCAAACCTCCACTGGGTACCCAGGTAATTGATGGAGTTCGTATCCATGGTCCTCAAAAAACCCAAATACCCAGTTTTTAAATATACCCGCAGTTCCCGTCACATTATCCACCCAGATAATAACCACCATTTCTTTGCTGGTTCTTTTATGAAAGCCGATGGTTTCTTTGGGGTTTTTGAAATAACTGAAACATGCAGTTCTTTGATTCTGATTTTATTAAGAGTTTTAAAAAGAAAAACTCACAACAGGCAGTTATTTCTAGACTCTGAAAGTATTTGAACTCGGCAACCAGTTGGTATTTCAAAATTCAAATACCACCTGACATTGGTCTATTCAGTACAAGAATATCAACTCCAAGGTACACTCCATAACCATAGAATGAAATCTCCAGTTCTATGTGCCCCTCTTCCAGTTAGGAGCCATGGCCAAACATGTTACACTTTGCAGCTTTGGAAATCCTGATTAATGCTACAATTTGGTCTGACTCTGCCTCCGAGGAGTTCAAAATGTCATACAATGTTGCAGCATGACGATCTACCATTTTTTGTTGTTGGAATGGGTGGGAGTGACAAAATATCAGAGTACCTTGGCTGCTTCTACACTGGTCCTCACATGTAGAAATATTGAAAATTTTCAAAAAAATATTTTTTTTCCAAAGAACCAGAATTTCTGAGGGAAAAAAAAAAAGGGGAATCTTTTGGAACATTGAAAGATATTTTATTCTTCAAAATGGGATCTTGGAAATTATTTAATTATTCAACAGACATGTGTTGAAGCTGCACCTGTACTACCCTAACCAGACATAACATCGCGGCTCATCTCCTGTACATACCCTGCTTGTCCCTAAGTAGGATACTGCACAAGAACATGGTCATATTATGGGGCAAAATTGAGCATTTTCTGATGCCCTGAAGAATTCAGAGTGTGTTGGAACTTAGAAGCGTGATAAAAGTGTTTGGGTGCTATGCAATTCTTGGGATTACCAATAAAGCATCCCACTACCAGCTAGTTTTTGGGCGTGAAATTTTGCCAAAATGTGATTTCTCTAATTTTTTCATTTTTTGTAGGGCTGTGACCCCTTAAATGTTTTTTCTGCATTTTTTGAAAAAATTCATCAAAAAAGCAGCATTGTTGGGTTGCTGGACTGGATTTATGAGATTTAGAGTGCATGCTCTTGCAAGTCACCAAATAGCAGTAGGATTTCCAAAAACACATTTACTGTCCTACGTGCCCTGTAGCCAAATGTGGCTCAATCCTCCTGTGGATGGTTGCCATTGTGATTACACCACAAAAGTGAAAAAAACGCCCCCACACTATTAGTTTCAAGTCTAATAGTTTACACTAAGGTCAGTTTCGTCATCTCATAATCTTTGAAAAAAAAAAAAAGAGTATTTGTGAAAATATTAAGCTGAGAAGTTGAAAACCATCATAATTATTGCAGGCTACAATCTGAATAAGTTCACCCATATGAGGATATCATAGTAGAACATGAAAAAATAATAAATCGAAATTATAAAGCAGAATTAATTTTTCTAAAAATTAATTATTTGTTTTGTCCATGTGGAAATTGACCCTACACTCTATAGTAAACAATTATGTGTTACATTTTTGTAGATTGACTGTATCAATTATTTGAAATCGTGTTTCTAAAGCTTCCAATAAAATAACAAAGCAAGCTTCCATAATGGGTAGTTCAAAATGGTCATGTGAGTCACTTTGAGGATTTCTTCGCGAGACTGAAGAACAATGCAGTCATACCACTACTTTCCTTGGACTCCCCTTGTCATGGTTTCTTCATAAGACCTCTCCAACCTTGGTCGACACTCACAAAATATAATTGTTGCTATGGTCTTGCATCATTGTGATGCACATATTATTATGGGATGAACATGTTTATTAGAAACATCATAGGGAACATTCCAGATAATTGTATTTAAGTTTAATGGGAACATGCAAGAACATCTTGGGAACATAATCCTTTCAATTGCCCTCACCTCAAAAGTAGTTGTCAACTACCAATCAGTTTCCGCTGAGTTGAATAATTTTCAGCACTCTTAAAAACAACCCCCCACATGCGTTCCTTAAATTTATCACATATGCTTTGTCAAATTTTCTTCATGTAGTTCCCATAGTTTCCATGCATCTTCCATCTTGTTCCAAGTGGGCCAAATGGAAAGGATATGTCAATTTTACCTAGAGAGTGTCCACAAGTTTTTAATTGAAAAAGGAGGGTCTTTAGAGGCCTTCGGTAATCATGCCATGTTAGCACAATGATAAAAAAAAGTTGTCCACTTGCTAGTGTAAACTTCCAAATATTTTTATTGCTAAAAGGATGAAATCATCTTTAAGATGTCGAAGATCCTGAGGATGATTTCATCTTCAACATGATTTCAACAATGATTATGTTTACCAAAGTGCGAATTTCATTTGTTGTGAGCACTGACGCACTCCTAAGTCCCTTGTTGAACCCATTTAAAGGTTCAACTATGTGTAGTTGCGGAAAGTTGGAACTAGGAGGGCGCTCCCGACTTCCAGCATTATAGAAGGGTAGAGGGGCGTGCTAGAAGTCCCGAGATTAGACTAAGAAGAAGGACTAGAAGATCAAGCTTGAATCTGCATCCAAAAACCAACCACACGGTGGTTAGTTCACATTCCGGGACACCCTTGGGTGTTGGGACAGGCCACGGGCATTTTGATTCACAAGACTCACCATGGCTCGGACTTGGGGGAAGCCACCACCTTCCTCCATATAGTATTCTCTGCGCCACTCCACGGAGACTACATCCAAATGGCTCTTTTTCCCAGGACTCCCAAGTTGGAGTCTCGAAATTGTTTCGAAACTGCCCCGGTTGGAGTCTCGAGACTTTGACAACTCATAACTCCCGACTGCCAAGTCTGATCGCAACAAGGTCTAAACCAAAGTTGTAGCCTTTGTCGAGATCTTTTCAACGCCGTGTTGCACTCTCAATTCGGATGTTGAGAAGAGGTCGATTCCTGACTTTTTGTGGTTTGGAGTCAAACTGCCAATTTGACTCCCGACCCTTCTTTTGCCCATAACTTGGGATGCAAATGACCAATGCGAGGACATTTTAGACATCTACACTTCAAGACCTTTTCAATGACACCAAGAACACCTCAATCCAAGGTCTTTTGGGCCTAATTGTCGAACTTTAAACATTTGGGAGTCCTGGAGGACTCCAAGTCCCCAACTTTGGGAGTGTTGGGCTTCACCCCCACACTTGGCCAAAGTGGGGTTGCGACAAGCACAATTATCACTCAATGATTGGAGAAATGGCGTCAAAAGGACATGTGTTTGATTTAAATCTTCTAAAAACTTCTAAACCTAGTTGGAGGTGGCACCAACATTTGAAAGTAGAAACACTATGTGCCCACAAATTCATGGTCTTAAGTAGTTGCCAAGGCCAAAAAAGGTGAACAACACAATTAGAAATTCAAATACAGCCAATGAGGTGAGGCAACATGTACCCAAGAGGCTGTTCCCTTCTAAGGGAAAAAGGGGTGGATGGAATTTTTTTGAATTTGGTGTTCCCAAATGTATTTTGGATGGCCCCTCCATGGTCTAACCAACTGCCCAATTGAGATTTATTATGTGCCCAATGTAATCCTCAAGTTCCCAATTGGTTCCAAATAGGAGAACACGTTATCCAATATGTTATGCCCAAAGTCTTTGTAAACTATATAGGTAGCCCAAATGAGAAGACAACTTTATGTGTATCTTGGGACTAGCAAAAGTTTTCTCACCACGCTTACATGACTAGGCCATGTGAGCGGTTCTACTATTATGTGAGTGTTCCAAATTAGGGTTTCTTTGAGAGGTGGTAGACATAGGTGAAAGAGATCTAAAGAAAACTGTCTGGACTGTCCCCTCCCCCATCCAAACACTATCATACATGATGATCCACTATTATATTAATGTCAAACTTCAATAATACCCACAAATAATTTTCATTGAAATGGTTGAAATCACAAAGCTTGCCTCACACATATGTCATGAGCTATAAGGGCTTACTGATTTAGGAAAAACCATATTCTGTTGTAGCAGGTGCCATGACATGGCATACATTGATGAAACCCTGCCATCCAAAAAAAAAAGGGGGAAAACAAGGAACAAAATGGAAGGACCCATGTCCAAGAAGACAAATGAACCACCTAAGAAAGCAAACCACAAGGGGACATCAAGTTCTCGAACCCCACCTCCCCTCCAGTTGTTGCGAGAAGCATATCAAATAAAGAAAGGGGAGGACCTTCTGCAAGGAGGCCTAACCTAAACAAACCCTCACCTACTGCAACAGCATGTCTCAAAATGGAGATCTCCCGCCTACATTTGATTTTTTAACCCCTGCCACCTTGACAGTTTCACAGACAATGTGTTTACAAGTAATAAGTGTGTAAGGGAAGGGAAAAATGAAGAGGGTAATAAATGGGGTAGGAGAGGCTAGCCCTAACCAGGGCCCACCTTTGTACAAGCCACATTAAAGACCCTTACAGAGACCCAAACTATGTTGCCTTCACCCCTGCCCTGTCAAAAATGGTCGTTAGAAAGCCTGTGCTGCTTACATTAGACCCATGTCACCTACCATAAATTATGAGACCTTAATACGCTTCCCTCATATTCTGCTGGGGATAAATCACTTTCCCATGAAAGACAAAGTGCACAAGTGAAAACAACATCAAGATTTTGTCTTCAGGTTCACACACAACCTGAAAAATGATGGTCCCTTTCTATCAGTTCCATTGGTCCTCTAAAATTCTCACAAACCTACCAACAAAACTGTATTACACATTTAACTATTCGTTCACTCAAAATAGCTAAGGAAAAAACAAAATTCAACCATCAAATGAAGCAATTTCATTGGCCATTAAAAATATTTCTGCACATCTACACACAAGCCTATTTGACACCAGGTGTATATTAGTACTACTAATACTATAGTAGTTTTACAGACAGGGTTAAAACACCAGCAAATTAATAGGACAAGCTGCTGCAGCATTTTGATTGTACTTCTGACATAAGAAATAAATCTTCATAGGTGTGAACAAATTTTCTGAAAAGGAAAGAGTATTGCAATTTTGAAGTTTGATAATTGGGTTTTTGCTGCCTCATTTTCTGACAGCCAGTGTCCACAAAAAATTGTCACTCTTTGCACACACATAGCACACAGACCAAATTTTAAAATGGGTGTGTTTTACTTTGAGTTTTTTTTCCCGCTACCAAACCTTTCTGCAGTCACAGCATTAATGCAGTTAAAGGTGCATTCACACTTGGTGTTAGGGACTTGAGTATTGAGTCCCCTAACACCGTGCTAGTCATTCAGGACTTACACCTACTTACCATGAACATTTTATGTTAAGCTACCATTCACTTAACATTAAGCTATCACCCATTTAAACATTGGGTGCCACCTATGATGCCATCTAGATTTTCATTTAACAATGACTTAACTTATAGTGTGAATGCACCATAATTCTGTTGAATGTAACATATAACTTACCCTAACAAGCCTCAATAGAAGTTCAGAACTTTCAGCATGCAGACCAGGTTCGAACATTGGGGAGGGTCTAGTGTCTGTGAGTGCAATAGAAGTCCAATTTTGTTGAGGAGGAGGCTGTGCTTTGCAGGGTGTGCAAAAGTAGTGGTCTGTGGTGATGATGCCATGTTGCCTCAGCTGTTCCTGGCCATTCCGTAGGCTACCCTGACCAGGACAAGGAGTGTGAGTGGAAGTGCTGTAAGATGAAGCAAAACAAAAATTATTGTGTCACCCTAACTCAAATGATAGACTATGTAGTTGCTCAAATTTTTAGTTGTCCCCTCCACCACAAGTAAAACTACTAAAGAGGCCTGTCAATCGAAGGGCAGCGTATGTAAAATTAATAGAAAATACTTCCCATCCTCCTAACTCTTTTGTGTGGACTTTTAGGGCCCATCTCATCGAATTTGGATCATTCATTCCTACTAAGTTCACAAGCCCTTACATTGTCTGAACTCAGAACCATTCAATTCCCTCACACATAAAACTGAAAATTGAAGTATTTGGTAGGTAATGCCCTCTCAGCAGCAGTGAGGTTTAGGGTTTAGGGTTTAAAACTGAAAATTGAAGTATTCGTTATAGGTTAGCCCTAAACCCTAAGCCTAAAGCCCTCCATGAACACGACTAGGCTTTACAAATTGTAATTTCCCTCCTAATCCAGAGGAGGCAATTATGTGTAAGGTAATGTCCCAGGAGCAGGGCATTACTGAAACAACCACTCTTCCAAGGTGCTTTCTTTTACATTTCCCCATCTTTCTTTATGCTGTGTAAAGCCGTAGGAGCACCCTTGTGTCATAATATGAGACCCGTTCTCAGTTCTCACCTCAGGGTGTGAAGTCACTTATTTTCACACAGAATTGCTCCTCATTTTCCATGATAAAGGAGTGTTATGCCAAATGAATAATGATGTCCCTCTCCACTTCATTTTCTCATTTGCACTTCAGGTTATTTCACTTCAAGGTAGATACATCTGTCCATGAACTCATTTTTTCCCCTAATAGGGTCATTGGTTAGAATGCATTAGAGAGAACACCTCACCACTTAAACCTAAAGGTTGTGGTTGCGGCAAAACTTTGACTGGGCATTTCGGGCAGCTGCCCGAGACTTTCAGGCCAAAGGAAAGAAATGCAACTTGGTTGACAGGTGAGCCTCGCTACAAGGCCTAGCACATTTGGTGCAAGTGACTTGACTTACTTGGGTGGCAAGTTTTCTCAAATGACCTCCTGGCCAGTTCCAATTCTTTGAAAAAAAAAATTTAGAATAAATGAACAGTCAGTTTGGGTTATTTCAAAACCCTCAAAGAACCAATGATTTTCATGAAAGAACCCATAATTCTTTGACATTTAATTTTTTTCACGAACCATGGTTATGTACCATAGTCGGTGATTTGAAAATGTTGATAACTGGCCAGTACGTGGGCATAAACCCAGGTTGAGAACCACTCAACACCAGTTGCTACAGTAATGGGCTCCAGCGAATAGCCAAAATAATATAGAAGGATGCTTCCATTCATTCATATTATTGATGATCACCACATCCACCATATCATTGAATGAAAATAATAGGAATAAATTTTGGCATGTTTACATCATATTCACCAACTGAGATTTTTTCTTTTTAGGCACAAAAGAGGCTGGTAACCTTAAGAGGATGGCTCTGTTTTCTTTAGTCAAGGCATCTCAATATTTGGAAGTAATATTGGTAGTGTAAGGTAATACCCTTAGGGTAGGGTAATACCGCATCCATTACATGCTACGAACCAACAGTTGAACCCAAGGTCTAGGGTGTAATACACCTTCTGTGAGGGTATTATGTGACGTAATGAACAAGGTAGGCTAGTAGGCTCCCACCATAAGTGCCCACCCTACAAGAGGCTGTTTTGCAAAAATGGAATGCACATTCATAAGGTCATTTCGTACATATGTAGACCCATGGCCCCCATTTTATCGTAAATTATAACTAATAATTTACACAATTGAGAGGTGCCTGAAAGAACTCGTACCAAATTCAGCACCCATCAAATCTTGTAATCAAAGTTAAAGAAACTAGAAACCTCTTTATCCTATTAGCTGACAATGAGCATAACCATTTGGTAAATGTAGACTTCTAGCATTCCCAAAAGAACTAACATTTCATGAATTTAGGTTTGGAATGGATTTCTAGCATTCTAACATTCTAGCATTTTGTTCATGTTTTTTGTTTTTTTTTCTTACAGATAACATGTTTTAGAGTCAGTTTGAAAATTATTGACATCACAATCCAATTTAAGTTCCACTACATGATCAAATCCTTTAAATTTCTTGCTGAGATTTGGTTTGTAAATTGTTTTTGATACCTTTAGTGGGCTCTTCAAAATTGGAACAATGATGTGGTTTGAGGGTTTGTCAAATGCAAAAGTTTGCTATATATGGATAACATTATGTATTGGGTCCAATTCCAGGAGGAGGCTAGTTGCAAGTTCCAAATCTAGGTGTAGTTCCAACTGGTGAATGGTAGCATGTTTTGGTTAAGGGTTGAATCCCACTTGGAAATTGAACAAGAGTCTAGTCTAGTTACTTGAAACAGGTTTCATAGACAGATTGGCAAACCAGCTTAAGAACTTAGAAACCAGCCAACACTATTTTACATCAAATATCACCCAAAAAAATAATTCAATTTGCAAAGACTGGGTACAGGGTTTTCTTTCTCAAATTTGTGATGTAGCAAAACTGGCAATGACCCCACAAGAAGATTTAGCCAAATTTGGCTATGGACCAAATATACAAGTAGAAAAATTTTAAGAGTCCTTTTACGTTTTGGCTACTTGTTGGGAACCTGTTGTAGAAATCTGGCAATTCTAAGTTTTTAGAAATTTTGCTATCTCACAAATGATGGCTGTTTTTCCATGAAAATTCTGTGTGTGTCAGAAGCACATTTTTCAGGTCAAGAAAGTGTGAAAATTTGCCCTGAAATGAGACACTGATTGGGTATGGGAGGACAAAATATTGGATGACTTTCATACACGGGTATGGATATTGTTTTGAAAATCAAGACTAGTTTGGTATCTGATAGCACCTGCACCTAACATATATGGGTATGAAGGTGCCTGCACACTTGGTGTTAAGGACTCTAGTATTAAGTCCCCTAACCCCAAGCTAATCATTTAGGACCTAAACCTATTTACCACAAAGATTTTATGTTAAGATAATGTTCACTTAATGTTTAAACAATCACTAATTTAACATGGGGTGTCACCCAAGATACCATCTAGATTTTCACTTAACACTCACTTAACATTAGGTGTGCAATGCACCTTTAGTTTAATATTTTGTTTTACAAAAAACTCCTGGCAAATTTCCTATCACAGTCTGGTAGGTGGTCGACAAATTGGTAACCACATTCAATATGAAGGCCATTACTTGAGAAAGAACCAGTGTTGGTCTGGTATCTACTCTTGAACATAGCAGCTGGTCCTGGTCAGGGTTATTTTTAAAGGATTTTGTGATGTAGCCAAGGTGGCGACCATCCAGAAACTATTTTAGCCAATTCTGGCTACATGCCAGATATGAAAGTAGAAAAATAACCAGGATCCTTCTATATTATTGGCTACCTACTGGAACTTATTGTAAAAATCTGGCGATTTGATTTTTTTTCTCTTTGAAATTTGGCGAATTTGGACCATTTTTCCCATGAAAAATCCTTTGTATTAGTCAGAATCACATTTTTCAGGTCGAATTTTCGCAAAAATTCGCCAATTAAAAAAAACACTGGTCCTGGTATCTTGGAGGTTGGGTACAGAAATATGCATAAGAACATTTTCATCGCAAATTGTTAAATTCCCACGGAAAAATCAAAAGTGTTGAGGAATTTGAATGACTTAAGATTGTCTCTGAGCCTTAAGACTCTGTGACTAGTGAGAACAAATTGAAAATGAATTCACATGTATTTACTCCCCTTCCTTGTTTTTTTTAATGAGTGACTCTATGAAAATGAAACATCACATTTCTAGGACTAAAATTAAAACCCTTATGTCCATTCATTCAAGACAACTTGCCAAAACTAAACAAATTTTACACAAGCCAAATGTACTTGCCCAACTTGGATAAAGTTTTGCACAAAACAAGTGTCTTAGAATAACCAACTTGAAATTCAATGAAGTAATAACAGAAATCATCCCCACCCCAAAGGAAAGATAAATAGTTCACTATTGCATCTGACATGAGTGTATTGTTGCACAAGAAGAAAAAAAACCACAGAACCACACCCCCCTCCCCCACCCCAATTTTTTTATTTTGAAAAACATTATAGGTGCATGTCCAACCTTCTCATTCATTGCATGAAAATCGTCCTCCTAAAACAATTTGTCACCATTTTTTACCTAGGCTAAGACCCCATTCATGAATAACAAAAAATATTATTATTGGCCATAGCTGGTGGTATGGAATGTTACAATAACCAAGTGTTAGGAGACCTTTGCTGATGGGATAAGAAGCACCCTTCATTAGGAAGAAAAATTAAAAAACTTGGATTTCTTATCCCTCACCATAAAAATATTTCAAAGACCCTTAAATTCTCTTGAACTTGGCCAAAATTATCTTCACGTGGCCAAGGATAGCATAGCTCAAGCTTTTGGGGACATTCTTCATAAACATGTGTCCAAGCCTGTAATCATTGGTTATGAATATTCTCAAAACCTTGAGGTTATCTGACCCTTGGTAATGAACGATTTACGTTTGTGAAATAAAGTATGGTAAAAGTATATATGGCCCTTTTGGTATTCCAAGGTGAAAAGAGCCTAGGGGTTTGATGATAGTCCATATAAAACATTCAAATGGATGAAACCACAAAGTTTATTTCGTCACAATACTTATTGCAATTAGGAAAACATGTGTGACATATCTTGAACAAATGAACAGATGTGGTGAATTTTCTTCTTCATCTACAAAACTTGATATTTTATGTAGAATTTTACATTGGGTATGTGCAAAACTTAAACAAAGATGGTGTGTTGAATCCAATGTTGGGTGGTTCTTTATTTTATGAAGAACCTTCAACTTTGGTTCTAAAAAATAAATTAGAACTATCTTCATTTCAATTCCATGCATAAAAGGAACCAGCAATGTTGTTATGGGTACAATTTTTTAAATAATAAATTCTAACTCTTTTTCTTCAAATCAAACTTGGTTTCAATGATTTTAATGCTAGTTAAGTAAAAACAAAAATTAGAATACAAAACTTGGAAATGAAGGAACTTGTGAGGGAATTGAACCCTAATTCTATAAAAAAAATTCTGCCCATTGCAACACAACTTACCTCAAAAAACAAAAACAAAAACATCTTTTCAAAATAATGTTAATCAAAGAGGGAAAAAATGCAAAATTGGTGAAAATGACTTTACATAATCGTTGTCAACTTTCAACTCTCTAAAATATGTAGTTTCTACAATTAGTTCATAATTTTTTCAACTAAAACAACTTTAATTTTGATAGAAGCCTTGAAGTTCACATTTGCTCTACAAATCAAGTGAAAACCAACTAGCTAGGTTGTCTACAATATTGATAATTTGATCAAGATTTTCAACCTAAGTGATAGCACTTCAAAATTGTCAAAACACTAATGAAGCTAAAAGTTCTTTCTATTTCAATTTGAAACCCAATAATCCCCAAAAATTGTTTGGCGAGGAAGCCAACATTTGAAAATTGATTTTCATGGCCTCACCATCAAGGAAGAAAATCTACACTTGAATAAACAAATAAATAACCTTTGAAATAAGCATAGTTCTTTAGTGAAGAGACTTCCATGGATGCTCCAACACCAAACATGTTGGTATCATCTATTTCAATTTCAACAATAGGTCCATCATGTCTATAATTTGAAACCATAGACATTGCTTGGACAATATGATTTAATTGATCAAAAATTGTCATGAAAAGAGGGATGATTTCTTTTGCATCATATTAAACAACAAAATGGATTGCATTTCCACACCACACAAAGCTTTCCACAACCATAATGACTTGAAATGGGGAATAAACATCAAGGATGATATATTATGCACTTGATGATAATAAAAACAATTCAAAAAATCTAGAAAGGGTTTGATTACCTTCACAACCTCATGCCACATATTTCAACTCAAGAGTTGGAGCACCACATCAAATTGGTCAAATGTGTCACTCCCATCAACCAAAAGAATTTGTTATAGCTTCCATAGCCACAATCAAATTTATTGTTGTAGCCAAAACATCAAATAGTAACCAATGACCCCTTGACTATTTCAATATGTGTGTAATCACCATAGGATTCAAACATTGAATGATAGTTTTTGTGATGGCCCACACATGGGCCTTCATGATTCTCTATTTTAAAATTGGAGTCTTTTGCCTTCCATAACATAATAATATGATTTTCTTAAATTCCAAAGATTCTTTAATCATGATAACCTTGTTGGCAAACCCTATTTTGACCAAAATTTTCAACTTGTGGTGCCATATTCAATGCATAAATTTTCCCATTCCTATATGCATTAGATTGATTTTTTTGTCCATGGGATTGTTTTTTATAGATTGGATTAAACATCTTTCACACTTACCAAATTCAAACATACATAAACCTTGTCATCATTAGTTGCAATTTGGTATGTTTTGGACATCACATGCCCAAAGTAAATACCTTCATAAACCCATAAAAGCTTCAAAGCTTCATAATAAATAATAAATTGTAATGTTATGATCATAGTTCCAATGTTATTGTTTTCATCTTTCACAAAAGCAATTAGATGATGAATTAAACCAGAATTTTCCAATAAATATTAAAGTTACAAAGCCATGGCACTACCAATAGTTTCATGCAATTCAAACAACTCAATAGTAACATGCCCAGGTGTCCAAGTGTCATTTAATTAATTCATGACTAATGCAAATGTGTCCACCCCACCTTTGAACATCTAGAGTTCAAAATTACAAGAAATAGTAGCAGTAGATTTTAGATTTAACAAGACATGCTTGTTCATGGTCTTTGTGACCATTGTAGGAGAAAAATGTTCCACAAGAGATGAATGAAATGGAAATACAACATGGGGACATTGGTGCAACATTAACTTGCATAAGCAAATGTTTTCACATGAGGTTAGAAGTCTATAACATTTGCAAATACAAAACACAAACACTGTTTTGTGCTTTGCCATCACTCTTGTAAAGGTTTATTGAACCAAAATATGCAATGGTAGTAGCCCCTATTGGCTTGATCCTTTTCCTCCCATGTTGCCAATTATAACTTATTTAAGAAAACTTAACTGTTGATTTATTAATTAGTTGTAATTTTCTATTTGCAACTAAACAAGGATGTGCATAATCAAAATGTGTTTTCATAGGTGTAATACCATTTTTTTGGTTATATTTGATGAGCCCCTTCCTTAGAATGAAACTAAGTTGGTTTAAAATGTTACCACCTACTTGTTTAAATTGGTAAATGATTTGTTGATTTTCAAGATCAATTGGCAAGTTGTCATTTGTCACCAAGAAGCCCTAACAAGTTGATGTCTTATTGTGTGGTTTCCATCATCAAGCTTGAGTTTCTATAGCTACAAGTTGAACATCATCATTGTTCGACAAGTTCTATCACATTTTAGGTGTACAAATTCAACATTTGACAAGCTGTTAATTGGATTCATGTTCAAATCACAAGTTGCTTCACCCACTCTACCCACACTTTCAATAATAATCATTTCATTTTCAAACATTGTAGAGGTACCTTGAACAAAAAACCCCAAGTGGAATGCTGAAGACAAACACACAAAAATCATAATTAAAATCAGAATCCCAAACTTTTGCAAAATCCAAAATGATCATAAAAAGAATTCTAGGTTTCATGTTTCAATTCCTATAAAGATTTTCAAATTAAAATAAAATTTACAATTATTTTCTTTGATTTAATATATATTACTTCATTTTAAGCAAGACAATAAACATATTTTGTACTTCTAAATTAAAAGAAACTGAAGAACTTATGAAAAAACTCATTTGATTCTATGATAACAATCATAATTCTTATTACAATCATCATTACTTTTTACATACATGATCATATATACTTATATACGAAAATAGAAATGAAAACTAATGACCAATAACTAACCAGCAAAAAGATAACTGATAAAATTATTGAAAAATGTTTCAAAAAATGTAACAATTATGTACAACTATAGATATAAAAGCTCTGAATGACAACTACAAATCACAAATCAAGCTTTAACATTCATATCCAGGCAAAACCACGTATCTGACTGAACATATCTTAGTTAGAACTACTGATTTTGATTCTAATTGGTAAAATCCAAATCGGAAGTGCATCTGATTTTTGGAACTGGTTGGAAAACAAGAACTGGAATTTATATTTTTGAAGAAACAGACCAAGAATCAGGTTCTCACTTCCATTTCTAAGTGTGCAACTGAAACCGGAGCAAGAGCTGAGGTTTTGAAAAAAAAAAGAAATTGGAAAAAAAGACTAGAACCTTGGGCTAAACAGAGGTTAACTGGTAGTTAACCAAAATCAGTCTAGGGTTACACAGAACCGGGTCAGAATCGACTCTGGTTTTCAGAACTGAAACCAAAACTGAAACTGACTTTTTGTTTTTGGAAGAACTTGATTTCTGGTTCCAGTTATGTGTGGAACCAACCAGAACTGGAACTGTTAGGAGAACCGGATTCCCAGTTCCATTTATTTTTGTAGTAGAACCGAAACAGGAGGTTTTTCATAAAAGCAAAGAACACCCAACACTGGTTGCTTAGTTCTTACCTTGGCTGGGCCAACCAGTTTCCCCCCAACCTAAAACATGCAGGCTAGTGACAATGATGAGACATGTATGTATAACCTAACCTAGGGCAGGGCTTTGGGAGTGGGAAGTGGTATGGTACTAAGTACACTAGGAAGTGGTGAAATCTATTTTGAAGTGGAAGGACTTGAATCAATAATGAGAGGGTCCTTTACTGCCATGTCCCCCAAATCCTATTATGGTATCTTTTTGAACTGCCATTCATAATTGTGCCATGTGCACACCCTATGGGTGGGAAGGGGGAAAAGGGGCCCGGGGTTGGGGGAAGGAGGGAGGGAGGGAGGGAGGGGTGTGTGTTGTTCTTTGGTCATGTTCTCAGCTGAGAACCCACTAGGTCATCAGTTTCATGTACCTTTCCACCCCATCAACAACCTTCTATAATTGAGTCTCTCATGCACCCCACGTGGTGGTGCCCTTCAGATTATAAGATGGAAACCAAATAGCATTACTGGAACACAAAGCATTAAGGGCTATGGCTAGTTTACCTACTGGCAACCATGTGCTTGGAACCTTAGTTTAAGTAACTACCTCTCTCAGTCAACAATCAAGACCTAGCCTGCTGCTTTGGGGGTAGTCCTAGAAAAGACTCTAATAACTGGGTTTAATTTTAGTGCTGTAGGTGAGAAGAAAGAAAGAGCCAAAAAATCATCATCATTAAGTTTCTCATAAAAAAAGAGATTACTAAAGAAATAAAACTAAATGTTGAATGCAACTCAATCCAACTATCGATTAGGTGCTAGAAACTTGCATGCAAGGCCATCCTACTTACACCTAAGTGATCCCTATCTTTTTTTACTCACATAAGATTGAGGGGGGAGGTGTGTGTCAAACGTCGATTAATGTTGTTCATATCATCAATGACTTAAAAAGTTGGATTATGCTCTCCATTACAGGATCATCAAGGGTGAAACCTTTGAAAACCCTAATTTTGTTTTGGTGCTTATTTCATGATTATTTTGTAAATTACTACAACTCAAATGCTTTTTTTAGGGGCAGTCAGATTGCTTTCTATTCGTTTAGAGTGGCGCTTCAAGAATATAAGTCCATTGATATTAAACCAAAACCCTCTCACTCACCCTCTGCAACGAAAAGGTGTTCATAAGGGTGAGCTTTGAATGAGTTGGTGATTCAATTATGGGTCCAGTTAGATATGGCCAAGTGGACATTAGGATTATTACTTCTCAAACTAATCAATTTTTATGCAAGAATAATCAACCTTTGAACCCCCTCCCCTTGGGTGAACCAGGACCCACATTGGGTACCGTAGTAAAAAACTAAAAACCCCAAAATTTATTTAAATTATTTCACACAATTAGAGTAAACCAGGTTCTCTGAGTCCAAATCTAACATTTCTTGGGGCTTAATCTGGCCACCAAGAGCCCTCATTCAAAAAGGTAAAGGTCCGATGGTGGATGCTGGGTCACCCTCTCCTGTCACCCCCTCTCTTCAGAACTTGCAAACAATCAGAATCTCTTGTAACTGCTTGTCACTGATTGGGGAAAAATCAGTTCAGGTTCCATGAGGGACAAGACAAGCAACCACTAGGTAGAACCCAGAAAAGAACAAATGGAAAAAAAGAAGAAGAGAAAAGCACCCAAGCAAATTGTTCCACTAGGCACGCTACTAGGGCGTCAGCTGTGGAGATGGTGGATGGATTAGGTATAGAGTTTAGCTTCACCAGACCCATGCATGTATCAACCACCCCAAACTTGAAACATGTTGTTTATTGATCAGTCCATAAGTGGGCCCTGTGCATTGCAGTGAAGTTGGGGGAGGATCATGGACAGTTGAGGATCGTCTGTATACTAGACAGGATCTTGTGATCCTTCAAGGCGAACAGGTTTGTTTGCTGCTTGACCTGTGTGAGTTGCTCATACAAATCAGTGATGGTTGCTGGTTGATACTCACAGGTTGACAAAACGAATATAAACTGCAGGTTGTGAAACCCTAGTCTTATTGTGGTACAGAACCAAGTTGTATCGTGGTACTTTGCACGGATGGTGTGACTCAGCACTAGAGGCATGCAATTTTTTCAATATAACATGGCATTATGTATAAGCAGACAAGCAGACTGGCTATGTTCAGTTTTTGTTTACAAGAATCTTATTATTAATCCTGTCAACCACTAGCCTTGGCATCTTGTCAGAAGCCAAGAGTGTCTTTTTTTCTTTTACTTTTGGGGGACAATTTTGACAAGTTTTGTAAATGACAATTTTTTGGTTCTCTTTTTCATAACAAAACCATGTAGTGCAACAAGTGCACTCACTCCATGACTTACAACAGATAAAACAGAAGGTATGACATTGACTCTGGCATTGTAATGTTTTTTTGGGGACATTATAATGAGTCTGGGGAGTCAGGCTCAGGAAAACTCTCTTCACCCATTTAACCATTTTAGACTTTTGTTTTTCCTGTAATTATAAACCTTGCATGAGGTTTGTCACATGAGGTTCTGAATTGAGGTCTGATCCAGTGTTGTTGTCTGGTTCCAAATTTTCAAAAGAACGTCTGGGCCTGGGCCTGGGCCTGGGCCCGGTTATATAACTTTTTTTTTTCCAAAATATGGAACATCACCCTGTTCTTGTCCAAGGATTTTTTTAATGACATTTCATGTCATCATGATGGCTGACACTAATGTCAAACTACATTACATATCAGATATACTTTGCGTTAGAGTGTATGATGTGGATAAACACATGGTTTACCTCACACGTGTCATGAGCCAAGGCTTATCGGCCTGCCAAAAATCATATATATTTTTTAAAAGATTGTAATAATGGAGGGAGGCAACTGTGAGAAGAATAGTGAAACAAGACCCAAACAAAACAAAAAACCCATTCAAAACTGTCAAATTTATTAACCACCTGTGCACATGATTTCACTTGGACCTCAAAGTCAAGGTGACAACTGAAAATCTCCATTTTGCTTATTATTGGGTTCCTTAAATCGGGCATCCCATTGCCATTCATTCAGTTCATGGGTTCTCTTTCTTTTAAAAAATTTTAAAAACCGTATTGCCATGCTAGCTGTTAATGTGTCTACATGTTAAAGTTGAATCCTATAATTGAGTTAATTGTTTGATTCCACATGGTAATTTCCAGTGTTGTTCAATTCCTGATTTGAAACGAGCCTTCTGTTTTGGTTTTTAGTATATTTTGGAGGTTTATCTGGGTTTGAGAGAACCTCTGGTATGATTTTGGAGAACAATATTTTGAATTTAAAAAACATTCGGTTAATTTTGGAGCATTTCTGAAAAAAAATTAGGAGCCTAGTTTGCCATTATATCCAATACTTACTTGTAATCCAAACAAGTAGAATGATTTCTGATACAAGATTGTTCAAACAAAATACCACGAAGAGAGTCTTCATCTGTGATTTCATTTGAAGTTGGATACTATGTGGAGTGGAAGAGGGCAACATATATCAGAACAATTTTTGGCATTTGCTGTATTCATTGCCCAATGATTTCATTGTTTGAGATTTATCAAGTGTGAATCTCCATTTTTTTCATTTTACAAGACTAATGTTTAGTGCTGCCTCATTACTGAAGTGTCCAAGGAAATTGTTTTAAGGTCAATGAAGGGTGAAATCTTGAGATACTCTACGAAATTAAAGGCCAAAACAAAATTAACCATCACACACACACCCTCCCACAAGGTTGGCAGTGGCCTTTTTAAAACTACCCACTGCAGGATGAAGGGGAGAGGTAAGTAAGTTCAAAAACCCCATAACTTATTACTTCTTTCTTCACCTTTCCTTCTTCTAGTTTCCTTGCAATTTAAGCATAAGAGCAAACTCCTAAATTCACTCATAACCCAACCAAAATAAAATGAAAATCAAAAGCTTTTTTCAGTCGGTACTTCAGCCACCACTTTCTTCACATCAATTCCCTTGTGTCTGCTGCCACCAGATTCATTGATTCCTGGAACAGTCCTAGTTAGAGGGTACACCCGGGCTTCTTTAGGGTCTCTTAGTGGAAACCCAAAGACTCACTCATATCTACGTATATTGCTCTAACTGGAACTGTTCCAGTTAGAGGGCGAAACCCACCTTTTCGCCCACCTTTCGGTAGAGTCTCTAGGGCAAGGAATAAGACATTTTGGGGTAGATAGGCCGGTGAGTAAGCACTCTAGAGTTATTTTTTCAAAATTTTTGAAGCAAACTAAGGTAAACTGGCCCATCATCGAACATTAGACTATCATCATACATTTTGGCAGATCTTTCTCAATTCTTCTCCATTTTGAGTGATTTAAAATGCGCCTTCTCAAGCTTTACAAATCATCTTTGAAATGTAAAGCCAAATGAGCAGCCAAAAAAGAGCAATAAAGAAAATATGTTTTTTTAAATTGCAAAACATGCTTTTTTTTTTTCATTTTGATCCTTCCTATTTCATCAATGCATAACTTTCTTATTTTATGTTCAAATATAGCAATTTAAACTGCTCTGAATTTGTCATCTTAAAGCTTTGCAAACCATCTTGTAACTCTAAAGGCAACATACTAACATTTAAAGATTTTCTGATGGGTTGAGAAATAGACTATGAGCTGTTTGATTGAGAATTGTTTGTAAAAATAACACCCCTATTTCGAGGGATCGTAAGTTTCTTGCGTCTAGCCCACTTTTGTTGATTTTTAGTGAGATAGATGCACAAAGGGGAGGGCTCCATCTATTCTTTGGACACCATAAACAATGGGCCTTCCTGCAAAAATGGCAAGAAATCCTACCTTAAGTGTACTATGACCAGCCTCTCTACCTTATCACTCATACTCATCCTGTGTTTACTGCATTGCTCCCTTACTTCTGTCACTAAAAAAAATTTGGAGCCCTCCAGTTTGTCGGTCCAATTACGCAAAATCACTCAATTTGGTTGAGGAATGAGGAAAATATTAAAAATTGTTCAAAATAGATACATGTTTGATGATGGGTGATTCTACCCTACATGGGAAATTTTGGCTCTTGGGTGACACCCCGGTTCGTCCTGGCACCTCCACACTCGCGCTTCTGACCATGTTTCTCACTAAACACTTAAACTATTTGCACATAGCAAGCCATACACTTGATTAGTTTCAGCATTCATATTTGTCTTGTAACCTAAGGCTAACCTTGACTTTTAGACAGGTGAAATTCAACCCAATGTGGACTTCCAAAGTGGTTCAACTCATTGCATGGGATTATCATCTCGTATCTCATGGCCTAATCGCATATTTATGAGATTACCATCTCCTATCTCATGGCCTAACCACATATTTATGGTTAATCCAAGGACTTAGCATGCCAAAACATATCTCCTTGGGCCTTGTTCTCACACCCTCACTTGTTGACACCTATACGATTCATTAGTGTTATCAAACTGAGTGTTGAACTCAGCACAACACTTATACTCGTAACCCAGTCTGCCATGAAGCCACACCACGATGGTCCAAACAGAAGCCTTGACTACATGAATCCTCTCACTTGAGAGTCCCCTTAGAAAGGCATGTCATTGGTGCTCTCTCCCTCTCTTCATGGTTTTGGGATGCGTTTCAGAAACTCTGACTTTGAACTAATCTATCTTAGCCCCTGAAGTAGTAGTCCTGGGTACCTCAAACTGGGCTGTGCCCGAAACAAAAAAATGGCCCAACACCCAACACCCTACAAAAAGGAGAAAAGCCTTTGATTGCAAGACACAAATTTTATAATTGTTATGGATAATGGGGTAAGTACTAAAAGTACTTCTCAGTTATTTTTCACTGTACATCACTTTTGGGAGTGCTGTTTGGCAAATTGGGTAAGCACCTACCTATATATCCTTTCTGTAAACCCACCACCTTCCCACCACCTTTCAACTCAGGTTTCAGTCGCAGTCTGTGGTTTGGAGGGGGCTGGGAGAGGGGAGACTCTCAAACTCAAAACACTGCAGTGCTCAATCAAAGTACGCACTGGGGTAAAGTGGGCTTGTCGTGTTTGTTCCCCCTCCAGAGTACAGGCTCGAGCTTTCCTCAGGATCCCAGCTCCAGTCTCTTTCCTTTGATTGCAGTCTTTGGGCTGTCGTCTGTTGTGTGTGTTTGTGTGTTGTAGTTTTTGTATTTTTGTTTTCCTTGGATTCGCAGTCACTCTCTTTGCAGTCGTTCTCTCTTTGTTTGAAATGCTTGTTTGTTTTCAAGCATTGCTGTAGTGTTTTGTGAGCTGCTGCGTCTCGAGGAGAGGAGAGGCGAGTGGGGGGGGTGGGCAACCAAAATGGCGTGCATATCATCATCAGCATGGCAGCAGCAAGCAGTCGTCGTCCTCTTTCTCATTGCCGTGGCAGCTTCACAATGCGGAGCAGTGAGACATATGGGTACTGCTCCTTCTGTTGTGAAACTCTCGGAGCATATCCTCCCAGGCACCACCCAAGTGGAGAACTCACGAGCAGCAGGACACGCCCTTGCCAATGCCAAGAACACAGTTCAGTTTACTGCTGCTGCCGACGACAGGTACCATGACATTGGCATTGTTGTCGTGTTTGAGGTCGCCCCATTGATCACGCAACTCATCTTCCTCTCTATCTGCTCCCATTCTCTCTTGGAACGTCCCTGCGGCTAGCTTGCGCGCAAGCTCTTTGATCAGCTCTCTCTCTCTTAGTCCCTTGAACTTAGATGATAACCAACAGAATGACTCTCTTAGTCCGAGAGATTTTTCTCTTGCCTTCTTCTTCTTCTTCGGCTCAAATAGATGACACGAAGCAGCTGGAGAAGAAGAAGAAGACTGTGAGAGAAACTGAATCAAATGGGTCTCAGCTTCTTCGCATGATCACAACTGCTGCACACTTTGCAAGAGATTGAGCTCGCCAGAAGTGGGTGTGAAGTACAGCTTGTTTCTCTCTAGCATCTCTGAAGGAGGAGGGGAGAAGAGATCTTTGTGCGGTACTAAACTGTGCTATGCGGGTATGATGGGTTGTTGCTGCTGCATTGTAGTGTGATGGGCGTGAGCACAAACTACACCAGGCGAGTGTTGGCGGGCTGTGGAACTGGCAACCCAATCGACGACTGCTGGCGGTGCGACCCCGACTGGGCGAGCCACAGACAGAGCCTGGCAGATTGTGCAATCGGATTCGGGAGAAACGCAGTAGGAGGACAGAACGGACAAATCTATATCGTTACAGACAACAGCGACGACGACGTCGTGAACCCAACTCCAGGGACACTGCGGTGGGGCGCCATACAAGACGAGCCGCTGTGGATCATCTTCCAGCAAGACATGCTGATCGAGCTGCAAGAGGAGCTGATCATGAACAGTTTCAAGACCTTGGACGGAAGAGGCGCGAACGTACACATAGCAGGACGTGCTTGCTTGACGATCCAGTTCGTTTCCAACATCATCGTGCACGGGATCCACATTCACGATTGCGTTTCTACGGGACCTGCCACGATACGCAGCACTCCGGAGCATGTCGGGAACAGAGGAACCACAGACGGAGATGGCATCAACGTCTTCGGATCCAATAATATCTGGATCGATCACAACTACTTCGCTAACTGCGCTGACGGTCTCACTGATGTCATTGAAGGCTCCACCGCCATCACCATCTCCAACAACTACTTCACTAACCATGACAAGGTTATGCTCCTTGGCGCTCATCCTAAGGATACCTTCGACAAAAACATGGAGGTCACTGTTGCCTTCAACCATTTCGGTGCCAACCTCGTCCAACGCATGCCAAGGTAAAGTGTGGAGGAGCTGCTTTGTACCTCCATTCTCATCTCTTCTTTCTTTTTTTCTTCCTTTTCTTGCTTTTTTGTTTGTTGTGACCAGTGCAATGGTTGTGGTATTGAGCCATCTTTTTTCCCTGTCGTGTTCTTGAACTTGCACTTTTTGCTGTAGAGTTCTTGTCTGTTCTTGCTTTTTCTTCTTGTTCAGGACCCACCCACTGTGTCTTTGAATTTGTGTTTTCTTTTGCTGTTGGGTTCTTGTCTGTTCTTGCTTCTTCCTCTTTGTGGGTACCTCTCCACTTTGTGTCTTCTGATGTATGGTGCTTTGCAATTGCTTCTGATGTGTGGTGCTTTGCAATGATTCTTCTGATGTGTGGTGTTTTGCAATTGCTTCTGATGTGTTGAGCTTTCGGTCAATGGGGTGCATGGGACTTGCAGATGTCGATTTGGGTATTTCCATGTGGTGAACAATTACTACTACTCATGGGGGACTTATGCAGTCGGTGGAAGTGAGAATCCGACCATCAACAGTGAGGGAAACTACTACATTGCACCAAGTGGAGCTCCCTTCAAGGAGGTGACAAAGCGCCTGGAGGATGATGGAACTGTGAGTATAGCTGATTGGGAGTCATGGAACTGGCGAAGTGCAGGCGACATTTTCATCAATGGTGCTTACTTCACTCCCTCAGGTGTCAACTCCAATGATGCCACTTTCTATGCCAAGGCTACTAGCTTCTCTGCTCGACCAGCCTCCATGGTCGGTGTGATGACCAATGATGCTGGTCCTCTCATGCTTTGATCATGGCACCAAGTGATCCTGATCATGTCTTGTGGATGGCTTCCCTTGATTGATGAAAGTGGTTTCTTTCAATCTGCAAAAACCAATGTTGACAACCATGTCTTGTGGTTGGCTTCAATCAGCTAAAAACCTTCAGCAATTGTGTATTCTAGTTGGTTTCAATTTGCAAAGCCTATATCAACAATCATGTCTTGTGGTTGGTTTCAATTTGCAAAAACCTGTGTCGACGATTGTGTCTTGTCATTGGCTTTAGTGAAGCAAGTAGTAAAGTTTGGAAATCGTCCCTCCACTAGAGTTTTACTTGCAACAACCGACCCCAAGAGCGATATGTTGCTTTGTAAACCTCAGAAAATTCCATCTGAGACATTGCATAAGACTTTATTTTACTCACCATTTTCCAGATCTTTGTTGGATAATTTGCATTAGAAAGAGAGTGCCTGATTCTGAGGTCATGCTTGGATGTGGCCCGAAAATTCGGTACGGCATTGTATGATTTTACATGTAGGGAACAAACAAGTAGTTGTTAGGGACTTGAAGCTTTATTTTATGGCAATCTTTTTCCTTCTTTGAGCCATCACTTCAATTGCAAAAGCACTTGCAATTTCAAGGTGATAATCTAAGATGTTTCTTGTGAGGAAAAAATAGAGGGAATTTGCATCTCTACTGCATGTTGTGAATTGACCTGAAAACCAATAAAGCAATAGATTGAACTCTTGTGGTTATGGTCTTTTTTCTCTGCTTTTGTTTTGCATTCTCTGTTGCAGAGCAGACAAAACCTTGTAACCCAAATCTATTGAGCACTCAATCTTCCTGTCATGATGTGCAAATTGCTTTCTCCAGCATCAACACCAGAACTTGAAAGTGTGCACTAGAGGATCTTTAATCCTCCAGTTCTTTCCATTTGGATGGAAAACACAATTTTCATCATCTTGTAATTTCATAAATGTTGCACCCATCAGAAATTAAATCTCCAAACTGGCTAATTGGACCTTCAAATGACTGACCCATCAATTAATTATTACTGACTTTGTCTTGTTTGTTTTGAAATTCAAAAAAACTTCCTTAATAGATAGACCCATTACTCTCCTTCACATGCTGGATCTGGTTTAGGGTTTAGCTCTTCTGATTGATTATTATTGAAACACAAATAAATTGTCCTGCACTTCCCTGCAGTGGCAATCATACATGTATCAAAAGTGTACATAGTTTTTTTACTTATCTTCAAAGTGGCGACAGTGCAGCAATGAGAGAAACTCGAAAGCTACCATCATTGTTCACTACAGTTCACATAATGATGCGTACACTATTAAAGAACCTCTGAGGTTGTGAGTAAAGCACAGACACACAATGTCAGATGTCAGTTCCTTCAACTAAAACAAATGGTGGGGGTGTTTATGTCTTAGGGAAGTCTTCTTCCCAAGGCCTTCACTATGTTTGAGGGGGGGATGAGCAAGGGCCTTAGAAGGAGGCCTAAGTCCTTCAGCCCAACTATAGAGTGGGTGTCAAGGGAAGAAGCCTTCCTTGGAGTGATATGCTTAAATTTATAATCAGAGATCTGGACAATTACCAGAAGGGCCTTTTACAAATGGAAGGAACAAGAACTGAAACATGCCCATTATGTGTTAGAAGGTACCTTAGATAACAAGGGGTGTATCACACTGTGGCCTTACCATTTATATTGAAAAGTATCTTAAGGCAAAAGAAGAATTATAGAAATTCAAATATTTCACCATGTAAAAGTTTAATCTTCAAAAAAATCCTCTAAAAGAAATCAAAAATCATTAAAGATATCGTAGCTCTATAACTAATCTCAAGTTTCAACACAAGCCCAAATATCATCTTTCAAAAATCCTCATATAAAAATAGACCTACTACTTAGGCGCCAAAATACCTTAAGATACTATACTCTATAATGAATCTAAATACAATGTCCTTGCGTTGGTAGGCAAGGCCAACATAGGCCTACTCCTTTGTTAGTAACAGTACATTAGGAGTAATGTGAGCTCCCAGGGTGGGCCCCAGGGGCGTTCCTGCAACAAATCAAGGGCCTAGGACAAGGCCATATCCACATTGGGCCCCACATTTGGGGAATGTTTTGCACTCTTGGGGCTTACTCATCGTAAAGCACAAGGTGAACACTATGATGACCTAAACATATGCAGATCTTGAAGTGATAGGAGTTATGGGAGACTTGGTGCAAGTGCGGGAGTTGTACATGAGGCCACTTGTAAGGTGCCTCCTCCTTTTGAGGAAGTAATTAAGGATGCCCTCCAATTAAACTAAGAAATTGCTCTGAGTACTTTGCAGCACAAAAATAGGAGTCACACATGAGTCACTCATAGAATCACATGAAGCACCCCAATTACAGTATGTTGCTTGCTCCTTCAGGTAACAGGCAGTGTACTCTTACCCTGAATGTGATCATGATGCCAGACTCTCATTTCATGCCCATTAATCAAACCCATTAGCTAAATATATACAATCTCTGGCCCAATTTAACCTACTCATGGTAAGTTCTTACTACTCCAACTTGAAGCTCCATGTCGAAATGTATTTGATGAAACCCTGCCAAACTTAATAGAAAGAAAGCACCCAAGCAAGGGAGAGAAAAGGAAACAAGGGGCAAGGATGGAAGTCCAGGCAAGCAAACAGCCCAACAAAGGCGGGCCATAAGGGCATGTAATGTAATATGAGTGGAAAGGGGTTCATGGATTCTGGCTCCTAAAGACCCAGTGGCCAAGCCCGGTGAGGCTTACTGGCGAGATAGGAGTAAATATCAGCTGAACCCTGCCCAGGCCCTGACTTCAGGTCTGGGAAGTACTTGGAAAAGAATTGAGGGAGCAATGGGAGGAGTGCAGTAGAATGGGCTGCCTGCAGAATCGGCAAGGCGGCCCAATTCAGTCATATTAATCATGTTGAAAATCAGCCAATATTAACCCCCCTGACTTTAACTTAGAGGCAATGGGTCCAAAGAAGCGCACCACATTCCACATATCCTCCTCCTTCTGTAACTTACCCTTTTCATTCCATTTTGATGCATCCACCTTGATTTATTATGTTGGAAAAGACAATTTGAAGAGAGAAATGACTGTATATACCCTAGGAGATTATGGTGGTGGACATGCCCCTAAAAAGGAGTGTACACAATTGGCAAGCTCTACACCATGTATGTTTGTTACAGTCTTGGGTAGATCAATAGAATTGTCATAACACACCATGTCATCAAGTCTGAATTTTGAAAATGAGTTCAAAATCAGATTTACAATGCATAATCTAGGTGACCAATTCAACACTAGCATAAATGTTCCCATGCCAACATGTACTTACGTTGCTTCTGTAGCCTACAACAAAGATCTACCCTTTCCATTGCCTAAATCACTTGCCACCAACAAAATAATTCAAGCCAAGCAACAAAACTTATCAAAATGGTAGAGGACCATTTTAAAGTAAGGGTTATAATTGTAATGCAACAAATATCATGCCTCTTTTGAAATACATTTGTACAACTTTCTCTTGCATTTAATAGAAGTTCGAAATAGAAAGCATGTTTGAAAACATCTTTCACTCACAAAGTGGTCTACTCCAAGCACTAGAAGAAATCTTGTCCTTTGCAACTAAGTGTTCAATAACTAAAATGTTCTAGATGTTTAGTAATTAACTATAGTAACAGGACATTACTTCAAATCCTACATGTAAAAAATTGTAGTCATATATTAGTGGTGTGTTTGACTAGTAGACAATGATGTGGTAACAAGAAGGATGATGTTGTTTTTTCATTACAAGTTTTCATCCATATGGAATCCATGATTCATGACAAAATGATATGGATGTCCAAAATATCATATGAAAATGTGATTAGGATAAACTCAATTCAAATATAATTAAGAATGACTATGCAAATGACGTGAACAAAATGATGTGTCATTACATACATAATGTGATCATAAAATTATTTTACAATGATTCAAAAATGACTATTGGTGTAAGTTCACACATAAGGAATTATGACATGTAAAGAACTTTCAACTAATATTATATATATATGTATATTAAACATGAAATAAAATTTAAATATATTTAATATATGATGCATTTAAAAATATTTTATACGAATAAACATGTGTTTGAATTTTTTTTCTAGAAATTGGCCATTGAAATATTATTCAATAACAAAATTCAATTTTTTTCTTTTGAAATAATTCACATTTTTACACACACACACACATACATAATAATTTGAGTACATTATTGAAGGAAATTTATGAATAAGTTTTTTATTTTTTCATTTGGACAATTTATCAATAAGATATGAATCATCAAATTTGAAGTTGTGTGTAATGTTTAAATGAAGTATGGTCTAAATAAAATAAACATTAGATTGTTTCCACAACAAATGGGGTGACTTGGTGGTAAAAGAGTTCAATTTCATCCTTGGGGCTTAAGGATCAAACTTCACAAATGACATTGATGTGGTCAATGATGGAATATTGACCAAATATTCCATACTTAATTAGACTACTTAAGTTAGGTGCCTACCTAGGTAGATTAGGTGGTGACATGTGTCAACAATTGAGAGGATAAAAGTAATGGAAATAAAAATATATCCTACTATTACATTATAATAATATCAATTATTATAATTTGTAATAATAATAAAACTATTACACAATGATTAAACTATGACTAATGATTTCACATATGTCTTCTAGGACTAATGAATGAAATGTGCCACATCATTGACACATCATGTCCTAAATGATTATTGTCCTCAACGATTCATTTGTAATGGCTTTAAGGTTATTAATCATTTTAGTCCTTTATGATTGGAATATTAGTTATAAACGTAATCATATGTTTGAAGATTTCTTCTAATGGAACCATAGAAAACACCTTAAACATAACCATACACATAAAAAACCTTGCACCAAAGGTTGTAAATGGCAACTTATTTAAAATGGCAAAAACCCATATCAACATCAAAATTTTGAAAAATTCACATGTTGGCCATTAATACATACAAAGATTATTTGATATTGTAAACATTATAATTGGTATATGTTGTACCAAACTTAAAAAATTCAAATTACATATGGATTTCATGATTAAATATTTATTTCATTCCACATCAGGGTTAAAGCAAGATAAAGTATACCAAAAAAATAAACATCTCCATTTTAACCCTATGCCTCTCATATAGCTACCATAAAGTAGTATCAAATTAGGTGAAAATATGTGTTAAGTAACATTAGTTGGCTACATAAGTTTATAAACATTTAATTCTAGAAAAATAAAAGCAATTGAATTTAAAAAGTAGATAAAAAATACATTTGAAACCAATTGAAAAATATGTGTTCAAACCTATTTTTTGGTTAGAAAAATTAATGAAATTGATATGTAATAAGTTAGGAAATGAAAATCAACATATGTTTTAGTAAGTCATCAAAACAAATCTATTTCATTCTTGTAAGAACCTACTTGACACCTACTTGAAACCAAAAGCCCATAGTGGAGAGTAAACATCAAAACCTACTTTTACAGTTTGAAATATGAAAATTAATGCACATTAGGGTAAACATATATAATATTTAGTCATTGAAATGAAAACATTCAATGTTCCACAATTTTGTAATGGGTTTTGTTGCTTTTTTAAATCTACTTGTTTGAATTTTGACAAGGTAATCAAGTTGTTCATTTTATCTTGCTTACACCCATCAATAAAAGCTCCAAGGAATGATAATGTATAATCCACCACAAATATTATAATGCAAATTGATTACCTTTTTTGGACAACAAACCATGAATGCCATGAACCCAATTGTGAATGGACCCTTGGTTCAAATGCCAAGATTTTTTGCAATTTTTCACAAGTTGGTTTTTGTTTATAAGTTGTTTATAGCATGCTCTAGAACCATTAAACTTGCAACTATCATCAACAAGATAAATTTCAACAAATACTTAACAAAGGGAGGATGTATGAAATGCACATAACAAAGTTGTATGTTTCACAAAAATTGAAAATGCACAAACCACATAGATAAACAAACATACCATTGCCTTAGCGACTTGAGGGGATTTGAACCCTAATCCATGGGGTTTTTCTACTAGTGTGATGCCCTCCCTTCACCCCAACCCAATTATATTATATGCAAAAAACCAAATGAATTGAAGAACATTCAATTAAATGAGTGGCTTCCATTACATTCTTATGAATTAAAGTTCATACAAAAACAAATGGCCATCCAAGGCATTTTAATTTACTACCACAACTCATACATGTAGTTAGTATGAAACCAACAAGGTGATTTTCACTTATAGTATCATTTAGGTAACCATATTTAAGTAAACTTGTAGAAACCCTACAGTTTCAACTCGTATCACTATAGTTGTTCGTTCCATTCATGGATTACCATGTAAAAAGGAAAACATTTCATGGTGTAACAGCCTTGAACATACATATAGACCACAAGGTCCAAATGTGTACTTAACCAATTCCATAATTTTGATTTCACAAAGGACAAGTTGGAGAAGGTGTGTTCATCTTCCATGCGACCAAGCACCATTCAGAAAGGTGATGCATCAAAATTCTATTAAATCCAATCTTTTCCTACATTTTGGTTATTGGGTTGCCATCAAGAGGAAGTTGCATTGCAAGTTGACATTGGACGTCCATGGTTAATTTGACAAAAAATGATTGTTGGTCCAAGACAAAGGGGTTAAGCAATGGCCCAACAAACATGCCATTAATCCCAAAGTTTTTAAGGTACCCAAAATGAACTTGAAGAATGGCCATGTGTCCTAGAAAGGTGGTTTTAACCTTTGGAGCTAGCCAATATTAAGGGTAGATGACCCCAATTGCATTAAACAATTCTTGGGCTCAAAAACATTTTTCCAATTCAATGATTAAGCATGTTATAGTTGAAGAACATTGGTCCATTTCCTTGTTCACCATGCTCACCTTCCTAGTGGTGGGATTTGTAACATGTAACATATTAAACAACTTATTTCCTATGAAGAAAGCTGCATATGGAATTTGAGTTACAAGTTCTATCCAACATGTCAAGCATAAGGGCTCAATAAATTCATAGAAAACACCAAATTGTTGAAAAGAAAATCAAATATGTGTATCACAATTTCCCATAGGTTCACCTCACAAAGTTAGAAAGCACTTATGAAATCACATATGAAGGTTTGATGCCCATCACAAACTTCTTGGGGGAAAATAATTATGTAAAAATGATGGGAATTGGTATATAATGTAATTTGGATCACATTTTATTTTTTAGTCATCTCAACAGATGTTAAAATTATATTTTGTTATCATAGTATCAACATAAACATAATTATTCTTTAAAATGATATAAATTTAAGTCTCCTTGAATGGTAAAATTTTACATTTGTGTCATGAAAATAATGGTAAATTGACAAACCATAATTTTTTTCATCATTATAACCATAGATGGAATAGGCCAAAACCATTGTTCATTATGTTTAGATATTTTCAACAAACATTTTATCAACAATAAAGTAATATATTGAAAAATACACAACAACAATGTGAAAAAAACTTAACAAAAAACATAAATATAATCATGATTCATTATAACCATATTGAAATTTAGCCTAAGGAAGTTTGTGATGCCCTTGTGCAAGCTAAGACAAACCATGAACAAGTTCCAATAGAAGTAAAACAATAGCAAGACCCAAGAGTGTCTCTATATCACATAATAGTTCATAAGATCGGTTTTTGTAGTTTGGAAATTTGAGCTATCAATAGCCATCTTCAAAAGCAAGCTTTTGTATTCTTATAGAACCTTCTTTATAAGTGCACAAAAAGATATCCAATGGGTCTTTATGTACTTCAATATTTTGTTACCTTTTGTGTGCAAGATGTTAGTTACCTTTTAACCTCTAGGGCTCACTCAAGGCTATGAGCAAAATAGTTAAACATGGAAGCCAAAAAAGTTACAATCTTCGATATCAAGCTCAAAAAACTCAATGTCTAGACAATAAGATTTGTCCTATGCACCGTATAATGCACCTTGATGACAAAAGGGGCATGCCTTTGCATGAATTAGGTAGTGACACCATTTTTCACCCCCTAAGAAACTATACACCATTTGCTCCAAAACAAACTAATTTTTTAACATCTTGTTTAGTCAAGCCTCCACATTCCAAATTAGGTTTTATATAATCATGGTAGTCAAATTGTCAAAAATGGTTCCATCAACCACTTACTACAAATTCAATAAAATGGGACCCTATTTTAGTTTTCTACCACATAAACGTGAACTTAAACCAAGTCTAATTGTCAATAGTTGTAAACTCATCAGAATTGATAAAGATGAAATCTGATTTCTACAAAGAAATCTTGGTGGCATGTAAAACCACATTATACATGGCCTTTGCCATGCCCCGTCATGTGGAGTTGGACCAGTCTTGCGAAAACAATTTTCAACCTTCAAAAATTGGAAAGATTGCTTAAAACTTTCAAAGTTTGTCATCAAGCAACCTTGTTTCAAAAAATGCCATATTGCCACAAATTGGAAATATTTTTTCTTTTGTTATGCCTTGCTGCCATTGACTAATTAAACAAAAGTGTCTTTTGACCTACATGCAAACAATTTTTTGTTCTTCACATGTGAGTTAGAAAAACAAAAGTAATATTGCCCAACAACAGTGCCTAGTCATACGATTAAACATTTTTTGAAACTGGAGTGTTTGATCAAGGAATCTAACTTAAGCACTAACTTTTTTCTCCCCTCCAATTTGGAACAAATTTTACATTCACCATTTCACTATGAAAATTGTGTCCGTGAAAACTAGACTAGCATGCAATTAGATTATCATAGAAACTACTATGCAACTAGGGTTTCACTACATAACTACTACTTGTCCAATCTAAAATTAATTGTCAACTATGTGGTAACTCATATTATTAAAAAGATCTATAGATTGCACAATTCATTGAAAGTGTAAATGTAGGCCTTCAGTTGGATTGGAATGGTGTGTTAAAATGTTTATGAGTATGTACATATAAATATCATTGCTTACACACTTCAAAAGTTTTAGACTAGATTATTAAATGTTTCATTAATACGAGTTGATTCATTTATTGAATTAATTACTTAAAATAATTCATTTTCATAATTCTCTAAATAACAATTTTTTTTAATAATGTAGTAAATATTATAGACCCATTTTTTGTGATTGATGTTTAATTGTCATGTTAATAATATTTCATTACATTGGAATTCATAATATTATGTTGATACACATACATATCAAACCATAAAATTTCATGAAAGGTGAAAGTTTATTTTTGAATTGAAACTAAAAGCAATGTATATATTTTATTAAACATTCAATAAGGGTGTACATATGAATATGTCTTTACATATTTCAATCTTTTACTCAAATTCATCTTTATTATTTAATATTTCAGAATGAAATTATTTGTTATTAATTTTTTAATTAATAACTAATATGTAGTATGCTTAATTACCATGAACTAATTAATTAGACTAAATAATAAACTATTCATATTAATTCATTGATCAAATTTGATTAATTAGCAGTTAATTAATTCAGATAATAATTAATTAATTATCTAATAAATAATTATTTAAACTCAATAACGAATTATATTAATTAATTAAAATAATTAAATTCCAAATAATTGTGTCAATGACTAATTATAAATTTAAAATCAAATTAAAAATGTGGGAAATTTGTTTTTGTAGTTACAATTCAATCGTAATTGGGGAACCACTAAAAGATTTAACCATTATGCTTTGTCTTTAATATCTCATTTTAGAAACTACATAAATGGGTTGTCTCCTCTTGCATTCTCACATTAAAATACATGTGCCATGTTGGGATGATTTTATAAAAGAAAAACCTTAAAGGTAAGACACAACAAATTGAAAAAATTATGTGGCTATTCTTTGTTCGGTTATTTTTTGTTCACCTACTTTTTTAGTATTCTACCTTCTTACCTACCTAGATAGTAAGTAAGTAGGTAGGTTGGAACTATATCAACTTACCTGCCTATGGCTATGTACTGACATACCTAAATACATATATATTTTGTTTCCAAAATTCAATTAATATGCCACATGACAACTTTTGATTGTGCCACATGTCGTAATCCAAGCCCATTTAAAATGAATAATCATAATGGATGATGTATATCAATATTTCAAAAGAATCATGGAAAATTTTCATAGTGCCATATGTTAAGTTTTGATGGATGGATGAAAAATGACAGGATGACATTATGATTGTAATCAGAAGGGAGTTGCATAATAATTGAAAAGGAGTTAATAGAAGTGAAATTAAAATTCTTACAAAATATTTCACACTATTGTAACAATAGATTTGCATTTCACATGCCTATGTTCATTATTTATGTCTTAAGTACCAACAAACTTAACATTACCATTCATTCCAACATTAGATTCATGGTTATTGTATATAATCAGAATCTGTACTTTAGAATACATTGTAAAAAATTCCAGAAACAATATTACAATTCATTTCATCATAATCTCACACTATAAGAAATCTACACAAAAGATGAACATATAATTCATTATAGAAGTTTGTGCTTCTCTATATTATTGAAAACATGAATCTAGGTTATAGCATAATCCCATGTTTTGTTGAAAAAAAATCCCAAAACAACACTTAAAATTTGTGTTATATTAAAACAAAGTCTATGATTATTACTCCAAGTACCTCCAACTTTTTCTATATTTCTCTCCAAATAAAAAAAACTCCAAAAATAATTCTAATTTCCCTATTTCATATTTTAAAAAATTTCTAGAATTCCCCACTTTAATATCGTCCTAAGTCACATCATTATGATCCAAAGCAATATATAAGAATTCAAAATTCAAACCAACAAAGTTCCCCAATTAATCCTTATCTTAACTGCTTTGTTCATCTCAAATCACATACTCAACTTACCCCCTTAACAAGAGTTATTGCGACAAAGTTATAATTGAGTTGTAATGAATTGCATCGTATATATAGTGAGTTGTAACTCTTGCAATACTTGCAACTTATCTGATATCATTCACAACGTATAAATACGATGAGTTGTAAAGCCAATTGCAAAACACCCTTTTTTCTCATAATGTTTACATCTTTCCATTCTCTCCACAAATAAGTTAGGACCAAAAAAATCATGTTGCCCATTTGTTTTGATAAACCTTATTCAATTCACATTCATTCTTCTTGACCTTTTTATTCTTCGGTTTACTAGGTTTGGCTTCTAAAAAGTCTATAAACATAATTAAGGGTAGATTTTTAAACGTAAGTTTTCCCTTCCCCTTTTCAAATGTAGAATATTTATGGGGTGTAAAAAGGGTTTCAGGAGGAGACTTAGATGGGTGGTGACAAACTACCAAATGATGAAAGTTTCAAAGGTTTTATTCACAATTTAACCACTAGGTTTAACCATTAGATTTGGCCATTAGGCATAACTAAAATTAACCATTAAATATAACCATTAGGTTGAACCTAAGTTTAACCACTATGTTAAACCATTAAATTTACCCACTAAGTTTAACTTAGGTTAACCATTATGTTTAGCCACTAAGCTTTAACTTACGTTTAACCAAGTTTTAATCATTATGCTTAGGCATTATATTTGGTCACTAGATTTAGTTTATGTTTAATATTTATGTTTAACCAAGGTTTAGTCATTATGCTTAGAGGTTTAGCCACTAGGTTTTACTTAAGTTTTGCCATTAAATTTAGCCATTATGTTAACCAAGGTTTAATCATTATGTTTAGCCACTAGATTTAACTATTAAGTTTAGCTAAGGTTTAAGCATGAAGTTTAACCACTAGGTTTATTAAT
The DNA here is from genome assembly GCA_963921925.1 of Sphagnum tenellum. Lineage (NCBI taxonomy): Eukaryota > Viridiplantae > Streptophyta > Sphagnopsida > Sphagnales > Sphagnaceae > Sphagnum > Sphagnum tenellum. The sequence continues at coordinate 1,855,144 of OY998153.1, forward strand.
TAGGTTTAACTAGGTTTATTAACTAGATTTAATCACTAAATTTATCCACTAGGTTTAGTCATTAAATCTAACCACTAGGTTTAGCCCTGAAATTTAGCCATTAGGTCTAGCTAATATGTTTAGCCAAGGTTTTATCATTATGTTTAGCCACTAGATGTAACCATTAAGTTTAAGCATGAAGTTTAGCTTTCAAGTCTATAAATTAGGTTTAGTTATGTTTAGCCAAGGTTTAACCATTATGTTTGGTCACTCAATTTAATCATTAGGTTTAGCTAGGGTTTAGCTATGAAGTTTATCCATTAGGTTTAGACACTATGTTTAGTTTTAGTCATTATATTTAACCATTAAATTTAATCATTGGGTTAACCAAATTTTAACTATGAAACTTAATTAGCTATTAGGTTTATCAATTAGGTTTAGTCATTATATTTAACCATTAAATGTAATCACTAAATTTAACCAAAGTTAAACCATTATATTTAGCCACCACATTAAGCCATTAAGTTTAACCACTTGATTTAATCATTATATTTAACTATTAATTGTCACCTACATTTAGCCACTATGTTTAGTGATGTGAAATGAAAAACTTAACAAAAGTTGAACACCTTTGATGGTGTAGTCCATTAATAAGGACTTGGTTTATCATTGTGGATCTTTGGGGTTCCATCCTACACAAAAAAAATTGAAGACCCAAAAAATGATAAGAAAAAGAATTGAAAATTCTTGAACTTCAAAATACTAAAACGAAAAAACCTTCAAAATTCACAAAATGACAAGAAGAAAATTAAAGACCCCCAAAAAAAAATTAAAAAAAAAATAAAATGCCCTAAAGTTCACAAAATGAAATCCAAAGACCCCCAAACTTCACACCAAAAAATAAATAAAAAACCAAATTGCCCAAAGTTGAAAACACAAATTTGAAGACCCTAAACTGCCCAAAGTTAACAAAAACTTGAAGAAAACAAAATGGAGGACTTTGAAAGTCGATAAAAGAAGAACTAAAAAACCCTAAGTTCACAAAAACAAAGATAAAAGCCTTAAGCTCACCAAAAAAATTTTGTAAAGATTTAATGGAATAAGGTTTATACAAATACGAAATAATATACTTAAGTGACATTTTTTTCACCATCAATGGGGCCAATTTATGTGAAAGAGAATTTCACAATAGGTCCCTTCAAATTAAATGTTTTTTCACAACCTATGGGGGTCACTTAAGTGAATGTTTTTTTTGGCCTACTAATGGGGTAACTTTAATGATTTTTTTTTGTTTTTGCCGCCAATGAACTTGAAATGTTTTTTCACAACCTATGGGGGTCACTGAAGTGAATGTTTTTTTGCCTCCAATGGGGTAACTCTAATGATTTATTTTTTTGTTTTTGCTGGCAATGGTGGGTTGCTTCAAGCATTTTTTTATTTTTTTTCCATTCCCAATGGGGGTCACTTCAAGTGACATTTTTTTCACCATCAATGGGGGGTCATTTCAAATGATTTTTTTCTGCCACCAATGGGGACTCACTTCAAATGATTTTTTCCCCCACCCCCAATGGGGGGTCATTTCAAGTGACATTTTTTTCACCACCAAGGGGGGGTCATTTCAAATGATTTTTTTTCTACCACCAATGGGGGTTTGCTTCAAGTGATTTTTTCCCCCACCCCCAATGGAGGGTCAGTTCAAATAACGTATTTTTCACCACCAACGGGAGTTCAATTCAATGATTTTTTTTTTCACCCCTAGTGGAGGGTAGTTTCAAATGAATTTTTTTTCCGCTACCAATGGGGGTCATTTCAAGTGACTTTCTTTTTCACCTGCAATGAGGGGTCACTTCAAGTGATTTTTTTCGTCCCCCAAAAGTTTTATTTCTTTGCTTTTCTAGGATTTGACTTTTTCTCCTTTCCTAGTGTTAGGGTCATAATTTAGGGTTTTTTGTTATTATGGCTACCCAAGGTTTTATTTAATTCCTTTGTAGTTGCATAGGGTTCTTTAATGAGTTGTATTATAATCTACGATGATCAAATGATTTTTGTTGGAAATTGTGACCTATTGAAAGATAATGGGTCTTAAATAATGTTCGTGAAGTCTCTTTACAAACTCATTTTTATGTTTTCAGTTGTATTGTGTTCAAGTAGAGTTTTTGTTTTGAGATCATTAAACTGTAAACAAAAAGAAAGGAGCGCCCAGAACACCCACAGGTATCCCTAGGTTCTATGACATTCACTCCAGGTTACGAATTCTCTACTGTTTCCCTGACTTGTTACAACTCAAGGATTACTGTGCAGAACCACACAATGCAACTTCCGATCACACAGATGGTGCGGCCAAACCTCATGTCTCACAACACAATAAACGATTCGGCCTGTGACCTCAGATTGAACCTCTACAATGCACCTGCATAGCCAGACATTACGGACAGACACCAATCGACTTCACAAATCAACTTCTTGTCGTTTATTTCACAGAAGACACTCCGACAGCACAAGCTTCCAGACCTTTGCCATCATCTAATCTGTCCAACTATTCCTAGATCAGAAGCTGGAACATGTCAGCTGCTAATCGCAGCGGAAGAGAAAACTAGCAATCCAACTCCAAAATGCTCACTAAGCTCCTGCCTATCTTGCTTCCCACTCAATACTTCCTTCACAAAAATCAGCCAGGATACTGCCGACCTGAAGCTCCTGCAGCTTCTACTCCCTCTGTCTACCCTCTGTCCTTATCCTTCTCTGCCTTCCCAAAACTTGCATCAGCTCCTACTTATCTTCCTTCCAACCGTTGCTGGCTTCCTCCTGAAGCTTGCTTCGTCCTCGCATTCTTCACCCAGATCACTTGCCTCCATCCCTCATCAATAAGGCGTCGCAAATCCTCATCAATCTCGCCGCCAAACACCCATGCATCCCATGCAAAGAAGATCTCCCCCAGCACTAAAGAGACTGAAATCCGCCGTCACTAATTATCAGAGGCGGCCAAACAGTTCTCATGTTCACACAGACAGCCCAGCCATAGAGTCTTCTGCACGGTCACCCAATGTCCGGCTACAAAACGTTGATTTGGTAAGGTCCAAATGGCAAAAAAAGATGAATGCTTGGTTCTTTTAATGAAAGACACTGATCATACAGTTTGCAATGTTGTTTTTGAACGTTTGGTGTATACCAACTTGTCAATTTCATGTACATCTCCTTTTAAAAATTATGGCTTTTTCATATCTTGATGTGAATGTCATTAATACTATGGGTACCACCACAATCACCATCAGCATTAATAGAGGTTTGGGTAAGTCTACAATATAATGAGCCATTGCAAGTGTAACCATTCTTGAATAACACACTTGTCAATTTTTAGCTTCACTTAGGATTAATGTTTTTCATATAGTTTACATACTGTGATGTAATATATATTAAGAAATGACATAAAAAATGAGTCAATTATATCAACATTTGAAGATGAAAAAGATATAATTAAACACTTGTAACCAGTCTTGAGGTCTTGAATAAGTCACATAAAAATGATCAAAATTAATCTAAATTTGTTTGGAAAATTTTCATATTTATGTAAATTGAATAATTATTAGAATTTACATGGCTTTGGATCATCATTGGAATTGATCTATAAATAAATTATAAAATCCAGAATATGCAATTTTCTTTCCAATAACCCTTGGATAAATATAAAGATAGGTTGTAAAAATCTAAGAAACTAAATTTTATTATAAGAATATATTGTATAAGTCAAATATGTGATTAAACAATAAATTTTGTGCATGGTTACATGCCATTTCAATTTCCAATTTCAAGTCCTTGTCCTTTAGAAAGGAATAAAAGAGTTGGGTGTGGCTCATTATATTGTGGACTTGTTTGTTTGATCAAAACAAATGATGAAATCATAAAAAAAAGGTTTCTTACAATTATAAATTTTTATGTGGAGGTTAAAACAGATTATGACAAAGGAGATTCTGATTGGACAATTGAACTTTCCACAACCACAAAAGTGACAACTATTCCAACATTTGATCCTCATTTAAAGTTGCATTTTCTACCAAAAGACACCATTCATAGTTTTTCCCACCACATGTTTTAATCATTTGCTACAATTGCCATTCTTTTTGTTATTATTGGAGTGCATGGTGAGATTGATAACAAGTTTCAACAATTGGTTGTTAATGGGACAATCCAAAAGACAATCAAATTGTAAGTTTTTGAAAATCAAAATTTTTATAAAACATTGTTTTGGGTTTTTTCCAACTTGAACTCATAGTGCATTTTTTTAGTTGTAGGTGAGTTTTGCTACCTCATTTCATGCTGAGTTCCATGATTTGGTAGAACAATTTCAGAAAAGAATACTTATATTTTGCATTGTGTAAAATATTGCTTGTAACAAAAAGGACAATGTGCATTTGTTCATCATTGCTTTGTCCATCATTGTTCTAATGCTATTAATTTCATTACAAAAAAATTTGAAAAAGGTTTTGAATCGCCATATCAAACTTGATTGTGCCATAACTTGCAAGGTTAGTTTCATTTATTCTTTTTCATTATTCTACAATGTTAGATTCCAATGCAAATTGTTAGATTTTAATATGTTAGAGTTGATACATTTTAATTTGTTATAACTTTCTTACATTCTAATTTGATTTGAAATATTAAACTTTTACCAAAAGTTGACAAAAACATCCACATTTTCGATACTTACCACCATACCAACATATACCTCACTATTATCTTTGTTAAATAGGGGTTTTTTTTCCCCCTTTTTTTTATTTTCCAATATTCTATTATCTTGCCCAAAAACTATACCACTAGTAAAATTCAAAAATATCGATGATAATATGCACCCATAAAAACAAAAATCTGAAGTATCACATGAAAATGTGATTGAAAAACCTAAACATTTCCATTGGAAACCTATGCACAATGAACAATTAAAGAAATTTAATGACTACATTTCCATCTTCCACTTTAAAAGATGTAGTAAACAAATTTCTTGTATATCAACAATTCCATTTTAGAATTGAGATTGACTCAAGTATATTTTCATTTACGTCACCTTCACAAAAAAAAATTAAAATTAAAAAGAAATAAAATTGTTGTTTAAACAATATAGAAATATCAATAAACACAAACGTTGGCCGTAATGGCATTCCAGAAGCACATTCTTTTGAACAACCATGACATGAAAATCCATAATTTGACATATGAACATGCAATAACCTTATGGAAGCATTGCACATTAATCAACCATCTTCAACTATCAATGTTCATAATACATTGAGTTTAGAATGCATTGACTTCAAATATAATACATGAAATTATTTTGACAACATTGGAAAAGCCTTCACCTCATCATGATAAATATTTTCAACAATTATTGGATACCCCCATCGATCCATGTGTGCATTGTCATCAATTGTGCTTCACAAAAAAAAACCAAGAATAATATTAAAATCCATGATTCAAAAATATTTTTTACATGTTCCATCTCAAAAAAAAAATCTATTATTGTGTAAAACTTGTTATTCTTTTTTTAATAAAAATAAAGCACCAAAACTTTAATACCTACAAATATTAAATTGACCAATGACATAGATATCTAAAAACAATTTAATGAATTAGAAGAACAATTAGTATCATTTTATTTAACATTTGTTCAAATTTAACAACTTTAAGGTTATGGACAATAAAACATAAAAGGAAGCATTATAAATATTCCATCTAATATCGATTCTACCCAATCAATATTACTAAATCTTCCTCATGATGAAACAACAATTGGTCTATTATTAAAAAGATGAATGGAATATAAATCACTATATTTAACAAGTAATGTTCATTTGAACCCCATTATGTTGGCATTACATGATCTTCTCAACACACCATTATATGATTTAAATTTTGGAATAACAATTCATCCAAAAATGTCTTAATATATTCACATTATCAATGCAAACCAATACTAATGTTTTTTGTGACATAGGTGATGATGAATCATGTGACCATAATAATGAAAATAGATTTGAAGAAGAACAAAAAGACATATTATTAGATACAATGGTGTAAAACACGTTATCTTCCAAACAAATCTATGATTATTTTGAAAATGTTATAACTATGGCACCAAGCTAAGATTTTAAATCATTGGGCCTTTTCAAGATTCCCATTTTGAAGAATTGAACTTTCCAACATTGTTTTTTGGATAACCTTGTAGCAACCAAGGAACAAGAATGTTTTATCAAATGATTGTTCAATGGGAACTTTTACATAAAAAATCATAATTTTGTCACACATATACCAAATTTTTTTTAATGATGTTATTAAAGTATTGATTCATTCTATTATTTCATCATCTTGGGTTTGCATATGTAATAAAAAACTCCTTGGACATCAACTTCAAGCATGTAATGTCATAAAAAAAACAAATTTGGATGTTATTTTACATTTTAATTTTGGATATATGGATCTTTTAAGACTATGTATTTCACTTGATTATTTAAGTTGATTAAGGAAAGATGTTTTTGTAATGATTAAACAATTAGGTCCACCAACTTTTTTGTTACATTTATCAATGCTGAAAGTAAATGACTATTTTTATTAAAAATTTTATATGACTTAAATAATTACAAATTAGGACTTAACATTCCTTTTGACAAATTAGAACTCAAACATGTTATAGACCTTATACAATGTGATCCTATTATATGTGTACGGTCTTACGATCATCATATGAGTTTTTTTCATACATTTGTATGAAAGATAATTCCATTTTTGGGGCATTTATATTAGATTTTTTCTTTGCTACGAAATCATGAAAGTCAACATGATCACGAACTTTTATGGGTTACAAATGCACCACTTTATGGTTTGGAATCAAACAATGCAATTGAAAATTTTGTGAAAAAAATAATATCATGTGATAATAATAAATTAACACCCAATCTTCATGAAGCTCAAACACATCGCTACAAAAAGACTTGTAGGAAGAAAAGTCAAGCCATTTGTCAATTTATTTCCATGGCCTGTGGAAAAAACACAAATTCTTGAACCATTTCTAATGGAATTTTTAACCCTTTCAAAAAGGGTTCATTTAAATGAAATGAACAAAAACAATTTGATGAACTTAATAAAATTGAATTATAAACAATATTTATGTCATTTAACACATTACTAAAATTGCTTTTTATAGATAAAAAAACACACATCAATGCATTACAAGTAAAATTTAAAACACCCACATTTACAAAGATTATGTGAAGATATATGAACAAATCTCTTTGGTATTGATGTTGGAAATTTTTGGCAAACAAACACAAATGTTCAATTCATACTTGACCTTTATGTTGAAGTTAGTTATTGCACACTTTATCTAGCAAAAACAAATTTAAATGAAAAAAAATGATTTTTTATTAGCTATAATGCAAACTAATTTGAAACATATATTTGCATTCAAAAGATGGGAAATGCTTTTTTTAATGTTCAACAAATCATCACAAATTTATAGGCTTCATGGGTTCGTTCCAAATTCATGCAAATTTGTTATTTCATGGGTTTGTATTATTTAAACACAAATGTCATGCATGATTCAAACATAGAAGTCATGTGCATGACTTTATTGTGTAAATAACACAAATAAACATATAACATCTTTGTTTAAACAATACGAACAGGCATATGACATTTGTGTATAAACAATGCACATGACATTGATATTCAAACAATACAAGTAGATGAATGACATTCGTGTTTATTTCATATGAACCTATGAAAAGCAAATTTCAGACAACTATTATTGCCAAATTGTGACCCATGAAGTTTGTGATGATGTTAACACAATTAGTTCCATATATTATGTTGTTTATACCATTGTAACATGCATATAGAACATTTAATTCATTAATACATCCCCACTACAAGAACGTACATTTGTATTAAAAAATGTTGCATCATTAAAAACACTCCTTTTGGACTTTATAGATATTATGTGTTCATCGATCATTGATAAATACATCAAAAGACCTATTTATTTATCATTTTTTTATTGAATTTGTTGCAAATTATGACATTGTAAATCTTAGGAGAAAAAACAAATCTCATATAATTCATTATGTGCATTATAACGTACATCAAAACCCATAAAATTACTATAGAGAAAAATTATTATTGTTTATTCCTTTCTTTGATAATGAACATACTTTCAAAGGTGACCATTCCACATGGAATGCGGCATATAACATGTATGAAATAAAAATCAATTTATTATATATATATAATTTTGATAATAATAATGCATACACAACAAATTGGGAAAACATAGAATCACAAGCTTTTGAATCAACAACAAAAGATGACACTAACATATGAATGGATAAATTTCCTAATGCAAATATTGGGTTTTCATCACAAAATATTATTAATTGTATTGGAGTGGAACCATATAACATTTGTATTAAATATATTGTTAACCCATGTATAAGTGTCTCCATTATTTTTCATTCAACGAATATTGATGCACAAGACCAAATTATGCTTACCCATGAATTCCATAATTCATTATTTCAAAAAATGAATAATGAACAACATTTTATATTTGATGATGTCATGTATAAAAATAATAAATCCAAATGAACCAATTCATTTATTCAATACTAAAGGTGTTTGTATAAGTAAAACTTTCACATTAATATTTTTAATTCAAGCTTTGATACATTTTTACAATAAACAACGCCAATCAAACCCTTGAAAAAGAAAGCTTTGCTCATGGCATATAACATAAAAACAACATTTCATTATTAGAAATCCTATTGTTTGCAATTCGTCCCAGTGCGACTACATGCAACCGAATGTCACCTATGACCATAAATGGTTGCCTATGTAACTACTTTTCAAATTTGGATGAAGTTTGGTCTTCTTTTCACCTAGGTTGTGACTATGACCTATTTCATTTTTAAATTGTATTATTTTTTATAATGTCTTTGTAGCTTTTACAATATTATATATACATTTAGTTGCAAATGTAATTAAGATAATCACATGCTAATTGTATAAGGTATTTAGGCTACTTAGCAAGGACATACCTAGATATATACCTACCTACCTACCTACTATAAACTTAGGCCACATGGTAATTAGCCTAGGTTTGGTGACATGTGGCATGTTTACATTTACATGAAGAAGTCTTGTAACCTAAAAATAGTGTCATCTATTTTTTCAGTGGATGAAGGATACAAACCCTAACCTAAATTGGTGACTCAATTGTTGGCGGTGCAGTATTTCAATGACGCTGAACATCAACTTCTAATGTGTTTTGTGTTTTTTGTGTGTTTTGTTGTTTTGCAGGTAATGGAGGGAGCTTAGTGAGTTAGCTGCAAAGATGAACCGCAATCTCAATTGCTCAATGAAAATTCTTAAGGAACTTGGTCAATGATGTTTTTGCGAGGAAATTAGTTAAGGAGGATTACAAGGGCTTTTGGCTGAAAAAGAAAAGTTAAGTTGCTAAGATTTATGAAGGGGATATAGATGTGTTGGGTTTGCAATTTTATGGGGCAGATAAAAACAAATGTGGATTAGAGAAAAGGGATCGAAAGAATTCCTAACGCTTAAAAACTTCTATTGCGTTGAGTATGGCAAGAAAAATGTTTAAAGATTGGACGTGTGTTTTTCATAAGGACCAATACAAGGAAGAGGATGAATGTGTCTAGGATTTTTGGGTGGTTGTATGGCAGTTCATGTTTAATGTTCTTTTGGCGGGGAAGTTTGAACTAAATGTGCAACGTGTTTTGTCCTAAGAAGAGTACCTATTACATTGTGGGAGCTTCAAAGGTTTTGGGACCAAATGGATTTTGGGGAGTAGAATTGATTGCACTCGTAGACCCTACTATGAATCTTTGTTCAATTTTTGAGACAAAACCATGCTTAAGTAATAGAGTTGATTTCTGTGAGGATTACGTTGTTTGGTATGAACTATATTCTCACATAAAACAACCTATTGACCCTAGAGAAGAAAGCAAAATGAGCGACTAATCCTTTGTGGTCCATAACATTTGAACGCTTGAATTTAGGTGTCTATAAGAATCTTGAGGAAGCAACAATGTTTGAAGTTGATTCAATCCATTTCAATAAAAGTTGTAGAGATAATCTACACTCTATTTATTTCAAGCAATTAGGATGTGCACATTGCTGAAAGCATCCCCCTTTCTTTTGGTATCAAAGTAAAAGATCCTAGAAGACCAGTGCATATGAGACTATAGGAGTATTCGGAAGATGAAATGTTTTGGAATACAAAATGTTTGATACCAGTGATGAGCAATTTGTTACAGAGAGTCAAAAAGCTTAAAAGGAACATATTATTGTTGGATTTAATTTTCCCAAAACTCAAATAGCACCATGAATAGGAACACTAATTATGCGTTAGTTGCGATTTGGTGTTATTGCCATTGTAGGAGTAAGTCCTAATGAAGCACAATCTGGAGATATTGCCATTGAACTAATGCATAATGGATTCTATATGAGGGCGCAAATCTAATTGAAGATGCAAGATGGAGTAGGAGGATGGGTTTCAAGCACGAAATTCTAACAACAATATCACTTACCCTCCTACATTACATAGAGTGACAACGCACTACTCTAAGAAATAGAAACAAGTGTCGCGATTAGGTGACGTGTGGATTCCTCTCTCTCCTATTTCACCAAATCATTTCATCAAATTTTTCAGTCCTGGAGTGGAGGATTTGCTTCTGGCTGGATACTAAATACTAAGGGTGGAAAACTCTAGACTGAAGACTCGACTAATAAGTTAGAGAACATTCAATGATGAGCATTTCAACATTCGATGGCAAATGGATTTTGTAGATGAGCAAATTTTCATTCTCTTACCATCTGAAGTTGTGAATTTAAACTTAGTAGCAAAAGGAAGATAGGCTGATTTTATTTCTTGATGAAAATGTAATCTTGATGAACCATGCCAATCCAATGAATGGTGGCATATAACCCTGATTTAAATTACAAGCCACAGCATACAATTGGGCATTACTACGTGAAGAGTTAGGATTATGAAGAGAATAAATTGGTTCCTTCATTTCAAGATTTTACTAGGTTGTTGCCACAAAGTTGTTTTATTTTGATCATGACTGCATGAGACGACAAACATAAGCCAATAACTTTAATGTTCTGTTCTCAAGCATCAATTTAGATGGGACTTGATTAACACCAATAGAGTATCACTAGAAGTAGAAAGACAAGAAGTAATGCAAGTCATAACATTTGACCTAGAAATAATCAAAGAAAGGAAGGAATGTAAAACAGTACCCCTAAAAGAATATTGGCAATAGGAAAATTCTTGTTTAGTAAGGTTCAAAATAACGAATCCTCAAGAGATGGATGAGTTGTTATGGGGATGTGATCATGAAGACATCATGATTGGGCTGAGAGGTTGACAATGTCGACAAAAGTTTGAGATTTGAATGCTCACAAATTGTTTAAGATTACCAAATTGAACTTAAGAGGTAGAGCCAAATAATGGTTCAAAAATTTGAATCTTGCATCTATTGACTGGGCAAAATTACGTGCATGGATAGTACAAAAATATGGCAATGTTGATGCTGATGACATCCAAATCAAACTAGATGCCATCAAGCATGAAGGAAGAATAAGATGAAACCATGTCTCGAAAATCCAACCTATTGATCGTCAACTTCATGTTTTGAATGAGACTTTCGTTAATTTCTTTGGGAAGGGAACTAATGGCAAGGCTAGACCCAATTCAACTTTTCCTATTAACACTAATAATCGTTGTCAATTATGCTAGTCAAAGAACATATTGCTTCAACATGCCCTAAATTTACAAACACAAGGCCAAAATGTGCCAAGTGCGTAGGTGGGCATAAAACTAACAATTGTGGTTTGAAATGTTCTTTATGTCTTAGATTAGGGCATATGGAATAGAGGTGTTGGAAGAAAATTATAAAAGGTTTACCTACCACTACAAATTTCCTAGAAGTGTTGACGATGAAAAGGCCACTCTCGTAGAATTGAACCGTGTTTGTGGAGATGACCAGCATGTATTTTCTGGGGTGAAAATCCCAAAAAGAAGATTGCCCAGTAAAATCCAACAAAAGAACAAGAGGAAATAATTGCGGAAGATGAACGAAGAGGAAAAAACTTGGAATCTAAAGCAATTGTGAAGTCAAAAATTCTTTCTCATTTCATCAAAGGAAAGTTTTTTTAACTCACATGGAGACCATTCTTATCATTCCAGGAAAAATAGAATATTTGGAAGGTTTGGTTAAACTAATTAGAAGGAGAAAGGATGCAGAAGGTTAGAGAAATTAGGTAGATGTTGTCCATTCAACCTCTGCAATACAAAGGGTTACTGTCAACAAAACTCATTGCAACAAAACATTGCATCGGTTGTTGAGATAAATCAAGCAATGATTGAAGGGTTGGTAGATATTGGGGCATCTATGTCAGTCATGGCAACTAGTGTGGTTAACGAACTTGGCAAAATTCATTTGGCGGCTGGCCATGAAACGTATAAAATGACCTCTGGTATAGTAACTCAAGCACTAAGGAGAATTGCTAAACTTCCAGTGGAGGTGGGAGGAATCATATGTCAAATGATTTTTGTCATGGTGGACATTAGCAACTATGATTTGCTCCTTGGACTGGATTTCCTCATGAAGATAAAAGCAATTGTGGATGTGGAAAAGGGCATCACAGGTTCGCAACGGACCTTGAATGGAAATGGAAGTACTACCACTAAATGTAGTGAATATGCTATAGGTGCTCAAAGGGTCTGAAGAAGATAAATGCAATGTACCTAATGAACTATTCAACAGGAAGATGGGACAATTGTAGATAAAAGACTAGACTGTTCTATTGGGTGCAATGGACTCTGAGAAATTCAATGATGAATCTTCTTCTAAGGAAAAGACAACAAAATCTAAAGGAAGGATAGAAGATGACCCACAACAGATCATGTTGAATCTAGAAAATGAAATTGAAGAATTGAAGGATCATGGGTTGGATTTTATCATAGAGAGGGAAATACCTATGCAGATTTTGAATTTGATATTGTAAGAGCAACATCAGAACATTCTTGAGGGATTGTTTTTTGAAGATGATGATTATGCTAACCAAATCAAGTATGCAGCTATAGAAGAGGATGTTTGGATGAAACAAAGATTGGGAAAAGGCATTGAACCTAGTGTACATTTGTATCCAGTTCAGATAATTGATGATCTGGTTGAAGAGGATAATAGGTGGAACCAGATCAAGAATAGGCTAAGACTTGATGAATCTTTGAATGAAACAACAGAAGCAGTTGTGGGATCTTCTGAAGGAATTTTAGAAAGTGTTTGCCTGGCATAAAGGAGAATTGGGGCAATGTTCTATGGGAGAACATACCATTGATACTCAAGGCCTACCTCCATGTCGTATGACTCCTGGATGGCTGTCCTTTTGGGAGGAAGCTGAAATCAATAGGTAAACATAAGCTTTGGTTGATTTGGGGAAGGTGCGCGAGAGTGCATTAAAACGCTTGTAGAGTAACTTTGCCAATGAAAAAAGATGGAAGCTGAAGATTTTGTGGAGACTACCGCCCATTCAATCATCAAACAAGGAAGGACTCTTTTCCCATGCCCCTGATTGAAGATGTTTTGAATCAATTAGGGCATTTTGAGTGGTTTTCAGCCCTTGATTTGTAATCAAGATTTTGGCAGATCTCGATGGTTCCTAATGATGTTAAAAAAACAACAATGATCACTAAATCAAGACTCTATGAGTGGAATGTTATGCCATTCGGACTTTAAAAATGCCACTAGTACATTTTCACGGACCATGGTTAACATATTCAAGTAATGGATTAATTAATTTGTGAAGTTGTTTGTTGATGACGTCAATGTACATAATGGAACTTGGGACGAACATTTAGGTCACATCAGACTAATTTTTCAAAAATTGAAAGGGGTTAATTTTAAGTTGAATCCTAACAAATGTTGTTTTGGTTCCAAAAACATTACATTCTTGGGACATATTGTGGACGATGTTGGGTCTCAACCTGATCCCACGAAGATAGCAAGAGTCTAGCATTTTCCCACACCCAAGACAACCACAAATGTTAAGGCATTTCTGGGACTGACGAGGTATTATAGGAGATTCATTACTAGGTATGCCAAGATTGCGGAACCTCTGTTTGCATTAACAAAGAAAGATTGTAAGTTTTTTTGGACGCCCATATGCCATTCAGCTTTCACTGCATTGAAAAAAAGGCTTATGGAAGCACCTATTTTGGTCAGACCAGATTTCAACAAGCCATTCATCCTGGATGTTGATTAGTCTATAAAGGGTGTTGGAATTATTTTGTCACAAAAAGCTAGAAGGCAGGAACAAGTCATTGCTTATGCCAGCAAGGGCTTATCTCTAGTCCAAAGATGTTTTCATCCCATGGAAGGAGAGTGTTATGCTCTCATTTGGGGTATCATGTACTTCAAGCAATATTTTTACCAAACCCGTTTTCTGTTGCGAACAGATCATAAACCTTTGGAGTGATTGGCCATTGTTTTAGATGCCTATGGTAGGCGAGGCCATTGGATTGCAATGTTGCAAGATTTTCAGTTCAAAATTATTCACCAAGCAAGAAGCAAATACTTGAATGTTGATGCTTTGAGTCGAAATCATATTGGTTCTCCAGAAAAAGATGAAGATTTTGGAAGTGATGTGATGGAGCAAGAAGAGAAACTAGGAATCACACCCATGTTTGCAATGAGCTATGCTACCAATGAAGCTAGCATCATTCTATTTACCTTACAACCCGTTGGACTAGCAGAAAATGATGCTAAAGAACATGACCTTGTTGATGACTATGGCAGACCAAGTACAGATTTGTTTTCAAAGGAAGGACTGGCTCAAATGGATCAGCTGGAGTATAGAAGAATGGTGGTTGAAGCGCAATCATGGTGGATGTAACTAAAAATAGACAGAAGGGAAAAAATGCGGAAACATAGGAACAAAATGTAGATGACCAATCAAAATAGATGGTTATATGGGAAGACGGTGTGTCAATTGCATTGCATTACTAATTGGAGGACATTTAGAAGCAGAGTTTGATAACACTACCAACATAAACAGGGTTAAGAAATGGATGATGAGGTATCATTGGTCAGAGAATACCTTGTTTTTTCAAAACTTGGTTGTACCTAGGCCTGCCAAATGTAGAATGTTGATTGAGAAGATACATGAAGAAATTGGCCATTTTGGGGCAACACAAACACTTGTTGAGGTGAAGAAGAAGGTCTTTTGGCATGACAGAACTGAGGCTATCAAGAAAATCATTAGGGTTTGAGAAAAGTGTCAATTAGCCAAACAAACTAGAAATATGAAATCTAGCATCGAGGAGATGAAAAGTATTCCCATATGCAATTTGTTTTATCATGTTGCACTGGACACTATTGACCCATTGCTAGAAACAACCAATGGCAATAAGTATGTGTTTGTTGCCATTGACCATTACTTTAAATGGTGTAAAGCACGGCCTATGAAGGAACATGATGTTCACACTACTGTTAAGTTTCTAGAGGATGAAGTCATTTGTAGGTATGGAGTGCCTAAGTACATTTTAACAAATAATGGCAATGAGTGGATGAAGGAATTTGCTAAGATTTGTTAGAATTATGGCATCACACATCAATTTATAACCCCTACCTAGCCTCAGTGCAACGATATGGTGGAACGTTTGATAAAGATGACCAAACATGGGCTCACAATTATGGCTGCTACCAACATACAGGATTTGGATGTATTCCCTACCAAGACTACTCTTTGGATACCGATGTGGCATCCAAGTTAGCACAAAATATTCTCCTTTCATGGTGCTCACTGGTCGTACACCAATTGCAAGGTTCACTATTGACAACAACCTCAATGGTTTGTGTGATGTGTTTGATGAATAGGTAAATCTCGAAGTTATAACAAAACAAATGATTCTTAAAATGTGGCTGATTGCAAGTGTGCATAAAACTCTGTTAGAAAATGTGGAGCATGCACAGAAGAGACAAAGGAAGGTGTATGCAACTAGAAAAGGGTTGCAAACCTTTGAAAGCTTCATAGAAAATGCCAAAATCAAGATGCGCCGACTTGGAAAGAAGAGATCATTGTTTAGTATTTGGGAAGGACCATACTTCTTTGTTGATACAAAGATGGCAAGGGATTTCAAAAACAAGATCATGGCAGCAGAATTTATATTTTTAAAGATCTCAAAGCACAGTGTTAGGAGCAGTCAAAGAGGGATATGCAAGTGTTTCTGTCTGTAGGTTAATGCCTAATCTATGAGGACATAGTTTTTTTTGGGAGTGGTGACACTTGTAACCTAAAAACCATGTCATCTATTTTTTATGTGGATGAAGGATATAAACCTTAACCTAAATTGGTGGCTGAACTATTGGTGGCACAATATTTCAATGGCGCCGAACATCAACTTCTAATGTGTATTCTGTTTTTGGTGTGTTTTGTTATTTTGCATGTAATTACAAAAGGAGCTTGATGAGTTAGCTGCAAAAATGGACCTCAATCTCAGCTAGTCAATGAGAATTCTTAAAGAGCTTGGTCAGTGATGTTTTTGCGAGGAGGATTATAAAGGCTTTTGGCTACAAAAAAAAAAGTTGCTAGGATTTTTTAAATGGATATAGATGTGTTGATTTGCATTTTTACGAGGTAGATAAAAATAGATTTGGATTGAAGAGAAGGGATCGAAAGAATTCCTGATGCTTAAAAACTTCCGTTGCGTTGAGTATGGCAAGAAAAATGTTTAAAAATTGGACGTGTGTTTTTCATAGGGACCAATACAAGGGAGAGGATGAGCATATCTAAGATTTCTGGGTGGTTTTGTGGCATTACTTGATGTTCTTTGGCCAGGGAAGTTTGAACTAAATGTGGAACGTGTTTTGTCCTGAAAAGAGTACCTACTACATTGTGGGAGCTTTAAAGGTTTTGAGACCGAACAGATTTTGGGGAGTAGAACTGATCGCACTCATAGACCCTACTCTGAATTTTTGTTCAATTTTTGAGACAGAAACATGCTTAAGTAATAAGGTTGATTTTTGTGGGGATTATGTTGTTCGGTATGAGTTGTATTTTCACGTAAAACAACTTGTTGATCTTAGAAAGGAAATCAAAATGAGCGACTGATCCCTTATGGTCCATAACATTTGAATGTTTGAATTTATGTGTCTATAAGAATCTTGAGGAAGCAGCAATGTTTGAAGTTGACTCATTCCATTTCAATAAAAGTTGTAAAAATATTTTGCACTTTATTTATTTCAAGCAACTAGGGAGGTGCGCACTGCTAAAAGCATCCCCCTTTCTTTCGGTGACAATACTACAACTATGTACAATACATATTGTGTTCAATTATAATTTTACATGATCTAAGGTTACATCTTCTGTTATCTCTGATCCTAGTATAAGAAAACTATTTTTCTCTTAAAGCCATTTTAGACAAGGGTCCACAGACCCAAACCCAAGGACCAATTTAAAACAAATTGAACCTTGAATTGAACCCTTTTCTCATTGAATTTTTTTTTTTTTTTGAAGGTACAATTAGCGTGTCTAAAGGCTTAGGGTCCAATATATAAAATGTGTGTGATCTCTGTATGAAAGGATTAGGTTGACCTTTGGTCTTTTGTTTTTCTTTTTTTTCTTTTTATTCATAATTTTTTTCTTCTTTTAAGAAAAAAATATTTTATGTTTTTTTACATTTTTTTGGCAAAATCAAGCTCCATTTCTCTTCTTATAGCAATGCAGTGTAGTGTTTCATCATCCACCCAATTTTTTTCAACTTTTTCACCTTCTTCATTTATGTTTTTCATCACAATTGTATTTTTACTTGATGTTTTCTTTTTTGGAATAGGAATTGGTTTAAAGAACCTTTGTAAATCCAAATCCCCTTCCACTTGTGAAATGGCATTTCAATCTTCCACTTTCTACCTCACCTTCCAATTCACCTCCATTTTGTGCAGTTGGAAGGGTTGAAAATGCATTCCTTCTAGCAATCCCCTTGTGAAGATGCACAAAACTAGCCATGTCAACTCGTGAATTGGTCAAAAATGGGAGAGTTGATGTGCTTTCAACAATGTTTTCAATCCATAACATGTTTCCATTCTCATAGAATTTGAGCAACAAGTGTAAAAGAAAATAACGAAAATGAGCAAAAAACAAAAAAATTAACAACCTTAAACCCTAGCTTATACTTTGGTTTTCCAAAGCATGAGCTCTCCTTCAAGCTCTTTTCTTTCGTTTGGACCAATTGGTTTTCCTTCCAAAATGATGCCATGTTAACTAAATCACAATTTGATTTACCTTGGTCTTGGACTTGTGTCTAAAACACTTGGGACCAATTTAAAATTCTTGATTAATAGGAATGTTCAATTTCATTCGACCTTGCTCCTTGGACCCTTGGGGTGAAAGCATGGTTAGGTGACTCAAAAGTGGCATTTAAGAATTCATAATCTAACACTAACAATTTGTTTTGCAATTTTAACAATTATCAAACCATAAATCTTATAATGATCCCCTATGCTTTTTATCATAAATATCAATAAGCCAACCTTTGAATATCCTTAAATAATGTCATGTGATTGATCAAAAAATCCATGCAAAAGATTAAAAATTTTAAGTGTGAAATGGATTCTCAAGGATAAAAATTTACAACAATCACGTCATTTTTTTAAAAATTAAATAAAAAATATGTATATTAAGAAAGTTTCAATGTGCTTCATTAATAAATTCTTCATTTCATGATGCTTTCTTTTTAATTTTTATTTTGACACTACTTTGACATTTTTTTTGAGTCCATATATTTCATTTTTCATGTGTGACAAACATAGTGTTGTCATTTCAATAGTCCATTACAAGTCCATAATCTTTTTAGAATTTATCCAAAAAAATTATGATGATTCCCATTGAAGTTTATGACAACATGAATAATAAAAAATTTGACAATATTAATTTTGAATATGGCTTTAATTTTATATTTGTATGTAATCCAAAAACATTACAAGGGTGACAATTCAAACATTCCACCTATTCATGTTTTCACCCTTGTCTAAAATTGACCTTAGTATCTTTTTTTCTTTTTTTTCAAACTCAAATATCTTGAAATCATAGTTCCAATATGGTATTGGAGAGAAATTATGATGATAAGGGGGGAAAAAAACATGAAACACTAACATAATGTTTTAAATTCATATAAAACAATTCACTATGCAAATCTTCCATAAAGAATTTTAAATTTTCAAAATAAGTGAATCCAATACATATATTAAAACAATTGAATTTGATAAAGATAATAGTTGTAAATGGAAGAATTAAGAATGGATCCAATTACATAGATCATCAAAATTATTCAATGCACCTAAATCATGGCTCAAATACTTCCATATTCAAATAATATTCCAAAACTTGATGGCACGTATTTTCACATATTGAAACATAGCCTCACATTGTTGTCTAAAGCTAAAACGGTTTGGTTGATTGCCGAAGGAAAAGAAATCAAACTTATAACTACCACAATAGCATAGATTGTTGTTAATGTTATTGCTTTGCCTAGTGTAAGTCTAGGTAGCATTAGCAATTGGGATGAGAGAAACACAATCTCCCTAACTATGATAAAAAATTGTTTAGATAATAACATTGTTTTTCATATTCAATCCTATGTGACTACCCATGACACATGGGATGAATTTTTGAATCATGTAAGATGTTTTGATTAAAATGTACTTAAAGGATAAATTACATACTTTAAAAATGAAAGCGAACAAGATCATTACAAAACACATACATGTTTTTCAAACTTTACTTGAACAACTGTCAAATGATGAAATAGTATTGTTTCTAATGAGAAGTATGATTTTTAGATATAGAAATTTAACAAGTTCTTTGAAAAGGAAACCAAACATTACTCTACAATCTTTAATAATTGATTTAAGACAAGAAGAATCCTAATAAAAAGTCTTAATTCAAAGTAAGATAATATACTCTTTCTTTGGTGGGAAAAAGCTTTTGTTCTTAAAAAGAAAGCAATGGAAGCCTTTTCCATCAAATTAAAAAATGGATGGAGTTTTTCAAGTTTTGGTCCTAAAAGGAAAATTGATATTTTTTATTGCAAAAAGTTAGGACATGCAATAAAAGAATGCAAAGCAAGGCTTGTTGCTAAAGCCAATCCAAAGAAACAAAATAATATTTTTATCAGAGATAATAATTGTATGTTGCTACATTTGTTGCAAATGAAAAAAGTGACCTTAATTATTACAATTCATGGTTTTCTTTACTAGGTTTTTTAATTTTAAAATACCCAAAATAATAAACGTCAAAAAGACCATCATGTCAATTTGGACCCAATGTTGTGATTTGGACCCATTGTTGTGATTGGGTAACCAATTTAGACCTTATCATTTTGATTAACAAAGTAACTAATTATTTAACTAGTAAACAATGCACCATTTGATTGGGTCAAATTTATTCTTAAATTAAAATCATTATTTGAAATTTTATTATTTACATAACTAAGTAAATAGGTGAGTAAGTAGGTAGTAAAAAGGCACATAAGTAGGTAGGTGCTAACTTAGGCTAGGCTAACTAACCTAATTTAACCAAACCTCACCAAACTACCTTAGAACCTACTGACCAAGTAGCTCTCTAAACATGCACATAAAAAGTGGGCAGGCCATATTTACTTTTACATTTTCACACAACATGATCCACTTGGGTCATGTAGGATTCCATGAAGATTTTTCATTAACAAATGTTGGCTTTAGCCGTGGCCTAGATTTATCCCAATGTAAATCCAAATAGGAACATTATTAAGGCTCATAACTAAAAGTTCAAATTCATAGTTTGAATTATATACCAGATGTCACAATTTAGGATGCTTACATATGTAGAGAATCTATCATTCTTTAGAAACTAGTACAAACATAATACTTCAAAGCAAGGTTTACATCTCTTTATGATGCAAACCCTACTCTGAAATTATGAAACTTGATATCATAGTTCATACTTGAGTTTTAAAATAAGGTGTGCCTATGTCATATTAGGGTTTATAGCTCAGTTCATGACACCTAAACTCACATTTGTAAAAAATGGTTAATTTCTCACAATTCTAATAAAATTTAATTGGATCAATTCGATATTCAACTAAATTATCCATCCAATGTTCATTGATAGCATAGTTCAGTTCTCAATCTTAGTTCAATACTCATTTCAAACCTTAATTTGTTGTTTAATTCACTATTCATTTCAAAGCCCAATTTTCTTAAGTTCATTATTCAATGGAAAGTTCATTTTCTTTCACAGTTTATAGCTTAATTCAACTTTTGGTTCACTTGATTAGTTCCGTAGGCCATACCCTTTTTTCAAGCTTAGAAATAATGAAGATGACCATTCAATAAGAAGGTCTTAATTCAAAGTTCACCATGTTCCAATTCATGAATAATACCTCAAGCAGTCCACATGTTTTTTTAAAAAAAAATTGTTGTTTTTTAGGGTTTAAAGAAGTAGAGTATTAGGGATTAAGTCCATAGAAGTATATATAATGTTTATTGTCACAAATGTTTTTCCTATGGAATTGTTTATGGAGTGAGAAGGAGAAGGCCAAAAGACCTTAAGAGTTCTCAACACACCATAAGAGGAAAGTAAAAACTTCAAGGTAATAATTCTCCCTAACTGAATTTCCTTTTATTAATCCAAGTTTAAAAAAATAGGAGCTTGAGCTAGGATTCAAGCTCAACAATAATTGAGTTTGAATTCAAATTCGAGCTTGGATTCTAGGGGGATGTTGAGCTACTTTCAACATTGAAAGTAGTTTGGTTGTTTGAAATTGAAACCCCAAGCTCCATTAGAATTTAGGATGGAAATTAAAAGAGGAGTCAAGCTTGGGCCCGATCCAAAAATGGAGTCAAGCTCAAGCTTAATTCCTCTTTTTTTTTGCTACATTTGAACTACTATTGGTGCTGAAAGTAATTGGTTATAGTAAAAAAAAACCAAGCTTGGAATCAACTCCAAAAATGAAGCTAAGTGCAAGTTCAACTCCTCTTTTCTTACTACAATTGAACTACTCTTGGTGCTAAAAATAGCTCAATTACCAAAAAAATGGAGCCAAGCCCAAGTTCAACTCCTTTTTTTTGTTGTAACATAACTACTTTTAGAGCCAAGAATAGCTTTGCTACAACAAATAAAAAGTGAAGCAAAACTCTAGCTCAACTTAATTGTTGAAATTGAAGTTTAGATTGGTTCAATTGTTAAAGTTTAGTCCAAACTTGATTCCAACAATGGTCCTGAACCAAAGTTGAGCTCAATTTGTGTTCTTACCCAAGCTATTCCAAGCACTAAAAGCAGTTTGGGTTTGTGATGTAAGGATGAACATACCTTAAGCTTGGCTTCATTGTTGGGGTCAAGTACAAGTTTAGTTTTTTTTGTTTTGTGAATTGAAATATCCCCAATGTTGAGAGTAGCTCAACTTGATCTTAAAGTCTTGGCCAGAGGATTGGGACTCGCTTATTGAATGTCTACTTGTGTAAAATAATTTTCGCAAAGTTTTCCTAGTCACAAGGATCATGGAGACGCTTGAGATATTGAAAGTGCTAAAATAACATTGCAATTGTGATCAATTTTGTTTTCAAAATTATGGATTTGTTTCACTAACTTCTATATGGATTTGTAACATTGTGGATTTGTTTGGAAACTTATCAAGGGGTGGGACATGCATATATTATGTCCTTTGATAGGAATGTATAGGTGGTCCAAAACTAAACAAAATTCAATAGTGCTAAAGTCCTAAACAAACACAAAATGGCCGTCAAACAAAATTGGATGGTTGTACCGTTGTGCCGAATGATTTCAAAGTTCAATGTTCGGCCTATTCTAGAGATTAATGTTTTTAAGATGGAGCAAGCATTCTAGACAGGGTATCGAAAAAGGGACAAAATGTTTTATGTTTCAGTTCTAAATTGGAAGGGTTAAGAGGAATTTATGGATCAACACATGTCTTCTTGGAATTAACATTGGATCTCAAGTAATGAGAAATTTGAAAACTTTATGCATGTTGACCCTAATCTCAAGTCTTTGTCCAAGTGTATGTTTTTTATATGAGATGAAAATCACAAATTACAAACATGGTTGCCATATATCCATCATGTGCACAATGATGAACCTTCTTGGCACATCTACATGGTTTCTATAGTCTTGGATACCTCTCATAGGTTTTTTGAGTTATTCACTACCATGATGGACCTCAACAAATAAGTTTATGATGTTTTTCTACTTTCTTTCATCAAGTAAAAGATTTTTCCTCTAACTACATTTCTTTAACTCTCCAAGTTTGTTGAGGTGAACCATGTGAAACCCAACCTTCTTCATGAGTTTTTTTGCATCCAATCTATTGGGATTATCCCACTAGAATAATTCAAAGATGTACTTGCAATAGAAGTTTATAAAAAATATAGATCAAATTGCGCAAGACTTGGCATTCCTTCACCTTGAAAGCATTTTTTTAATACATCCATAAAGTCTAAAAATTTCCACATTCCATTGAATTCATATTCTTTCTAACTTCTATACTTTATTTCTTAATGTTTACTTTGCATTATTCTTGCAACATGAGATCTCCACAATCGGGGATGTCACAATCAAGCTCTATTATAAAAAGTTCCCCAACATTCAAAACAACTCATTAATGAAGCCCAGGGTTGGATGGAAAAAGTCATGGATGAAGTTAGGAAAGATCATTAGTTGGCCTTTTATAAACACTTGCTAATATGTGATTCATCCCTAAGTCTAAAGTTTTTAACGGAGATATAAATTCATTTTGATATATGAATTCAAAGCTCCAAATGCTGACTAAAAAGCTCCAAATGCTCACCTATTCTTGTGTTTTGGCCAAGCAAAAATTGTCTTGGCTCCAAATGTCAAATGAATTTATTATTTTGAAGGCAGCAAAAAAATTCCCCAAGTTTGGTTTTTCGAATTCAAATTAGATAAATGGTTGCATAAGGCAACCTTCTGACATTAGGTAGTCTACTTGTAGTTATTAGTTCTTGAATTATCACTTTTTTTTCAAGACTCTCCTTTTTTATGCGCTCTTGTTCTTGCAGCTTGAAATTTAGGCGCTTAAGTTGTTTGATGCAACAATCTCCAATTTTGGTGACTGTTAAACAAGTCTTGGATATGATCTCTCTTGAATCATATATCTAATAATAGAGGTTAGTAATATCGGGAACTTGCTTCTTCTAAGAGTTAAAACCTAAGGATATCTGAAAAAACAAATCTTGGGAACTATAATCTAAGAGCAAGGAGTTTGTCAAGCAAGTGTTGTACATATATTTCAACTTGTCTCCCTTTCCATTCCATCAAAAAACTTCATTCCATTCATAAATTACCTCCCATTATTTTCTAGGTGTGAACAATTTTCCATAGAATAATTGTGATCACCACATTGGGTTCCTTACTCTCAACACTTAAAGTATGAAAGTCGATGTTCATTTTTGTAAAATTCAATGTGAAGTTTGTATTTTTAGGTGGTATTCATGCCCATGTAGCTATTTTTATCATTTGTTGTTTTCCCAAGGTGACATGATTAAATCCCCAATGTCCTAAAGATCTAGCATGACCTCAAGACAAATAACACAATGTTTCACAAGGACCTACTCAAGGAATGGCCTCATTCTCATCTTTTTTAATGTGGTTGATACATCGATTATCCAAAAGACAATAACCCTTCCCTAAAGATTTCAATGAGGGAGAATATTGAACTAGCCTTCATGGAAAATCTTGCCAATTTTGCAAGAACTCAAGTTGAAAGTGGGAAGCGATAAAACCTTTCCAAGGGAAAAAGTAAGTTGAAGGAAAAAGGGATAGGAGTTATCTCCTTTGATGTACATCAAGAGGCTTTTGTTGATGTGCCTTTGCACTATACTATAAGTTTGGAGACCTTAAAAGATATCAGTAAAACAAGAAGGGTTACTCCGCCACTAATCCTTGCCACTCTTCATGTTAGAATCTGAAGCACACAACAAGGATCATTCCTCTAATTTACTCCATCCCACCCAAGTCCCATAGTTCTTCCCTCCACCATATTTTCTAGCTTTCAACACAAGGTCTTCCCATTTTCATGAATAAAAATTTCATTCCTCACTTTGTTCATCACAATTTTTGACTTAGGCTTTTATCAAAATTTGGGTATTTCTTATGATTCGTTATAACTATTTTAACTTGGGCTCCATGATTTGCACACTAACAATGATAATGAATTGATGAAAAAAACGACTTGATTTTGTGAAAATTAGTTTCCATTCAAATGGAAATATTGATAGATGTTGTATGCACTTTGAATTGAATTGTGTTTTAATAGAAGTGAATTAAATTTTTTTAAATTGAATTCAAATACATTGATTGAAATTTGAATTGAATTTCAAATGAACTATATTCAATTCAACAATTGGATTAAGATTTGATCAATTCAATTCAAATTCAATTGAAAAGAAATGGATGCAAATTGGTGGAGAAAATATTGAAAATCTGCTTGTGAACATGGTGTTGAAAAAAATTAAAAAGATACAAATCTAAAAAGACACATTTCCATGCATCTTTACTTGGGAATGGGCTAAATGAATCTTGAGCTTTAATTTAGTAGGACAAAATACTATAGGACCTTATGGTCATCCTATCTAAACCAACTCAAATAAATCGTCATCCACCCCAAACATGAAAAATTACATCCATCTGAAAATTTTCATTCTATGAACACTTGTCATCTCCACTTTGGCCAATGGCCAATGAGTGAGTCAAAATTTTATCCCCAAGTCCAAATCCTGCACAAATGCATAGGCTCTTCCCAATGGGCAGAGCCAATAATTCATCATCCCCTAGTACTAAATGTGGTGTATACCAACCTTTTTTTCAATTTCATTTTCATTTCTAGGCTTGTAATGGGCAACTTTGATATCCCAAAAAAAGTTCTAAAAACTTAGCAACCATACCCTTCATATAAGGTACACATGTTTTTGCACCACTTTAACATAGCTGTATTTGTTTTACACTTACACATCCTGCATTATACACTTTCGTTTACATGCATGTAAGCTTTATACACTTACAGAGTGTGAATAAATTCCACTAGTGGGTACCCGCGACCTTCGGTCACTGTGAGGCGCCCCTGCATTGTTTTCGCCATATTTTTTATTTTTTAAAATGCTATAGCCTGAGTAGGACCGTCATCATTTAATGCTAATTAGTGCTCAAGATCTTGGCCAATGGACCTACTTGAGAAATTTGCCCCAAAAACTTTTTAAAAAAAACCTTGATATTAACCAATGTGGGGAAAAGGGCGGTGGGGGGGTATTACATACCCGTCGGTTATGTGTATTTGAAAAATTCAGAACCATCAGTTCCGGGTATAATTAGCAAAATCAAATATGGGTATGGAAGAACATACCTGCCTACATAGCGAACCCGCCGGAAAAGGGCGGGAAAAAAAAAACAAAAAAAAACACCCTGGTATTATTGGGCAGCCCGCCGGAAAAGGGCCTTTAAAAAATAAATAAATAAAATAAATAAAAAATAAAAAAACACCCCTGGTATTAACCCTGGGCAGCCCGCCGAAAAAGGGCGAGAAAAAAAAAACCTTGGTATTAACCCTAGGCAACGCCATTTACAGAGGCCAGTTTTGCCATAGAATGCAAAGCCAGAATTGTCACGTCACAGACAGACAATGCAATTAATATATAAGATTCTGCCATTTACACTTGGAGGTCATTATCCATACACATGCACAACACTGGTTCACACCCGGTATCAACTACAGTATCAACCTTGATATAAATGACCAGAGCCAGCCTGATTTCGATTCTCCAATACTGGACCTGATATTGGTCTGGTATTCAGTTCTGAGATACCGGGACTGATACCAGTGCTACTGCCATAGGTCCCAGATACTAGGTCTGATACCAGTGTTGCCCCAATCTTAGGGTGCAAAAATACTACACTGGGACTAGACCAACCCAGTATTAGGGTTTAAAAACCACTATTCATATCAATACCAGGCAACCCATCCTCTTCCCTCCTCTGGTATCAGTGTTTAAACCAGAATTCTAAAATTATAAAATTTGGTAATTTGTGAAGCAAACCATGTTGCAGAATTTTCTTCACATTTGAGCAAAACATACGTATGAATTGAGATTCAAACCCTACACCTTAAAAAGCATTTGAAATATCATTACCATTGCAAGTTGTTTGGACAAGTTTGCAAAAAATTGCAAACACATGGTCAATGAAAACATCTTAGGCTTTCCTAAAAAAGAAAAAAAAAAACCAATCACTTACTCTCGAAGACACTCCTCCTGGGCTACCTACTAGGTTAAGAAGTTGGGTGTGCTACAATCAAGATGATCCATAATGGCAAGTTAAGAATTAAGGTGAGTCAAAAGATTTAGGACAAGGCAAAAGAGAGAGAGAGAGAGAGTAGGTAGAAAGAACATCATTGAAGAAAAACATGAAATGAGTTGAAGAAATGTGTGGATAGAAGTTATGGATCCTTATTTGGAACTTCCAGAAGTTTCTTGGCGGTTTCCTGCGACCATATTGATCCAGGCTTGCTCAGGCACCACATCGGCCCAGTCAGGGCGGAAACCCGCCAATGTGATGCCTCTCATGGCGTTTCGTATTGTTTGGCATTGCTCTGGGGCCAGAGGAGCTCTCCTGCGTGCAAGATCGGCTTCATTGGCTTGGCGGATTGCATTCTCAGCTGCAATTCTCTGTCTTTCCTCCTCCTCCTCCTCTTCAGAATCCAGAGCATGTGGGTCAGTCTCATGGATTTCTGGGCCTCCATTTGCCATGCTCCCAAGGCTCAAAAGCTCCAAGCCTGCAACATTTCCAAACACTGTTATTTCAATGCCATTGACATTCACTACTGTTCCTTGTGCTCTTTGGTTCCCGTTTTCTGCTGCATCTTGCACATCTACATTCCCATTTGACAGTGGTCTGTGTCCAAGTTGTGGATCATCTTCATCAGAAGAAAGGCTCCCAGAGATTTGTGAGTAGCCCTCAGGAGCAATGCCATTGTCAACAAATCCATCCTCGTTCTGCTGTGCATCTGCAAATTTCCAAGTACAAAAATACTCAACAACCCTAGCTGAAGAAATGAGAATGCTAAGCAAAGTCTCTCACACAGTTTACTGAGAATAGGGAAGCCCTCCCATGGGGAAAATTTTCCTTGATCCATTTTGCTTCCTTCACTATGTCGACATGGATACAGGGCATTCTGAGATCTATAAAGCTCATCCCTGAGAACAGAGGCAGCTCTGTAATCAATTTCATTGTGGTAATTGCAAAGCATACAATGATCCCATTGATATTCCAACAACCATTATCTCGCAGCCTTGGTCAAGTCCTCCTATAAGTTTCTTATGTATTTGGGCAGTTTTCAATCCAGAAAATAGGGTTTCAAGTTCCACCATTTCTTGACCAAGAAAAAACCCTAAAACTTTCATGG
Source organism: Sphagnum tenellum (assembly GCA_963921925.1). Taxonomy (NCBI): domain Eukaryota; kingdom Viridiplantae; phylum Streptophyta; class Sphagnopsida; order Sphagnales; family Sphagnaceae; genus Sphagnum; species Sphagnum tenellum. The sequence goes on from OY998153.1 coordinate 1,883,660, forward strand.
CAGGCATTCAAGCCCACTCCAGTTCCTTTTGATTTCATCTCTTTCATACATCGATCCCTGAAGAAAAGGGAAGGAGAAAAATAAAAACTCTCTCTCTCTCTCTCTCTCTCTCTCTCTCATATGTCAGTGCCATGCTATTTGACAAGATATCCAGGAAGGGGGGAAAAAAGGCAAGTCCGGGTGTTGGGGGATTCCAGGAGATGCAAAAATCCAGATAAAAGGCATGCTTGAGATGAAAGAAGGAAGAAAAAAAGAAAAACCAAAAGGACAAGCAAGAGTTTGATCCAAGCTCTCTGCTTTGAAGTGTCCACTTCAATCAACATACCAGATAGGGTACACAACATAATGGCAACCACGAAAGCCCAAGAATTTGTTCACAAGACAATTCGTACGAAGCGGCAAGAGAACTGCAAGAACATCACCTGCAGATGGGGGAGCCATAGCTTTCGCTTCTCTTCTTCTTCCTCTTCTGTCGCTCCCTCTCCTGGCGTTTCCTCCATCTCTCCAAACAACATGGTCTCAAGCGAATGCATTGGGGGGGGGGGGGGGGGCAGGAGGGCGTTTCTGTCTGGAAATCTGTCTTCTGGACTTTTCTGGGTGGAAACGTTCCAAATAAGCTACACAGTTTTGTGTTAGCAGGAAGCGCATTCCATCCAAGAAAAGAGTTTCACCAATTTTTCATCATCCATTCCGTTCTGGAATATGCACCTTCAACACTACCCTACTCCCTGAATGGATTCGGCAATAAATTTTATTTTTTTTAATTGTTGATTTTTTGAAAAATTACTTTTAAAAAGTGCCAAAAATCACTAAAAATAATCTCTCTTTCATTCCAGATTTGGTACTTAATAAAAATATGGTCTAGACGCAGCACACTTGTTAGAAAGAGGTTTCTCTTGTTAATAATATTGTTTATGTTGAAATGTCCAGAATTTTAAAAATCCAGTGTCGAAACTAAAAAATTTAAATATATTACCAGATGTTTGCCAAATGCGCTCAAGGACTACAATAATTATATTAATTTCCGAAATGTTGAAATTTTCAACAAATTTTTTTGCTAACAAAAAAAACTTTCATAAAGCAAAATAGAGAAGATTTTGAAAATGTTCTTGAATATTCTTTTTTTAAAAGTGAAATCTTAAGGGAAAATTATTATTCAACACAGAAATGTTGAACTTGCCATGGTACTTCAGAATTGAGAAATTTGTGAAAGCTTGGAGTGTTTGGCTATTCACAAATGAATGACGTAATAACTAAACACCTACCGATTTAAGCCACCTTTGTAGAATGAACTCAAGTTGTCCTGTAATCCGGTTTTAAATTTACATCAGATTATTTTCCAGTATGTATTGCAGGCTTTTTTCCATACTTAATTAGTTGTCAAGTTAATCCAAGCTGGGTTTTTTTTTGTTTCCCCAATTTTGTGACATAGTCACATTGGCAATCATCCACAAGAGGAATTAACCAAATTCGGCTACATGTCACAGAGGAAAGTAAAACCCATTTGAAGAATCCTCATCTATTTTGGCAACATGCTGGAACCTAAAATGTGGCAATTTCAGAGGAAAAAAAAGTTTCCCTCAAAATCTGGCAAGTTTGGTACTTTTTCATACCAATCAACTTCAAATATTGATTAACCCTAAATTCTAATATCTTTATAGTTGGATACCAAACTAGTATGATCTTAAGTATCATTGGCAATACCACACACACAATGTAGCAACCAATCAAATATACCCTTGCCCAACACACATACTTGGTGTTCACACATTGACAGATTACCATCGCATCCCTACTCACTCTATTAGCTCATGGCCATGAGTTTAAGTAAATGTTATACATTACCCAATGTATTAACCAAGTGTAATTCTTGTTACAAAAGTTGGTATTTATGGATAAAACATAACCCAAATGTGGATTAGCTCAACAAAACCAATAGTGAGAAGAAGTAAGAAATGAAAAGTGAAAGGAAAGAAAAAGGAAAAAATCATAAGAAGAAGAAAAGGCTTTTAAGAGCACAGACTTTAGAGGATAAAGTGGGCATTGAAAACAAGTTTGCCACTTTGGATAAGGAAGCCTAGAAAATAGCAATTTTCAAAACTTAGAAGACTAAAAGCACTTAACTAAATCATTTCACTATTAAGAAAACCATTGGCCCAAATATAAAAGAAACTTTGAAGGCTCCAGTCCTTTCTTTTTTCACTAGCCTACTCAAGCTCAGCAACTGAGCTGCAAGAACCCTTTTGAATCACAAAGCCTAAAGTGTGTAGGAGATTTACTATTGAATTATCACAGGAAGTCTAAATATTGCAATCCACATGTCTAGAAATAATGTGAATCTATTTGCATATTGGGTGAGAATTTTTTTTTTAAAAATTTTAAATGTCAACGTCTTAAGCTTTTGGTTTCTTGCTAAATCCAAGAAGTTGCAAGAGAGGTCATTGGAAGTACAATTTCATAAGGTCAAAATGATTTAGGGTTTAGGGTTTAAGATACTTAAGAAAGGTATTTTTTTAAAAGGGCAAGAATTAGACTTAATAAAACAAAATCCAAAAAATCAAACTACAACTACTGCATCCAGACCTAACTACACATAAAAATTAAAACAAGGGTGCAAAGGAAAAAAAAAGTGGTGGAAGTTTAGAAGTTAGCAGCACTGTCATCTAATTGGGACTCATCTTCAATCTCTACCTCCAATACCTCCTGCATGCACACATGATTTTAAACACATTTAGTTTTGAACAATAACCAGGATTTTGTCACCATCATGTCTGAACTTGTGGAGACTATCTCCACACCGACAGTTGGAAGGTTAAAATGGGTGACAAGTGCAGTCATAACGTTATGAGAGTTGGTCACAAAGTGTCACACCATCAAATTCCGAATCATGAATAGCAGTGATGAGCTGCCATGACTACCCACTGACTTCATCAGCAGCTCCTCATGGTGGGTGTAGACTAACTAAGCATATAACAATCTGCTCAAAATCTTGGGCAAACAAGCATACACTCTTTTGAAAATCACACAAAAGATGGGTTGTAAAATTTCAGGAGCAACAGTCGCCAAAATTCACAGCAGGCAAATTGAAGTAGAAAATGAAACCTAAAGCTGTATAGTAGTTAGACAGCAATTGAAGAGAGGGTTAACCCTCCCCCCCAAAAACCCCCACTGGGAAATGATAACTTACTGGGATGCGCTTGCGGAGGTAGTTGGCAACTCTGGCAAGCACCATGGAGCGTTCATGCCAGAAGCGTCCTGTCAGTCTTAGCTTCACGAATGGACCATCCAACTCCACCAACTCAGCTACCCCTATAGCATTCAACCCTCAACCCCAAGACAAAGCTTCCATTCACATGATAACTCAAGACCAAAAAAAACACTGCAAGAGAACTTGTGAGTGAAAAGAAAGAGGAAAGAAAAGAAACACAAATAACAGTTGCAAAATCCACAGACACTCTCAGCTCCTTGGCAACCAGACAGAACCAATGTAGAACTGCATTCTGCAATTGTAGATCACTACAGTAGTAAAATGGTACATTGTAATGTCAAAGGCATAAGTTCCTGTGTAGGTTACCTGTAATTCCAACAGATGTGTCAAAAATCTGCAGTAGCTGCAGATATCAAAATGCCAGCAGTACAATCAGTAAACATTTAGAATTCAACAAAGGAAAGAAAAGCCAAGCAATGACAGATGGAGATTCCTCAACATTGCAAAAAACAATGGCGTGGGAGTGAATTCAATTGCCTGCAGATTGAAAGGAATCAACAAGAGTACAAAATCATCAGAAGAAGAGAAATGAAAAAGGAATGAAGCTGCAAGAGAGAAGAAGAATTGGTGAGATTCTCAGAATGCTTGGTGTTTTGCACAGAAAAATAGAATTAGAGTTTCTTCAACATTGCATTGAGTGTCTAATAGACCTTGGTGCACATTGTCTTTGATGGTGCACATTTTGTCTTTGATGAATAACAATTGAATTGCTATTTAATCTCAAATCTCGAAGGGGAGAAAAGGGAAGAGGACTTGAAGAAAGAATGATGGACAAAAACTGAGGAATCAATCAATCCAAGTGTGGGTGGGTAGAGGAGGTAAAGGAATTAGAGGAGTCTCTTTTGACCTCTGATCGAGCATCCAACAGAACGTGTTGCACATTATCTTCTGTCAGATCAAGTGGCTCCACTTCAGCCCGCACTTGCAACCACCATCTCCCCTTGCCATTCCAGCTTCTTCTTCTTTCCCCTCCACCATACTCCCTTACACCAAAAACCCTAGACTTCAGCTTCCAGTTCTCCAACCCTAATCTCGAAGCTCTGTGACGGTTTTCCTCTCTCCCCAAGCTAGAGGAGGACACCTTGTTGTACGCTTTCCTGGACTTATTCAACAGGAATGGAAGAGAGGAAGAAGAAGAAGAAGAAGAAGCAGAAGTGCAACTAGTACAACATGGTGCTGCTGAACCTAAGCTCCAATTCTCCAAAATCTGTCTTCGACTGCACACCGCAAAATTGGACATGGTTGCAGTTTGTTGACGAACAAAACCTCAACACCCAAGAATGCGCTTCTGAACCCAAGCTTGCTTGCACTACCTAGACGTGTGGAAAACAACCTTTGAAGATAAGAAACGTTTCACACTAGGGCCCGATTTACAAGTCCCCATTCATTCTTGCAACTTGATTGGTTTAGAGCTCCAAATTGGGATAAGTCGTTCACACCACAGCCACATTTAGAAGTCCTAACCATGAGTAGGAATCCTATGTGGCTGTACTTTTTGGTTTCATGGGTTGGGACTTGGGCAAGGAGTTGGGTCCAGAACAAATGGAAATCCAACTCCAAACATAAGTCCCAACCTTTAAATGTGTTGGAACTAGAGTGAAAGGTTTAGGACAAAAGTAATTTATTTGCAAAAACAATTATGCACTAATTAATTAAAATAATTCTTTTTAATTTTCAAATGACAAGTGATTAATTACATGATTTTAGATAATTAATCGTTAGATAATAAATTACCTGAACGAAATAATTAATTTAAATAAACAATTTGAATCCCTATTTTAAATAACTAAATATGAAATAATTAATTCACATGTTTAATTATCATATAACCATTAATTTAATTGTATGTCTTACATAATGAAAAACAAGCACAAAGGATGCGAGAATCTATTTTTAAAGTAAGGCAGTGATCATCAGTCACCTATGTATAATTGAATAATTATTTATATCTTCACCATATGTGCTTCATTTTGAATGATTTAAAATGTTATGAGAACGTTACCACAAGCTCTAGAAATCATCTTTGAAATGCAAATGAAAATGAGTAATGACAAAATAACAAGAAGAAAAATAAGTTTTTCAACTTATAAAACATGTTTTTTTCTCTCTCTCTCTCTCTTTGGACCCCTCTTACTTTCAAAACTCGTAACTTTTTTATTTCTTATTCATGTTAAATTATTTCAAGTGTTATAAAAACACGACCTAAAGTTCTACAAATCATCTTTGATCTTTGAGAACAACATATTGTACCAACATATAAGGAATTTTTTGGGTGTTTGGTAATTGGCCTTTCTAACGTTGGATGGTTTGTTTTTTTGAATTTTTTACCCCCTCTACTTTGGGGGGCCATAACTTTCTCAATTTTATTTCATTTTGACAATTTTTAATGCACTAAATGCACCAATAAAAATGTTCAAGTTTTTTTTTAGACATTAGAAACAACAAAACCTTCCACTTGGATCCAACTTGCCTTGAGTACTTAAATGTTTGATCACTAGTTGATTTATCCTATAGTTGCAACTCAATTGCAACTAAGAAACAACTAAAAGATTTAACCCATATGTTTTGTTTTTGAATCCCATATTGCAAATTATATAAAGAAAGTTTGTTTTCTTATGTTCTCACATTAAAATACTTGTGTCAATTTTGGGATGAGTTCAAAACAACTTAACCTAAAAGCAACGTTTCATGTTTATCTTTAATTCACTTGGTATTGTGCTTTCCTAGTTATGTAGATAGGCAAGTAGGTCCTAGTTAAATATGTAGGACCCACCAACCTATGGTTATGTATGACCTACCTAGTTATTAACACACACACACACACACACACACACACACATGTATATAATTTATTTATTTTTTAAAATAATAATAATATGCCATGTGGCCATTTTCAATTGTACCATATGTCACAAACTTGGATCATCATTAACAATCATATTGGACAATAAAAAACAGTATATTGAAAAGAAAACAATTTTATGTCCAAAAACTTTGATAATGCCACGTGTTAAATTTAAATAGATGGTTGACAATTAATGACATCAATATGACATCATGGGTGCAATTACATTGGAATTACATAATAATTGAAAATGAATTGTTTTGATTAAATTGTAATGAATTACATCATATATATTATGAGTTGCAATTTCACAATTCATGCAACTTATCCATTAGCACTCATGACATATAAATACAATGAGTTGCAAATGTTTGGTGTAACTCAAAAATTGAATTGTACGGTTAGTTGCAAAACAACCCTTTTTGTCATAGTGAGTGAAGGATTTCATTAGAAGACTAAATGATTAGATTCATGAGTTTTCATTATTCATTAGCATTAGGAGGAAGATTGTGTGTGATACTCTTGTGCGAAAAAAAAAAAATGGGAAAAAGTTGTATTTGTTTTTATGTAATGGAGAATGGTTTGAATTGTATGGATTCTAGTTTTTCTTCTTGGTGTGTGTTCTATTTAGAGTGTGATAAAGGAAAAAAGGTAACACATATCAAGTTTTTATATAGATCCCTAATATTCTTATGTATTAGTTGTCATTTTCTTTTATAAAGTTAGAATATTATTTACTTTTTGTTGTAGTTTTGGAGTAGAAAGTGCATTTTGCCACAAGATAATAGTTACCACTATAAAGTAACAATAAAGAGGTAGACATGAGATTTGAGGCCTACATGTATTACAAATAATAGGCAACAACTACAAAAGGTTTGCAAATGTTGTAGATGGTAGGCAACAACTATTGAAGGTTTGTAGCAATTGTGGGTCTTTTTCCAAGTCTATGGATGAAAATATGTGTAGAAAAATATCTACTACATGACAATAACTACTGCAAGACGATAGTTACTACAAGACACAAGGTAGACAATAAATAGGTCTTACTATCATGTGTTTTCATCTTTTTTCTTATTCATTTTTTTATTTAGTAATTTTTTTCCTTGATAGTAACTAGGTTGCCAAATTCCATGGTTTAACACATGCATGTGTCACTATCACCATCAAAGTAGGTGCCATGAAAGTGAAATTCTTTGCATATCCTTAATGTGTCTATAAAAACCTTATTGGTTTTTTCCCTTTAAAATATATATATTTGCAAGTTTAAAGGCAAATGTGTCGCATAGGGTTGCAAAACAAGGCATGATTTGGGAGAAAATTGGGCATAGGTTTATTTGCAAAGTTGAAGCTTGCAATACATCTTATGTGGAAAAATATGTGTTTATAAAGCATTTGCACTAAAAGCACAATCTTTCCACTAAATTGGGGAAGCCCAAACACCCCCTTATTTGATAAAAGGGGCCACACCATCAAGACCATGCATCGATGAATGCACAGGTCTTAAGTAATCATTTTTATAGGCTTTAATGCAATAATCCAAAAAAAATTGTTCACACAAACATCTGTGCTGCATGTAAGTGGGATCATTTGTAGAATGATGCATTATGAATAAAACTAGCACCAAAACCTACATGGTAAGAGTTGCCTTTTCCAAGTTGTTCATTTTATTGGGCATTCTAACATGGGGTGTGGGTCCATCCCCCCCATGTAATGACCAAGTTAGAGAGGGATGAAGATCTTGTTAGTTTAATTCAAGCTAACAAAATCTCTTATGTGAAAGGCCTTACAAATGTTTGGGATAGTTGGAATTGGATAAAATTTTCATCCAAAAAGGAGTGCAAAAATAGATCACTCTACTTGTGAATTAACATGAATTGAAAATGATTCATGGTTAGTAAGTTCCATTATATTCAATTTTCACTTCAAATTTGCATTGTCTTTCAAACATATGTTTTTCAAATTATATTGATTGGTTTATGTGTATGTCCATTTTAGGATTCAAAGTATCGCCAAGGAGGCCTTCATAACTAATGTAGTGAAAACAATTTTAGGCAATTGGCAATTACACACCTAATAATATGTTAAATTTTTATTGAATGCAATGGCATGCTATCGAAGTGCAAATGGATTATCATCAAGATTTATTAATGAAAGCTTTCATGAAAGTTCAAGTGAAATGAAGGTGAGAGCAATTAGAGCATGGTCATAAATCATTTTGTGGGTTTTAATTTGACATTCCATTTTTGGATTAACACACATTTTGTACCATGTGTATGGCATCCATAAATATTTCATGCCACATTTTTGAAAATGAATTTAGCCTCCATGGATATAGTTCCATTGGCATCATGGATATAACCCATTATTAGCCATCATGGATATAGCCCATAAGCTCTAATTGTTTTTTAGTTCATGCAATACCCTAACGCCTAAACCTAACCTTAATACACCCATGATGGTATTGCATAACCCCAATAGGAATAAGGTAGACCAAATGAGGGTATTGCAATTGGATTAGATTTCTTTACTTTAATTTTATGTGAGGTCACAACTAAAATATTGGTTAACACCCATATTAAAATATTGCATACAAGGTCAACATAAGTTATTTCCAATGTGTCTTTAAGGTATTGCATTGTAAAATTACATAAGATGAAAAGTTTAAGCTAGGCCTAAGGATATTGCAAAACAACAAAATGATATGGAGGATTTGCATTACCTTAGTGAAGGTAATGCACATGTGGATATGGTTGAATATGATATTTTTATTTTGTCCTTGGAGTATTACATTGTTTTATTAAATGAAATGAAATTGGATGAAGTAGAGAAGATATAATTGTATAATTAGGCTTAAAGGTATTACAAAACAATAAATTATTTATAGTATGTTCTTAGGCATCACATTATTTGTTCAATTAGATGAAATGAAATATAATGTGGGCATGGGTGTATTGCATAAGACCAAAATAATCTAGTAAATTTGCATTACCTTGATGGGGGTAATGCATCCATGAATCAAGCTAGATAAATTATTTTCAATATTTTATTAGGGTAGTACATTTTTGAATCATGAAGTGAAATATATTAACATGGGCATGAAAGTATTGCACAATCTAGTGCATTTGCATTAATATGATCAGGGTAATGCACGTGTGAATTGGGTTGAATATTATATTGTCATTGTATCCATAGGGTATTGCATGGATGAAATAGATGAAATAAAATAGTTATACTAGGCCTAAGGGTATTGTAAAACAATAAAATGATCTAGTGCATTTGCATTATCTTGATGAAGGCAATCCGTATGGAAATTAGGTTCAATATGTTATTTCCAATGTGTCCTTGGGGTATTGCATTACTATTAAAATGTGTTGTGTTCTTGCATTAATTGATGAAGGTATTGAAAAAAACATTTAGGTACAATATGGTATTTTCCCTTTGCTTTAGGGATATTACATTTCAATAAAATCATCCAATGGGTGTGCACTACCCTTATGAAGGCAATGTGATGATTAATTTATATATATATATATATGCAAGTTGTGCAAAGGGCCTTGTAGCGGTTTGAACTATAATAATTGTGAGGAAGTTCAATGAACATATTGCAAAAGCAATTACATCAATGGATTGATGTGGCTTGAATAAAGATACAAAATTCATTTCATATGGCTGTTGCCAAATAATTTAATTATTGAGTTTTATAGGGCTACAAATAATAAATCTAATTTAATTGCAATATTTTAATTTAGTTCATTGCAACATTGTTTTTGACTATCATGGAGTTACAAGGTCTAGTAGGTAGGTTGGAAACGTGGTAACACAACTTACATGTTATATTGCATTACCTTCATTTGTCTTGCATCATCATCGCCTTGGTGGAGATTTGGTGTGTAGGTATGTAAAAAGGTAGGTTGATGGGTAGGTAGGTAAATGAGTGGGTAAGTAGGTAGCTGGGTGGGCAAGTAGGTAGGTGTGGGAGGAGGAGGCTAAGGTGCATAATCAGGTAGTCTAAATGTAGATAGGTAGGTAGTCTACATGTAGGTAGGTACATGAGACCTTCACTAGTTTTTCCCCTTTTTCCCCAAGGTGAATGTCGTGTGGTTATTTGAATTTTTAAAAAACCACCCATTTTGGTTTTATATATGTTTCAAAATCATAGAATCACCAGTTTGGGCTCTTCAAAAAAATCAGAATGAATGAATCAAAGAGCCGCTGGTACCAGTTATCTCAAAAGCCTTGTAAGAAGAAGTTGTAGTTTTCACGAAAAAGTTGTGTTTTTTAATTTTGTGGAACCTCGATTATGAATCCTAAGATCTCCTAGATAACCTTGGGAGCCTTATTTCTAATAGCTGCCCAACACTGGTAAGGGCCCCTTGAGGCAACAATCAAGGGAAGGACCCACATTGGGAACACCCCTTACTTGATCCACATAATAATTTTATAGAATTGTTTTTTCTTTCTTTTTCCATGATACCCAATGCATAAAAAACAAAAAACAAGGTGTTTCGAAAGTTACACACATACCAAAATAAATGCCATGCATTTTTAGGATTCAATAGTATTAAGAACAGCTTGCATTCCCTTAACTCAAAAAAACTTAATAAATTATTATTAATGTTGGCAAGTTCCCTAGTTTGAAGTGTTAAACCCAAGGTTTTAGGTTTAGGTTATTGTGATTCATATTCAACTTAATGGCCTTTTGGTGGAACTAGAAAAAAATTGGACTATCAAATTAAGCATTGTGTTAGAATTAGAATTGGAACTTTGAGAATAAATTTTTAAAAATATTTTCAAGTTATTAATGTATGTAGATTTTTTAAAAAAAATTAAAGGTTCATAAATAGGCTGAACTTATAAGTAGGTGATTGGTTTTACAATTTACTGTAAAATTTGATACTTTCATACATTTCAGTTCTAACTTGTTGGGAAACTTCTTACATATAAAATTTTCAGCCTTGGGGCGTGTTAGTGTGCACATGTGTGGAAACAACATAAAAAGGAGTGACATTGTTTGCTTGGGTGACTACTTAAAAAATTGTGAAATTGCTTGTAAAGAGGATATGGCAAATTATCATTCGTTACAAAAGGTGATGAATTAGAATTCCATGATTTTTGTAGTGGTGAAAGATATTCAAATTTTTTTTCATGAAATATAATATTAATATGTAGAGGCGTGGATAAATATTGTACATCATTATCTCATTTTGAAAGCATTTCAAGTCTTTTAAAAGTTTAAAAACAATGAAAACGTTAGTTACAATATTTTATGAATGTTTTTGACTATTATATATATATGAGATTCAATTCAAATTGTTCAACATGTCCCCATCATATATTTAAAACATTATTATGTAAACTTATTAAAGTGTTAAGGTGCAAGTTTTCCAAGGTAGATGAGAACTAGAGACAAAAACAAAAAATATGCAAAACAAAAGTGCAAGTGGAATGTTATTTTAATATTATATGAAACCATGAACATGAAATGAAGTGAACAAGGTTATAATGCAAGATTGTACTTCAAATTGGTGTTGAACATACTAAAAGTAATGGGGATGTTTTTTTATAATTATGCCCCTTTGGGAAATTAACTCAAAGAAATTTTATGCTTGCCATTTAAAGAACCTTTTTTGAAAACCTTCCTAACTATAAATGAACTATAAATGAATTGAACTGTGATAAACTAAAATTGAACATGCAAGCGTTGATTTGGATAATTAACAAAAAAAAATTTTAATGTCAAAATTGAAATTGAAACTTGTTCCAAAAAGGAAAAATTGGCCAACATTAGATGTTATTGGAGTTGGGTAATCTTTTTTTTTTAGAAATAATTTTTGATTTCTGGTATTTGAATTTTAAAATTTTGAATGAATTAGCCAAATTCAAGTATTTTATTTGTTACAAATTATAAAATCCAATTGGGTATGAGTAGTTTTGGAAGGTTGGTTCTATGAGTTTTTTGGAAAAAAACTAGTTGGATAAATGAAGTGGTTTTTGGCACAGAACCTTTAGTCAACTATGTTTTGCTAGTTATAAACAAATCCATAAGTGGCTATTTAAAATTTACCTTGCACATGAAAGACTTGCAAGAACCCCAAGTTTCATTACAACCACTATTATACCTTTCTTGCAATGAACTTCCTAAGAACAACTCACATTGAAAACCCATGTTAGATTACTTCAAATGTCCAAGGTATAAGGGATAATATAATCTACCAATGTTTAAATTCACATTGAAAATACATAAATTTGATATTAGTTCAAGTGTCTTATGTATTGCAAAGGCTTGTAAAAAAAGAGTACATTGCAACCAAGATGGAATGAAATAACATCACAAAGATCCATTCATAATGATATTACTACTATAATCTTGCCAATCACATATGTACACCACACAAGTCATTAACATGTGGTTTGGCTTGCGCATTTACACTAACATCTAGAGTTGAAGACTCCATGAAACTAGCAACATGAAATCATGACAAAAGTGATTGCAATGAATTATTGACCACATACAAAAAATGGAAATATATAAAAAGTAGCAATAAACAACAAGGCATTGAGGAAATAAAAAGGTGAGAAGGCTAACCCAATTGGAGAATGATGAAATGAAAATTTGGTTGGCAACTAGTTAAAACCATTGACAGTGGAAGCTATTCATTAACAAGTAAATAGGAAAACAACCTATGATAGTTGCATAAAACACCTAAAGATTGGTGACAGAACAATAAGTCACAAAAAATGAACCAAAGCTTTAAGAGTGATTTGATGAAAAAAAACAAAACAACTTTATTCATGCAAACTTTTTCACCTTTGTTTAGGTCGAATTTAATTACACTCTCCAATACTTGAATAAAGGGCAAGAAGAAATTGTTGACATAGAAAATCTTCATGTGAAGTGTTCCAAGGTCGCATTCATAAGAAATTGAAGGAAAAAAGGTGTGATGATGTAGTTGTTATTGATTGTTGACTTTCATTTTCTCTATTGTGTTCAAATTCAAAAGATAAAGAAGACCTAAACCTTAGACAAAAAATTGATGGTTCTCAAAAATGTATTAGATCAATTTTCAAGCATTTTTTGGTGATGGGGTGGAGGTGCACCTTGGTATAAGGATTAAAAAAAAAAATTGAAGTCTAGGTCAAAGCAAAGGCTAAGTACTATGAATTGGGGTTTGCCAGGATGAGGCCGAAAACATTTCTTTCATAAATTAACTTTTACTTATTACATACCTATATAATAAAGTTAGAGAATTGACAAGGTCATAATCAAAGAACCAAGTTCAACATTGGTCCAAACCAATATTGTTTAGTTATTGAATTCAAAAGGAACATGTAGTCCTAGTTCTAACTTTTTTTTTGTTTTTGATACACATAGTTACATAGGTGACCATGGCAACTGCAACCATGATGGCTGCCATATGTTTCGTATAAGTTGTTGTGGTATTACATAAATGTACATATTGTACACATACACATAGACCATTTGGATTGCACATCAAAATACATTAATTTTTTTAAAAAGTTTAAAATTACATGTAAAATTCCATATGGCACCCATGGGTTCTTTAAAGGTGATCGATCATGACATATTGTAGTTGCAATTTGAATACAAGAAAATACTCTATGCACAATGGAACATCCGGTCCAATCTTGAAACCAATTTTTCAAATTTCTAATACTTTTATTTTTGGTCATTCTCAAAAAGAATTTAAAACTAGATCGATTAAAAACAAGTTTTGGTTCCATTTCCATTGCACACAATTAAACCCAAAAAATAAAGGCCATTTTAGACAAGGATTCAAGGAATAGAGTCCAATGAAATTGAACATTCTATTGGTTAAAATTTTAAATTGGTCCCAATGGTTTTAGACAAAAGTCTAAGACCAAGACAAATCAAATTGTGATTTAATTTACATGGCGTCGTTTTGGAGGGAAAACTAATTGGTTTGGACCCAAAAAAAAAGGTTTAAAAAGAGCTCATGCTTTGGAGAACCAAAATGTAACCTAGAGTCCAAGGTTGTTAATTGTTTGTTTTTTTTGCTTTTTTTCATTGTTTTCTTTTACCGTTGTTTCTCAAATTTAAAAAAAATGAAAGACATGCTATGGATTGAGGACATTGTTGAAAGCACACAAGCTCCCCCATTTTTGACCAATTAAAAAATTGGCATGGCTAGTTTTGTGGATCCTCACAAGGTGGTTGTTAGGAGTGTATTTTTAACTTTTCCAAATGCACGAAATGGAGTTGAATCAGAAGGTGGGGTAGAAAGTGAAAATGAATTTGGATTTACAAAAGATCCTTAAAGAAATCATAAGGAAAAAGGTGTTTGTGATGAAATACTTAAATGAAGAAGGTTAAAAAGCTAGAAAAAAAGTTCCATTGTGTAGAAGGAATAAGAATTAAAAAAAAAAAAAACCATGAGAAAAAAAAAAAAGAAAGAAAACACCAAAGGTTAACCTAATTCTCTCACATATAAATCACACATTTTTTATATTGGATCTTCAATTGGATCCCAAGCTTTTAGACACATTCATTGTACCATAGGAAACAATAATTTTTTAATGTGAAGAAGGTTCAATTTGCTTCAAATTGGTCCTTTGGGATTTTGGTCTTTGGACCCTTGTCTAAAATGGCCTTAAGCATGTAATTAGTTTGTTCAGATAATGCACACACTTTGAGAAAAAAACATATTATTAATTAGGTACAACCAATCAAATAAAATATCTTGTTTAAAATGTAGGGTCAAGTTTATACTTTTCCAATGAAAGTGTGTTTGTGTACTTATAAAATTTGAAACCTTTAATTTAAATGGGGCAATAGCTTTGGTTTATGTTCTAATTCAATTTTAAAAATAGGTAAATTCTCTAGTTAGGTTCCAATGGTAGTTCCAAGAAAACTTGGAACTTTTGATCTAGAAACCCCAGAACTTACCTTTATAACTTTATTTGAACCTATTGAAATTCAAAAATCCACCAACACTTGTACAAACTAATGTTGTTTGATTCTTGATTTTGAAAAAAACCTTTGATTCCAATTTTTGATTTTTAAAATAGAACCTTCAATGTTAGTTTGAGGATGGTCTTTTAAGATTTACAAAACCATCAATTAAAAAAAAATCCCAAGAGTTTGAAACTTAGTTCAAATTAAGAATTGATTCAATTCCATTTACATTGTACCAAAAAATAATAGTAACCTACATAAAAATGAACCCACTCAAGAAGAGTGATACATTAATCCAAGAAAAATTTGAAGAGCTATGCAATAAATGTTTTTTTATTGACCATCAATGAAATAAGACATCAAACCCATTTGGAGGGAGGTGGCTTGTTTCTTTGAAAAAGAGATAGAGTTGTTTTTAACAAAGCTTTGGTGTTTCTACCTTCAAAGAACCTCAACTTATTTTACAAACACAATAGCCCCAATTCAAGTTTCAATTTTAATTTTCAAAAAAGATAGTTCAAAGCTCTAGAATCAAATTCAAAATTTTCAAATTTTTGAACCTTTGGTCCAAATATTGTAAACTTAACCTAGAACTTGCAAATAACGGGAACTTGCCAACATTGATTCAAACAACTAAAACCATTTTCAACCTATAGTATTATTTGAAGGTTGCACTCCATCTAACCTTTTGGTCAACTGACATTCAAGTTGGCACATGATAGAAATCCCAAAATCCATTTAAAATATTTTTAAAAATTACAAATATCACTTAGTAAAGCTAAATTTGGGTCCTTGAGTTTAAATCTAACATTTTTTAAGATTAATAATAGGCTATATAGCCAATAAGAGGCTTCATGTGCTGGTTCACCTTAGCTGACATGCCTTTCTGATTAACAAGTGTTTTAAATAGGACAATGTTTCATATTGGGACCACTTAATGATGCATTAAGATGATACTAGTGGGTGCCCGTGGCCGAAGGCCACTGTGAAGCAAAGCGCTCCTGTAGCTCTGCTCTGCTGGGGGAGCGATGGCGGGAGAAGAGTTAGGGTTAGGGCACAGATTCCGTGCGCGGAGAAAGGGAGCAGATCTTGGCATTTTTGAGAGTTTCATCCACATGAGTCGATCACCTGCATGTTTCATCTATTCCTTTCACCACATTCATCTGCGGGTGCCAATTTCCAGTGCTGGCCGGTTCTTAGTTCTTCTTGTTCAAGAGAACCTCCGGTCCAGGTTCTAACCTTTTTTCCCAGTCTGAAAGAACCTCCGGTTCCAGTTCAATGCTTACAAAAGTTTATAGACCCTCGGGTCCAGTTCCAGACCCTGTTCGTCACATTTTCAGGACCCCCCAGTTCCAGTATAAAAGTTTATAGACCCTCGGGTCCAGTTCCAGACCCGGTTCGTCACATTTTCAGGACCCCCCACTTGTAGGTTCTTTTATACATACCGGACCGGACTGTCCGGGCCGGTTCCCGTTCCTGGACCAAACCCAGTTCGTCACATTTTCAGGACCCCCTAGTTCCAGTACAAAAGTTTATAAACCCTCGGGTCCAGTTCCAGACCCGGTTCATCACATTTTCAGGACCCCCCAATTGCAGGTTCTTTTATACATACCGGACCGGACTGTCCGGGCCGGTTCTCGGTTTCGAAATCCGACTCTCTGGGCCGCTTCCAGACAGACACACTGTTGTAATTATATATAGGATGGGTGTTAGGCCAAAAATGGTTTTGTGAGGTCCAAGTTTTTAAAGAGCCACTTGACATCTGAACTTAGAGGTTGGAAGGAGTTAAGGTGGGAATTTAAGCTCTTGTTGATGAAGAAGAAGACTGGGGGTTATCTTTGGGATTATAATGTGGTGCACTATTGTCTTAAAACCCTCAGCAGATGATTAAGTGTTGTCTTGAGTTGACCCAAGGGTATTGGCCCATTAAAACACCTTAGATGATTATGAGTTGACCCAAGGGTATTGGCCCATTAAAACACCTTAGATTAGGAGTTGTCTCATTTAAGCTTCAAGGCCACCAAAGGAAGGTTGGCCCTTAGACAACTTGGTGTTCTCCAAGTTGAAATCCTTGTTGGACCAACTCTAGGAGTTGGTTTATAAGACCCCGAAACAACCTGGGGTAACAGCCGGTTCTAAAGCCATTTGGCCAGGTTTTGGGAGTTGGGCTTGTGGTTGGCTCCAAGTTAAACTAGGACTTAATCTCAATAGTAATGTCTAGCGAGTCTAAGTAGAGAGTTTAAGTTCATCCTAAGTGGTGGGGACTTTGGGACTGACCAAGTGTGTCATGAGATGCACGAACAACTAAAAATTAAATAAAGCGATGGGAGAGAAACTTGACAAGGTGACAAGCTAAAAAGGGCATGTCACTAGCCCTCCTCCATCCAAAACTTCATGTTGCTTTTAGTAGCAAATTTTCGTCAGATTTCGACCTGAAAAATATGATTTCAACTTATACAAAGGAGTTGTCATGGAAAAAGTGACCCAAATTTGCCAGATTTCGAAAAAAGAAAATTTCAAACCAACAGATTTTTATAATAAGTTCCAGTAGGTAGCCAAAAATATAGAAGGAATCTGGGCTTTTTCTACTTTCATATTTAGTATGAAGCCAAATCTGGCTAAAGCCTCTTATGGATGAACGCCACTTGAGCTACATCACAAAATTGAGGAAAACAAAAACCCCTGCGCGCCAGAGCTTCATGATATATTTGAAGTAAAGGGCCATCTGACAGAAGATCATGCATCAAATCTGTTTGGCTACGCTACTTGCTCCGAGATTCGCGCAAAACAAATCATACATTACACCGAGTTTGATCAAATAAAATACATTGCACGGTTTCATCCTTTTTGGGCAGAGATTCGCACACTATTTTTGTACACCCACTAAGCTAGTATGGGACCTTGCTCCGTTTGTTTGGTTTTTTTTCTCTTCAGCTACCTCTAACTTGATTCTTACAGGATTCAACAACAACCAGCTGGAGTGGGTCTACAAGGGAAAAGTAATATCTCCTTGAGCACTCGATGTGATCATTGGGTGGAGTTCAAATGCTGCTTTCTTGCAGGAGTTGCAGCTGCTTTCAATCCAACCTACTTACTGACTGTCGAACCGACGACCTCTCGCGGCAGCTGGGGGGCACGAATTTGAGTATGAAGACCCGTCCGTGTAGTTCTTGACATTCTCGTGACAAATTATGCGATGGTTTGTTTTGTAATCAAACGCGACTAAGGAATCCAACATCCGGCAGCACGGTGGCTCACATGTACAACAGGTAAAGCATCAAAACCAGTGTTAGATTCTCAACTACTCGCTCTAATCACTTGCTTCTTTTTTCCCTCCCCTCAGCAGCTTTGATTTCATGTGAACTCTTGGACATATTATGTATGCAGCTCCAGCAACCAGAAAGCAGCTTAAATACACATATTTGGGTGACCGATTTCAAGCTCAGATGACAGCTGCAGATAATCAATAGTGTTTATTCTGGCTAGAATACTGGTTTCCGATTTGAAATTTGAAATTCTGGAGAAATAATTTTCCATTGTAATTATTTACCTATACAGCATCAGATTTCTTGGAACCACCACATGTGTGTGTCTTGCAAGTGTGATGTATATGTCGCCTTGATTATGAACACTACATGTATGAATGTTCTAAGGAATGTCGACCACGAGAGGGAGGTATACGGATTTCGGTAGAGTTCAATGTTGTTCTTGCAGCATCAATCACATGACTAACAAGTGGGATGATGAGGAATTAAACTCCAGTTTGGAAGGAAAAAACATGGGAGTGTTTATTGATTGGAAAAATGCATTTGAACATTAAATCATATCACTCTTTCATATGAAATTGACAATTGGAGTGCTAGTCAGAATCATGAATATGGGTCATGAATCCCATTCCTTTTGGAAACAAATGAAAAACCTTTGAAATATAGATTGTGTATAATCATTTGCTTGAAATTTAAGGTAGATAATGATATGTTTATCAGCACTATAATTGCTCCTATTTAGGAACTAAGTTTCTTTTGTTTAAAGGTTGCAAGTGCTTTAACTTAGTGAAATTTAGTTCATGCTCATAGATATGCAATTGATTTCACACTGCATCCTTCTTCAATTCTTCAATTTTACTACACGCACATTTCATTAGTACAATGCACAAAACATTGTGAATGTTGTTAGCTTTGAAAGAAATAATTTGTGACAAAATTGTGTGTGCAGGAATTTTGTGAAAAATCAACATGGTGGTAACATCACACCAATCTGGAGTTCATGTGGTGGCCTTTCCCTTTGCTTTGAAAGGTCACATGGGTCCATTTATGCAATTCTCAAAAAGCTTGGCTAATTATGGCATTGATGTCACCTTCATCACAACAAGTCCTCATTTGGCGAGCACACAAAATTTCTTCAAAGCCCAGCATAGTGTTCACATTGCTTGTTTTGATATGCCTATAGAGCATGGTGAAGTGACTCCTGATAATTTTCGTATTATGGCACATCACATAAACAACTTGAGAGACCAATTTTTTGAGTTGATGAAGGCACTTTTTGCTCGAGATGGAACGTCTATCACTAGTTTGCCTTCTCTTTCTCACTTTGGTCCTCCTTTATGCATAATCTCCGACATGTTCTTGAGTTGGACTCAGGTATATTTAAAATTATTGATGTCTTCTTTTCCTTTCTAAGTTTTCCTTGCATAGAATCAAAACCTAAAAATAGCATGGCTTAATTTTATGCTAAGGATCAAGTAGGGATTTCCTTGTCTCACTTGAATTGAAACCCATTTAATAATGCTACAAACTTGTAAGTATGAATGATTAACTTCATTTGATTGTGGTCATTTTGACTCTTCAATAATAAGTGATTCAAAACAACTCATCTAAGTTGATCCCACCATTGGATTAGTTACTTGAAAATGCCTTTTTGAACATGACATTCATTCTTTCTATAAATGATGAATTTCAATTAAGGTGGAGTTCAACATGAACTAATTGTGGTATGTGAACTTGTTGGATTGTAGGATGTTGCTGACGAATTCAAAATTCCAAGATATTGTCTTTGTGTTGCATCAGCATGTTATCTTTCATTTTTGTACAACTTCCCATACTTTTATGCCCAAGGCCTCATCCCTGGTCCATCTGATGGAGAGCCCTTAATAATTCCAGGTTTTCCTCCAATCTCACCTTGTGATGTACCTGTTCCACGAGGACCTCACCGAACAAAAGCAATGGAATTCCTTCAATATCATGGGCGACACTTACGAAAAACTACAAGATTGCTTGTGAACAGCACCTATGAGCTAGAATCTGGAGTCATTGAGAGCTTGCAAAACATATTATGCAATGATTTTGAAGGAAATCAGGTGAATTTTTAAACCTGATAGTCATATCAATTTTTTCAACTTCATCCTTTGTTCAATTTTATGTGTATGCCCTAAAATTCACTCATTCATTAATCTAAAATATTTACATTTTTAGAAAATACTATATATTTTGCCTTGGGAATTGATTTTTTTCAATAGTGCATCAATTCACAGCTTGAAATGTAATTCCCATTTGTTATGTGGGTTTTTTGTAGGTGCCAAAAATATTAGCAATTGGACCTTTACTTGAAAACTTTGCCCAAGGCGAGCAACATCCAAAAGAGATGTTACAAGTTGAACACCAAAATCACGAATGTTTGCAATGGTTAGGCAAACAACCAATATCATCTGTCTTGTACATTTGTTTTGGAACAATATCCATGCTCCCAACACAACAAATGTATGAACTTGCTCTTGGGTTGGAAGCTAGTGGAGTGCGTTTCCTTTGGTTGGTTAGGGGGGCCCAAGTTGGTCCAAATGGGCTTTCAAATGATGAAAGTCTTGGGACACTCCTTCCTGAAGGCTTCTTGGAAAGGACCAAACGTATAGGTTTGATATATTCATCTTGGGCACCACAGCTACATTGCTTAGCCCATCCAGCTATTGGAGGATTTATGACACAATGTGGATGGAACTCTGCAATCGAAAGCATTGCCATGGGGGTTCCAATGATTACGTGGCCACTTGAATGGGCAGAACAAGAAATGAATGCTCAATTTTGTGTTGATGTATTAGATGTTGCAGTGCCAATTCATAACAAGGGCATTGGGTCCAAGAAGATTGTTGGAAAGGAAGAGGTCGAATGGGTTATTCGACTTTTGATGGAGGATGGACGAGTACAAAGGTCAAAAGTTAAAGAGTTGAGTAAGATTTTGGTAATGGCATGTGCACCTGGAGGATCTTCAAGAAAGGACTTGAATATTTTTGTGGAAGAGCTACATTCCATGGCTTCAATCAAGTTCACAGATACGGCTTCTTCTCCCATTTAAGTTTTGTGTAATCATTTTTGGAGTCCAGACCATATCTATATTGGTTATTCTGTTGGCAATTTGTAGTTGAGTTTTGGAAATTTGCTCACATATTCTACAACATTGATTGCATATATACAGACTTGGACAATCGTTGTAAGTTTAATGTGTACGATTGCCGAATATATTTTAGATTATTTTCGGGAACTAAATTATTTTAGTATTGATTGGATTCGCAATGTAAACTCTTTAATGTATTATTGAATGACCTTTTGATTGGAATTCATATTTTGTGCAATAACTTTTTAATTTGGATACATGCTAAGCAGGGTTTTTCTTTTTCAATTCCATGAGGTGTAGGTGGACTGGTGATCCTTCAGAAGAGGGCTTAGCCAAATATGGCTATAGGACAGAGGAAAAAGTAGAGTTTTTTTAACACCCTGTTATGTATTAGGGATATGCAAGAACCTATAGTCAAAATATGGCAATTTCAACCTTTTCTTTACCTCAATATGTGGAGAATTTGGGGGTTTTCCCCCCAGAAAAACCTTGATAGAGGTCACAACTCCTTTTCCAGGGTTGCTAAGTGGTAAAATTTCTCACCAATTTAATAACAAGAATAAATCAGCTGGTCAGTAAAGGTCCAATTAGTGTGATTGTTGTGGTTTGCTCAAGTTAGGGCTTGCTTACATTACATTTCATAAAGATAGGACATATCTTTTGGGAATTGCTAAAAGGACAACTTGAACTAATGGTGTTGGTAATGTGTTTTTCTTGTCTGACTTGTCCATGGGCAAACTTGGATCTTCAAGTTTGTTTTTTCCCAACGTTTCTCGCACAATTCCAAATTGATCTCACCACATTTCCTTCGCTATACCACAAGTTAAATATCATCAAAGACTATGGTAACATTTGGGAACACTTCGACTCAAGTACATAAGTATGTGGAAGAGTTATATATCATGCACTAGCTGACTTGATGGCATTAGAAGACTAACACTAGATGTGGCAAAATCATATTGTCTCATTTTCCAATTCAGATTTTGGGATTTCGAATGCTGCATTCAACACTTCATTGCAACTTGAATTGGGATTGTAATGTTATAGAATCCATGTTTGTGGATGTTTCATCAAGTTACCAACTATTGTTTGCTAAATGATGAATGCAACGTTAGGATGAATGTAGTGGCAACATGTAAATTGGTTATGGCATCTAGGGCCCTCTTTGGACGTCACAACTCCAATTCAGCTCAGCGAAAGTAAACATGTGATTTCACATGTGAATGAGAACATACTACATTACTGATCACCCATGATTGCCCATGGATTTGGTATTGAGTTAGAGTTGTGTGTTGAATTGCAAGCAAATGGGCACAATTAATTCTAGGGTACAATTTGCAATAGTTTAGAATGGAAGCGTGGTGAATATTTACTTCAACAAGAAGCCTTGGTATCTCCAAGGTTGGTAGGAGAAGATGTTTGAACTACAATTTTCATGCTGCCATGATCTAGTCTATTGCTTCCGAGTTTTTTTGCACATGAATGAGGTAGTGAAAAGAATATGCACGAAATTAGTGTCATTGTTGAAAATGAGATCCAAATAATTGGCTAAGCCCGAAGACTCAAGCAATAAGTTCTAGGTTATGGCTTGATTATTCCTGGTCACAAGTTCCATCCATCCCATCCATGTGTGGCTTGCAAGTCACACAACTCAACTCCCCACTCCCCATTTAGTGACCTTGAAATGCATGATGAATGCCAAGACCTTCAGAATAGCTTGTTGCAGAGTGGCTCAAATTTTGGCTGCTCAGAGAGTGCTGAATTGGTACAGGATGTTGGACCTGATCGACTGGTGGGTTTTCTATATCATGTGGCAATAGTCTCAATTGTGGGTGGTCTTCTGTAGGTGCTGAGAATGCCACATTTGTTTGTACTTGTGCCACCTCTTGCTGTGACTCCTCTTCATGAACTAATGTTGCATCAGTCTGCTCAATTGGAGTAGTAGCTGCCCTTCTCTTCCAATTGGCATACTCTATTATGAGAGCACTGGAGGTCATAGCAATCCCAAATCCAGCAAATGAAGCTAGTAATATTGCCAACACTGCCTCAACATGAACCTGCACCCAGATGACAAGAGAGTACCTTAATAAACCAGCGGTTTTCATGAAAGAACCAGTAGAGAACTGGTGGTTTTATTTGATCTTTTCATGTTTCTGAGAAGCATGGTTATGTATCAGAACAGGCTCTGCGATTTTTCTGAGATCTGTGGCTATGAATCCTAAATACCACCCAGATAGCATTGGAGGGTCTGCTCCTGTTTCTAATTACCACCCAACAAAGATCATGTCATTCTTGAAGTCTAAGAAGGCCTTGGGGCAAAAGTGTTAAACAGAAACAGAAGCTGAGGGGAAATGAAGAGCTTCTTACCAGATCATAAAACAAGTGGGCAAAGGATATGATAAGTCCAAATTGACAAGTAGCATACAACCAGATCAATTGTTTTGCAACTGCAAACATAATGTCCAAAACTGCCCCATCAGCTATCATTACAGACGAGGAAATTTACAGATGTTCAAAATTTTCAAAACAGAGGAACATCAACAGACAAAAAAAAAACTCCTATATGGCATGGGGGTTATTGAGCTTACTGAAGTTTGAGGCTACAATTGCAGCAAGGAAGCCCAAAATGCACGCAAATGGAAGAGCAATTACAATTGCCCCTGAGCCCAATCTTCCCACCTGCCACCAACCAGATCAAGCGTCATCAATCTGTGAAGTACACATGAAATCCTAAAACCCTAAACCCTAATCCACCTAGGTAGTGACTATGAACCAAAACACATGAATACCATTCGGTTCATGACAATGGGTGGGTTTTGTTAGAAGAGAAAAGAATTACTTACCAACAACTGCTCCAGAAAGCAAAAGTAAGCCAGCATACTGATCATCACCAACACAGGGACATCCTGCCACAATCTCCTACTGAAAAAAGAACAGATATAAAAAACATACACAAGAACTGTTAGCTGGTCCACAACACAAACAGCCAGCAAAGGGAGTTACCTATTTTATTTCATCCATATTGAGATTACCCTTTTTTTTCAAAATACAATTCAAATCCATCCAGATTCCATGAAATGGACATCCATGGAATATCATCCACAACTGTGAACGGATGACAATGGCTGACCCTTCATTCACAATTTTCTCAAGGACCAAAGTTTTCTGGATGAATGAAAAATCAATCAATAATGCAAAAGAGGGAAAGTCCTTATGTATCTTGCTTCCAAGAAAAATAACCCATTAAAATTCACTTGGTACCTATCCCAGAACCAAACTTAATTAGCTTTCTTGATCCATTTTCTGCTACAAAAGCACATTTTCCTAAGTGAGGCAGGCAGCCATTTATTTACTGGCTCTACTTTTGCTGCTATTAGTGCCAGTTTTAAGTTAAATCAACAATTAATAAGGCGCTTGAAATGTGAATCGGTAGTCAAAACCAGTTATGGTTTGGAACAGGCCCTGGAAGAACCTGTTACCCACCTAATGGAATCATGGCTCACCCTACTGGACTCACCACGTTCCTGGATACAATGGCCTGTTCCATTGTGAAATAACTTTAACGAGGGTGAAATCACTATGGTTGCAGTGAAAGCTGCTTGTGTCATTCCTCTCAGATGATCTAAAGGGGTGGAATGCAATACCCGAGATCCTGACTCACAGGCTGCTGTCCTGTGACCCAACTTGAGCCAGTTGACTCATTGGGCAATCGAACTACGGTTACTGGAAGGTTGCTGACTTCTCGGCCACAAACATCACAAGTCCTGTTGCCTTTGATGCTGAACCACTTCAATGCACACTCCCTATGCGCCAAAGCCATTTCACCTCGGCAACTGCACTCCATTTTCAACGTCTCACCATACTCTTCGGTGAGATCATCCATGCATATCCTGCATACTGCTTGCTCCTCTGAAATTTCCTGGTCTGCCTTTATATCATCTACAGAAAGTTTCCCAATTTTACATTACTCAGTTCGCACCATGAAAGCAGTGTCGCTTTGCTCTTCGGGTGATGTTAGATGCTCACAAACCTTCAAAACAGAAACTTAGCACCAGACAATTTCTAAATGGAAAATTTTCTTAGAATTTATTATTGCAGCTGAGAAAGTTACTCAAGGTTATCGGAAGAGCAGACCTTTCTCTGTAACAGTTTGTGTTGTGAGACAATCGTCCTTCTTTGTTGTAGTGCTGCTGCCATCAGTGGCAGGTCTGACTAGCACCATTGTCCCTCCTGTTCCTGAGCTTCCCCTTCTTAAAGGCATGGAAATTGAGCGTAAGATACTAGTGCTTTTCCCTCCACTCTGCAACACCCAAAAAACCCAAAAAGAAGGTCATGACAAAAGATTCAATGATTTTGAAGAAGCTGTAGTAACCATAATGTGGCGCTACTCATAATGTATAGTGACCAAAATGTGTCTGTTGAACACAATTTTTTATAAAATATTGTTGAATCTGCCACATCCCCAGACCTTTAATGTCATGGAATGGCTTCAGTGCCCTTGCCCATTATGTTGGGTGCATCACCTGGCTCACCCTAAGTGGTGCTGTACCCAGCATAATGGGCAGCCTTGTTCTTGCCCATTATGTTGGGTGGTGTAACCTGGCTCGCTGACCTAACAGGCTGACTTGGTGCTTTACCCAGCATAATGGGCAGGGGCTTGACGATTCCATAGTATTATATAAGATCCTTACATTGGGCACTATAAGGTGGCTTGCAGGAGGAGTACATGTGCATAGTTAGCATGCTGACAAACCAGAATAAGCTAGCTCACTGCAGACATATTTTTTCCTGGCTTTGAATTAGATTGAGAGATACGTACCTGGGATGTAATCATGCTTGGTGCTGGCCATTGGAAGCTTGCTGCAGCAGGGCTGCAGCTGTTGGATGAGCTGGAGATCTCGAGATGATGTGTGACAGGCAGTGATATTGTTCTCTTAGAAAAGAGTGGTGACTGCATAGAGCTCTGTGTCGTTGGCGTCATCAAAGAAGAAGAAGATGGCATGATGAATCCAGATGTCCGCTGTATTGTAAGTAGTGAGCTGCCATTTCTGTCTAGTGTGGCCCGTGATCGTAAGCCTGGCCTTGGTAGAACTAGCCCAGTTCGTGTTGAGAGTTTGCCGGATTTGGATTTGACAAGCTGCTGCTGGGGTGTAATGCTCCCTGCATGCATGCTGCTGCTGCTGCCAAGTTGATCCGTTCCATCATGAAAGGAGCTGATTTCCAGTGCAGTAGACAGAGCTGCTGCTACTGCTGCTGCTGGTTCTTTTTTGAGGCTGGGTTCAGTTGGAGCTGGTAATGTCTGATCCCCCACAGCAGCTGGAATATTCACAACTGTCACCTAACAGAAAAGGGCAGAGCAAGACAATTAGCTAGCCTGGCCATTCACCACCAATCCATAGACTAGTGTACATGCTTGCAGAATGCCCTAGAACAGAAGCAGAATCTAGTCTTCGTTGTGCAGGCATCTGTGGAGCTGTGCAATGGACAGTCCTCAGTCTCATGAGCTTTGCTCTCATTGCCCAACAGCAAAACTGCAGTGGCTGCTGCTGCTAACAACCTTCTTCCTCAGCTAATTCCATGGACCAGCTGAAGACCCCAGTTAAAAAGAACATGTGGATTTTGAATCCTCAAACCAAAAGGCTAGTGTTGTATTAAATCCTCAATTCTTTATCAACAACATGGATGCTGCCAAAAACAAGTGCCAAGGAAAAAAGAAAATCCCCCAAAGATTGATTCTTTCTTACACACTCGACCGAGGAGCTCGCAGAAGTGGAAGAAGTTGCAGCTGGAGCTTCTTGCTGGTGATCCATCACAACCACTTCACCAGCAGGCAGCTCTTGGGGTGTACTTTTTTGCTTCTCCTGAGCTGGTTCTTCTCAGCTTTCAGTACTCTTCTTCCACAACCCTTGTTTCCATCTTCTTCTGGACCCGCTTCTGGACCAGCAGCAGCAGCAGCAGCTAAGATCATCACCACAACAACCACCTCTCCAAAACTGGATCACGAGATGTATGGTTTCTTATGGAACTAGTTAAACAAACCCATTGCAGCAAATTTTGCAACACTTCTTTGGTCCACGTGCTTCACTTCTTCTTCCATTTGTAACACAATAGGTAGAATAGTACATGACTAACTCTGTGAGGGACTCAATACCCAATGCTTCCTCCCTTTTGTTTTCTTTTGGTTTTTGGGCTTTCTAAAAAGTGGAGTAGCCTAGTATGGAATTCTGTTCTTGCAAAATTCTTTGAACCCAATCAGTCAGTCAGTCCACCACACCAACCAAACGAATCGGCCAAACAGAAAACTGCAAGAACAGCAAGCTCCCAAGTCCTTCTTGAGCTTCACAGTTTCCAACCACACCATGTCCAATTGAAGCTCACCAAAAACATGCATTCCTTTTATTTTTCCTTTCTTGGGTGCTTTTGTTTTGCCATTCTTATTCCTCGGAAGAGTCAGCTGCTCAGAGACTGGCGCTTCTGAGCTTTCAAAAGCCTGCCATGGGTCCACCCACCACACCCTACTCATTTCTCACTGTTCCACAAAAGAAAAACACACCAAAAACAAAAAAATAGAGCTGGAATTCACTTGTAGAGAGTTAAAATTCCCAATGGAAAGAAACATCGAGTTTCCCAACACAATGGATTTAGCCCAAAAACTCCCCCTCACCCCATGTGGTGATGACCTAAAATTCACAATGGAAGCATCAAGTTTCCCAACACAAGGGATTTAGTCCAAAAAGTCCCCCATTTGGTGATGAGCTGAAAATTCATAGTGGGAACATCAAGTTTCCCAACATACCTAATGGATTCAAACCCAAAAAAAGCCCCCAATTTGGTGGTCCATGCCATCCCTAACTTACCCTTAGTTTAGGTCTTCTCTTTTTTTTTTCTTTTTTTTGGTTTTGTTTTGGGGGGGGGGGGGGGGGGTTAGTTTGTGAGTGCATCCCAAGTTCAATTGTATTTTATTGCCCCCAGTTTGATTAGGTCCATCATGACAATCCCCTTCTTTTTTTTCCTTGCAGCTTTTTTGCTCACAATTTCTCCATCACCAATAAAATAATAAAACATGTTTTTAACATGTTGAGTACATTTGTTTGCACATCTCAACTCTCAAGTAGAGCAATTATTGGATGTTGAACACATTCCATTTCTTCTTGAGCTTCCTCCATATATCTGTATATATCATTTGAAAATTTTACATTTTTTTATTTTTGGTGGGGGGGGGGTGGGGGGTTGGAGGTGGTTCACACAAATGAAAAAAAATCATTGTGACGAGAAAGGAAAACACTAACCCCAGCAAGGTTTAGGGAGCACCATCACACACTCAAATAGTTAATTAAAACCTCTACAACACCCATGATGCCCATCACGACGCCATTTAACAAATTTGCTAGACTTGACACATAACCTGGTGTACACCCCAAAATTTGACAATTCCATTATGTATTTCCTCGAGCTTTATAAACAAAACCTTATTAGGGATTTGTCCCACTGAGCCCTGCCATAATTGACTAAGGGTTCTCAACTACTTCCTTCAACCTTAAGGGAGTTTCACGTAACATTATTCAAAACCAAATCAATCCGTTCAATTCAGATCATCCATATTACAACGCCTCTAAGGTAAGGCCCATGGCTCTTCAACCTCCACAAACCATCTTGTGACTTTGAGAGCAAGCTTGATGCAATGCTTAAAATGCATTAGAGTTGTTCTAGTTTGGTGACAAGTCTGATGTATCCTGATTGTTCCTCTGAGGGCATTGTGAATTTCTCTCAAATCTCGTCTTTGGTAGCAAACCTACCAAAACCTAACAAATTGTAAGGGAAAAAAAATTGCAAGCAATTTAGACAATTACCTACCGAATGTTGAGTTTTTCAACCGGATAGTTTGGTGACATCTTTAGTCTAGAGGAAAATAACTATCGGCAAAGGATTTTGGGATAGGAAGTAGCATTATTTGAACCTATGGGACATCCAATTTGAAGTTTGAAATTGCTTTGGAAATGGCCATCTCTTTTACTTCCATTATCCTAGTCAATTTCATCACCAACTACATAATTCACTTATTAGTACTGTAACAACACCTTTTCAGGTTTAGCAGTAATTGTAATTTTTAATTTGAAAATTCCAATTTTTTAAGAATTTTTTTTCTTAAGATGTCAAAAATTTAAGGAAATTACAAGAGCAGGCAAAATACAAGAATTGGTGAAAACCCAGGAGCTTCTCTTTTGGGTTGTTTTGCAATAGAAATTGTTGAAAAAGGTCTCATTATGTTAAAGATCTAGAGTCTAGAAAACCTGGCAAAGAAGCTCCCTATAATTATTACCTAGATTTTTTTTAAAAAAATTTATTGCCGAAATGGATTTTTAAAAATAAAATAATTATTCAGTGCTCAAGTGCCAAATCTGAAAAGGTAATATGATATCATTTACAACTCCTATGCTTTAGGGTTCTCATATGTTTTCAACTTGTTGCTTTATTACTACGTTCCATTCAATGATTTTTGTTTATTTTTTAAAAATCATTTCTTGGACAAAACAATTGGCAATTTTTTAAAATTTAAAATTTGACTAATTTTGCTATTTTTTCGGAAATTTTAGCCAATTTTTTTTTATGACACAAAATCAGGGGAAAATGATAGTCCCATAATAATCCAAAATTTTTGGACTCACATTTAATTGACCCCAACAAGGGTATCATTTAAGTGAGGCTGCATGGACCCCAAAACCCCACATCTTACATGGGAGTGGCTATGAAATCACACAATCCTTGGGATGGAAAAGATCACATTGCAACACCTATCACATATTGTTAAACTACTTATATTGCATGGCCCAACCAACCCAAGTCCTCCTCCGCCAAAAACATTATGGTAAAGAAAGATGTCTATTAGGCTATAATGTTTTCCTTTTCCATGCAAAAAGAACATAACATTGCACTTGACTTCTCCTTTGGGTTGTTTTGCAAAGTTTTGGGCAAATGTGTGGATGAATTGATTGAATGATTGATATGGGTGTTATGGACATTCACTAGAAAAAAAAACCTACATTTCATTCATGTTGTTTTTTTTGGCTAGGCCTAGAGTTAGGGTTAGAAAATAGTACAATGATACCAACAAGTCTTTTAGGGTTTTTTTTTTCTATGCCAAAGGGCCCATCACAAACCCAATGTTAAACCAATGTTGTGCACCTAAATGGTTTAGGAGGTTTAGGATTTATCCACTTTGTGAGTGTAATTTGCAAACCTAATTTTAAGTTGGTTGGGGAAAGAAGAAGGGGCCAATGGAGGAGGGCCCATCACATGCATGTACAACCCAACCTGACAACCCTAAGTGAAAAAAGCTTTTTGTCCCATATATGTACAAGGTGTTCACACTCTACAAAATTGGCCTGGCAACCAACCTTTGAAAGCAGCTCAAAAGCTTCATTCATTCATTTCAAGCCTTGGTGGGTGTGCCTGAAACCCTAAAAACCAGATTTGATCTGTCACCAATCTATTGGTCCATCTGTCAAGCTCATGGAACTGCTTTTTTTTCTTTAAGAGTATGTCTTTTTTCTTTTCTTTTCTTTTCTTTTCTTTTTTCTGGGGGCTGCCCTAGAGTTTTTTGTCAGGTACATGGCACAATACCCTCACTACACACAAATCGTTTTGCTTATGGGAATTTTATCATGGTGATATTGTGAAATTCATTAGGGCTATAGATCTAGGTTTTTTTGGGTTTTCAAACTTTTAATTTCTCACAAGTGACAGTCTTTTTTTTACGGAAAATTATATATAAATTACACTGAAATTTTTCATTTTTCCCAAGTTTTTTTCTTCTCAAATGTTTTTTTCTGTGCAAAATAGTGATAATTTGCCACCAAACAAAATGTCTGCTATAAATATTACACTTATGAGAGATTTTTTCTGCTTTTTAAATTTGATAAGGTACACTTGTGGGTCACTCATAGTTATCAATTGACTACAATTGTGTTACATATATAGCCCAATCAATTCATTTTGTATTTTTCATCACTTGATGATTTCTTGAACAAACATATGGGTCATGTGAACATAAAAGATGTTGGTTGGCCAAAGGTTGTTATTGACATGGTGATCACTTTCACTTTGCAAATTATCTTCAACAAATATCATATCATAAAAATATTTCCAACATGATTTTTCCAGCAATTTGTTTTTGTCAAAATTTATAAGCACATGTATTGTGGAATATTGTAATATCTAGGCATATTGATTTTGGAACAGTGTTTTTATTTTTTTTCTAATTTTCTCATATTACATGTTGGTGAACCTCTAAAACCTATTAACTAAAATATGACAATTTCATAACTTTCTTCCTCCAAATGTGGTGATTTTTATTTTAAAAAATTCCAAAAAGTTCCCTAGAGCATGTTGCTTGGGATCTTTTTATCATTAAAGCAAAATGGTGAAATTTAGCCACAAAAAATTTAAAAATACATATAACTTGTTTTGGAACATATATACCATTGTGGCAACCTTCTTATTTTTTGACAAAAGATTGGAATTATTGTTGTTAGAAATTGTGGGTTGAATTTGTTACACTTTATACTTTTTCTCACAGTGACCTTTTTTTTTTTCCCTCAAAAAGAAAATAGAGTTATTGGTAAAGTCAGCCTTGTCTTTGGGCCTGCTTTCATCCCCTCTCCCCTCTTTCAGTGGGATCAACAAAGTACGGAAATTGTTATTAAATCTCAGTATGAAATGTTGAAACTCATCATTTAATGCACAAGGTTCGAGACTAATTATAGTAGTTGTACAGGTAGGAGTAGTGAAAATATATGTAGCAGCAGTGGAGGCGCTCAGGAAAAAGGAAAGACAAGATGAAACTTAGTTTACCACCAAAATTGGTGGAAAAACTAGTTTGGGTCTCAGTCATTTGAAGTTGTAAAATTTTCATTCTCAGTTACACATTTAGTGCCCTATTATTTTATATGTTGAAACTGGCCGTTCTCGCCCCCTAATCCTGAGACTTTAGAAATAATTCTGATATGTCCCAAATTTCTCAAACAATGTGGATGTAATCCAACTCTTGCTGATCATAATAGTTAAGTATATTGAATCTTCATATGTTGGGTCTCTGTGTGGGAATCCATTTGTTATGTTGTTTTCATAAATATAGGTTACTAGTCTGGTAACAAAGTGTGAATGGTGTATAAAAAAACTTTCAATGCAATAAGGGAAAAACAAAATTGCCTAGGGAATGGATAATTTAGCAAAGTGATTTTTTGCAGGACAAAAATTGCATGTACACACGTATGTAACTCTCTCTCCCTCCCATTTTGAGTGACAACTCTACACCAATAATTTTTGTCGCAATCTTGTTATAATAACTTTGTAACAACCTTATTATAACAATTTCCATGACAATAGTTCTTTTGTCAACAATTCACTTTAGTTATGAATCTCATTAATCTTGACATGCAAAAATATCTCATACCCTTTTTTTCCTTTTTTGACATGTTTTTCTTGTTGCATTTCTGACATGCGCAAGAAAAAAAACCAACCTTAGTCTGATGATTCCCTGGGAATTTATTTTCTTAGGCATTGTGCACGCACTACATCCATGGATCCACATGTAATATAAATCAATTATGGTTTGGTGGGCATCATGCCTTGGATTGCACTTGACCATTTTAACTAAGCAAGTATGTAACTTTACACATAAGTTTAATAAATTATTACGTTTCATGTGAGTTTATGGGAATCACTTGGTACCTTTGAAGGAGCAATTGTAAGTGTATACAAAGATGTCATAAATGTCATAAACCCAAATGGATGTCATAGTCATGTTTTTTACAAATAATCAATTGTGCTATAAACCACTTTAAACAATACCAAGTGTAGCACATGTCATTGATTCAAGTGTGAATTTGTTACCCAACTAGTTTTTCCATCCAAAACCATTTTTTGTAATTTTATTGACATTCCAACGACAAAAACAAATTCAAAATTCAATATCTCTTGCACCTTAGGTCTAAAAAATTCTAAATCACCGTCATTAAATCTTACTCAATAAAAGGTATCCAATGATATCAGTATTGCACCCAGATTCCTTTGTAATTTTAGTTTCAATTTAAATGAAATTTCAGTGAAATTTTGTTCTATATCAATAATGTTTGTACTATATGTCAAAACATTATCAAACCAACTTTGTGCATCCCCTACCCATAAGGGCTTTCCAATGGTACCAAGAGCATGGCAAGAGGCACTATAGTTTGGGAGATCTCAACATGACAAACAAACAAAACCAACAAACTACCTTCCTTCATAGATAGATCACATTAACAAGAACTATTCTATGTGTATCAATAAAAAAATGCAATTGTCATTCCCTTGTGAGCAACCGTTCAAAATAAGTTTTGAAAGGGTTAGACATTAGACAATAATTCTATGGAAAATTTAGTTAATATTAAAAATACCCAATATCACTTCTACTCTAATTTTTTGTTGCAATTTTAAATTATTGCCAATAAGACAGAACTGCATAGCAGAATAGTTCAGGATTGTGAATTTAAGAAACACTCAATCTTTTTTTAAATGATCACCACTACACTTGAAGGCTTAATTAATCACCAATAATCATATTTGGGAATTTGTGGCTTTTTGTTATGTGGATACAACTGCACAATGTGTGGGAGTTTTTTGTGTGTGTATGAAGAAGGTTAAATACAAAGGACTGGGGGAGGGGGCAAAATGGGGGAGGCACATGAGGAGGGCTGGAGTAAGGGAATGAGAGGGAAACTCCAAGGGAAAAGGGGAAATGGAATGGTAGAAAAGAAGTATGAAATGAAAAAAGGTTGTTGAATTAACAAAAGTTTACAAACATAAGATGAAACATAAGATCAATAATGCATCAATAATGCAATATACAAAACCAATGGACCATAGTTCATAGATAAATTGATCACAATTACATAGTGGGTCACACAAATGAAATGTGACGTCAAAGAGTTTAATCTTTGGATTACACTACCACTTATAAAAATTGTCAATACAAATGAAATGCACCTTATATGGATAGAACTATGTTCATAGATGAAATTTATCACACATGCAATTAGCCATATGAATCTAACTATTGTTTAGAAAAGACTTCATTACAAATAAATTAAATGTTTTCATGGAAGGAATTACACACAAATGGATGTGAACCTCATAAAGGGAAATAAAAACATAGATGAAATTGACAACACATGGATGTAATAATTATCCATCCATATGGTTATTTGCATTCACATGGCATGTTTCAATAGTGCCATCCAAGTGGTCATGTCATTTCTATATAATTTATTGGTTATATTGTCAATTTCACTAATGTGAGAAGCTTTAACAATATGGTGCAATTCCACTCATATGCTTTACTCCATGCATGTTGAATCAAGTTCAATGCTCTTTGTTTCATCCATGTAAGTGATTCCATCCAACCCATTTCATCTATCATTTAGGTGTCATAGATAGATTCTAAAACATATATTTACTCCATTGCATGTGTCTTCCTTGTTGTGGCACATACCCTTTCTCTTCATGCAATCATGTTCAAGGCTTTGTGAACTTTTGTCTTGTATTCAAGACAATAAATTGTCATTTTGGTGTTGAATAATTGAGAATGAATCACACCAAAATAGATGAACATCTAACATGATGTATATAATAAAAGTTATTGTGTTTTTCACGATCTATTTTTATGATTTTGGGCCTTGAGCTAAAACCATATCAAGTTGTTGACATTAAACGTATGTTGGAAAAAATCCCTAAAACCCAAAATGAAATGACACAAGATAAAGGAAGTATAGATTAGTGCATTTATTGCAACTAGACTTTTTGATTCTTCTTTCATTAGTAGCTTCTAAAACTCTCACATGCTTCCTCCAAAATATAAATTTTTGTTGGTTGAAATTGCTTGAGATTCATCTACTTCAAATAGTAGAATTTGTGTTCTTGGGAACTTTTTTAATAATTCCATGATGTTTTTTTCTCACTAAGCCAAAAAATTTGAAATATAATAAATTCCTTGAACATTATTGTTCCTCTTTGCATATTGTATGATGTGTAATGTTGTGTGATTGTAACCCCTTCATGAAATTTTACTGGGGCTATTGAAGAAGAGTTCCTAGCCTTGGCAACAACTTCTAAAGATCATGCATGTTGTGCACAAATTCAAACACGATATGGAAACTAAGCATCAATAA
This sequence comes from Sphagnum tenellum, assembly GCA_963921925.1. Taxonomy (NCBI): domain Eukaryota; kingdom Viridiplantae; phylum Streptophyta; class Sphagnopsida; order Sphagnales; family Sphagnaceae; genus Sphagnum; species Sphagnum tenellum. The sequence continues at coordinate 1,919,296 of OY998153.1, forward strand.
TCTCTTTGGCTTTTCTTCAAGACATTTGTCAAGTATTTATTGCATGATGTTAGTTTTTTATAGTTTGTTATTTGTTGTTGGAACCCTAGTTCAGTAAGAACATGGTTCTTATTTTTTTGGTATTTGAGGGCTTTTATTCTAGAGTTCCTACAACCACTTCAAACGTTGTCTTGCAGTGGCATGGCAACTTATGTGGCACTACCATGGATTTTTATATACAAGTAAAAGTTGCAGTGGCATGGCAACTTATGTGGCACTACCATGGATTTTTATATACAAGTAAAAGTTGCAAGACATTTCCTTCGTTTGATTGTTTCAATTTTTACAATGCAATTTGCATCATGTATCCTTTTAAGACACTTCTGTATCTTGAATAAGGTTCTGTCCCCTCAGTTTTGCCACTGTCATGGTACCTACAGGGCATCACCTTAGACTGGTGAGTGAAGAAGCAACACCAGCTTCATTGATCTTCAATCCCATAATCTAGAACTACACATCTCATTGATCAGACCCTTTTTAAGCAAAGCAAACTAGTACATCATTGTACAACAGGCATGAAGGAAGTTGCTCGCCAGTAATAATAGTGAAGGTTGTTCACCAGTAATGGAATTGTGCCACACTAGCCAGTGACCATAATCTGGACCAGTCCCTTGTCATGTTCCTTGTCTGAAGAGAAGTAGATCCAATTATGGTTCTCAAGCTTCAATCATGTGCACTCCAATGGTGCTACATAGGTATATAACTCCATAAATTCATGATAATCCAGTCGGCAATGTCTACGGTCCAAGTTGCTTTTCAAAGCAAGCTGTGTACTATTGATCTTGAGCTGGAGCAACCATCCCAGTGATGCCCCATGATGACCACTGAACAGGGACATTCCAACAACTTGACACAACAGATGGGGCTCATATACCCAAGTTGTCGAAACAGCTCCAGTATAGGGAAGTTGATAATGTAGGAGCCATAGTGGGGAAATTCATTCAACACACAAAAAAATTGTGGCAGAATTTGCAAATTGTTGACTCTGGTGGGGCTATTGCAACATTGAGTACCTACTAGAGCAAGAAAAAACAGGGTCCCAAGCAAGGAACTGGATATATATATATAGCAGATCAACAGGTAATCTTCCATATGACACGACAAACTTGCCAGTCATAGATGGTGAAAGCAGCATTCAGACTGTTGAACTTCAGAGCAATCAGACAGGACAAAAAAATGGTGGTTACCTCAGGGATTATGGAAAACACCCAATGTCATTTTTGAGCTGAACATGAAGAAGAGCATCATCTGCACACCAGCAGAGTACTTGAAACCCTAAGTGAGAAAACTGGCAAACTCTTCTAGGAAGAAGAAGAAAGCCAGCAAATGTATAGAAATGGAATAAATCCACATGAAGATCACATATCAAAGTTTGCCCAGTAAACACGGGCTTGCACCTAGCAGAGCCCCTATTATGTTTTTCATCTACACGCTCTACTCCTGGCTTGGCTCCTCCTCTCTATTCCCGCATGGCCCTCCTGATTTCTTCTTGCATCATCATCATACACCACCATCAGTCATGATGTGTATGTTTCCTGTTAGTTAAGAGAATCATTAAGGATGCAATCTAGACCTAAAGAAATCAGTTTCTTCATCTCTGAAGCTCAGACAAGGACTCTGAGAATTCATAGAGGTTGACATGTAATGATCAATATCTTTGTTTTCCCTACACCCACTGCCAGTCCATATCTCAAGGAAAATCAGCTCCAGCACAGACAGCCCTAGACCCTCTCCAAACTCCTCGCCTTTGTAGTTTCAGAAGCATTTTGTCAAGGTTCCCCAATCCAGAGAAAAACTCAAAGTTCCTATCCACTAGAGTTTTCTCAAGATTGTTGTGTACAAGGTAGCCCCCTCTCACTCTGGCTACCCAACCCCAGATTCTTCTTCCCCAGCCAAAAAACAAGAATCCAGGAAGTTCATCTTGTGTAGGTACTTATTCTTGCTCAAATGACTAGGAAAGAGAAGCCTGCAAGAATCCTCTCTCTGCCTGCCTGCCTGCCCGCCCCAACTCTTGAGGCCCAAAATGAAGAGATCATGAAGCAAAATGAAATTTTAGGTATCTTTCTTTCTTGGTACACATCAAGCATGAGCAAATTTTTTTTCTTTTGCATCTTACGCTGTCCATGATGCTGATCTAGTAAGACATGTCCTTGTCATCTTCTTATCTTCCTCCAAACCTATCATCCCCAAATGTGAGGGGTCTTCCAGCATCATTTTTGCAACCAGGTAACCTGCAATAGACCATGTCTGAAACTTGCGTGCCTGCTTGCCAACGTAACGGCCCAGCTTCCCATCATAATATTCAGGCCACCCATCCTTTGACAGCCTTTTCTCTATCTGTTCAATTGCTCGTCTTGCAATTTGGGGCCTACCTGTCTTTATGCATGCTGCTGTCAACATCCACAAAAGAACTGCAACACCAATGGAAAAACCTTAATTAGTCAAATTCTGCTGCAGACAAAACACTCTTCATCAAAGTTTGAATGATGATTAAATCAGTGAGGGGTTTTTTTGTTCTTTACCTGGCCAAGAGCCAGCATTATGGTAGCTCCATCTTGTGTTCTTTGGATCACACCCTGTCACAATGCGCCATTCATTTCCCTCCAGAGCAGGATAAGACACCTTCAGAGGCATTTCGCCTACAAGCTCTTCCCAGCGTTCCTCAAAAAGATCCATGATAGCAGAAGCTTGTTCAGGTGTTGCGAGGGAGGAGAGAATTGCCATGCAATTGCCGATAGCAAACCACCGGAAGTCCATCCGGGCAGGGCTCACATTCCCAATGAAGTAACCACCCTTGATTGGCATGAAATCAAAAACCCAATTGGGGATTGAATCTGGAATGACATTGAATTTGTTTACAGCAGTGTGTGAATACTCTTCTGTCTTATAACGGTAAATGTTATTGAGCTGGGTGTGGTCTAGCCAGAAGTAGGCACGCATGTGGAAGCTGAGTGCATGCAGCCGTTTATCAATTCGCTCCAGAAGGTGTACACCCTCTCCTGGTTTTAGGAGACTCTTAGCAGAACGCAGCGCCATGAAGAACAGAGATTGGATCTCAATTGGATACCCATAGATACCCTGCACAAAGCATCATTAGAAAAAAAAGAGAAGGCAGCAACATAGGCATACATCAACATAGACCTCAATGCTTGATTATGGAGAAAAGGACCACCTTATCTGCTGCAATCAAGCAATGCAATTGTAATGCAAGTGAAGAAGTAGGCCAAGAATTGACACTCTTTAAAGTACCATACTCTTTAAACAATCAAAGGGGAAGGATGGTTCTTCTTCCAAACCCACGTACCATCCGCCTGTCAATCATGCAGCATCCATCTGCACAGAGGAGAGTTGGAAATGTGTCAAAACCATCTGAAAGGCATAACTCGAGGATGAGCCGCATGCCTCTTTGGCAGTCTGCCATATCTGCTAAGCTGTGGTCTCCGGTTGACTTTGTGTATGCCCGAAGAAGAATGATCCACCAGAATCCGGAATCTACAGGGGCTACCCGACCAATTGCACTCTCGCCAAAATCAGCAATCATTGTATCTGTCTTGCGAAGAGGATCATGAAGCACCTGCAACAACAGCATTCTGAATCCATTCAAAAACCCTTACAACAACAGTGCCACCTGTCCGTCTGTAAATAAAAAGCCAAGAAGATGGTGCTGGAAACCTTCAATTCTGATGGGAGTAAAACAGATGAGAGTCTGTCAGATCGAGATACAGTGATATGGACTATTACAAATAACCATTGTTTGCCATGACTACGGGAGATCTGAAATTGCACAAAGGTGAGTGATTGAAGCTTCTTTTCACCTTGAAACTGGCTGGCATAACTCCCTCACCGAGAGTGAAACAGTCGATGCGTTTCTCGATTGATTGAAGCCGCAGGGTCTTCAACAAGAAATTCTTCACAATGTCAGGTTCCCCATTCATGAGAAATGCAAGAGCACTGGGTACAAAGTCCCGCACAAAAACCTGCACATACATACATATACACATACATATGTCACCATGAAGAGATGGCAGATCAGATAGATGCATCACAAAGATCAATCAAGAGCTGATGCTTGAGCAGGTCTGTTAGGGTACTAGGGCTCTTCAACAAGAACTGTCAGAAGATGGCCACGAGAGCTTGAAAGACAGATTGTTTGCAAGGAGATAAAAGAGAAAGAAAAAAAGTACTCCTTCCACTCTTCCTAGAAGCTGGGCTCCAGAGAAGCAATTTCCTTCAGCAATCTGTGATTTCGCAGTATGCCACAGAAATGCACAAGACAACAATCTTCACAACAAACCCATTGAAGCTCACCTGGTTATAGTTGAGGGATTCTTCAGTGGGATCCATGGCAGCGATGGTGCCAACAGGCTTGGCACGGAAATACACCAACGATCTCCGGAGAGCTTCCCAAGCATCAGCGATCATCGGATGCGGTTCAAAGGAGGGATGATCCCGCGGGGTACCAGCGGAAGAGCGCATGCTGGGAGACAACAAACCCTCCAGGCACTCGGAGCTCTTCACACTCTCTAGCGTCCTGGGTGGTCGCGGTGAAACTAGCCCCGAAGAGATGATCTCGCTCAGAGACCTCTCATCCAGAGTCGTCCTGATCGGCGCGATTGGTATCGGAATTGGCCGCGTCCTAAGCTCCAGAAGCTTCCTAAAATCAATCCCAGCACCGCCGTCCTCCCCTGCTGCTGCTCCATTGTAGTACGCATCGGAGTTGCTGTTACTGTTGGTCCTTCCCAGAGCCTCCGGCGAGGTGTCCAGAGACAGGCTAAAGGAATACATCTCCACCAGCCTCCCTTAGTACAATTTCTGTGGGTGCCGCAGTTCCTAAACTCTGCGTCTCTCTCTCTACACTCTCTGTGGGTCTCTCTCTTTCTGTGTCTATCTGTGCATCAAGAATCAGGAGATCTGCTTCACCTGGTGACCTACGTATGTTCTCAAGGGATTTCTGTCCTGAAAGCAGCTGGTGCTGGAGAAATGGGATTGCTTCCAGACTATCTTGTAATTCCTTCTCAACACATACGAGGAGGAGGAGAAGAAGAAGGAATCATGGAAGATGGGATGCCTATGCTAGACAGTATAGGCTTACCAATGCAGCAGCAGCAGACATGATCTCTCCTGCCCTTGGCTTCTCTCTACTGCAATTCTTCTTCTACTTCTTCTTCTAACCAGTTCCTTCGTGTGCACTCTCAGGCGGCATTTCCCTGTGGATGTCAACAATCCAATCCACCACCCGAGGTTGTTTTGCAAATGCAATGCACGCGATGTCCGGATCTTGAACAATCCCGGTATCGCTCTCAACTTCTATTGCAGAAGAGATCCTCTGTGCTACTTGGGGTGTTTTTTCTGACTACCGTGAGCAACAGAGTAATACTTGTGTGCCCAATTCTGCCTTCTTCTTACCCACACCCACACACACACAAGTCCTGAAGAAAACAAGATTCAAGTGGAGCGGAATTCGTGAAATTTGAACAAGACAGGGGACAGACAGGCAGGCAGTAGTCGGTAGAAGAAGGTACCACCTGTACCAAACAAAACAGAAACGAGCGGAAGATGGCACCAAACCCTCGGCAACGTGATCGTGCAAACCAGAAAGTGGGTGTGGAGGAATTACAACAACAACATGGGCACCAAACCACCCACGGCAACAATTCCAGTCAGAGAGAGAGAGAGAGAGAGAGAGAGAGAGAGAGAGAGAGAGAGAGCGAGCGAGGTTTTGTTCTGTCGAAGAAGAAGAAGAAGAAACAGGGAGGGCTAGAGCAGTTACCAGGGTCACACAGACAAGACTCTGAGTCGTTTTTGAGATTTTGAGAAAACGAGAGAACAAGAGCTCTTGCTAGACAGATGCAGTTTTCTCCTTCCCTTGGCGAGAGAGAGAGAACTGGTCTCGGAGCCTGGCTTGCTGCCTGCGTGCACAAGAAGCTTGGGTCCAAGGAGATTGGTGTTGGTAAGCTGAAGAATAGCTCAAAGAGCCCCCGTCTCCAAAGAAAAGAATAACAACAACGAACAACGTCAAACACAAACAGCAAAACCCATCCGCAAAAACAAAAAATCAAACCAAAAAACACAACACAAACACAGACACAGACAGACAGACCAAACCCAAAAAACAGAAGCTACTGGGGGGAGGACAGAGCTCTGTCCTTCTGCGCAGAGAAAAATTAAAAATTAAAATAGGAAATAGAAGGAACAAAAACAACAAAAACAACAATAGAATCAAAGCAACGGAGAACAACACAAATGCAAAGAGAGAGCGAAGCGAAGAAGAGAAGAAGTGAATCAACGGAGAAAAAGAGGAAACGAAAGAGAAGAATCCAATTAGAAGAAAAGCTTTATAGGAAACATGAGAGATGAGAGAGAGAGGAAAGAGGAGATGGAAACATGAAGATGACGAAGAAGAAGAAGACAGAGCGCGGAAGAGCTTCACGGCCCTGCCTGCTGAGTCCAGGCCACTGTGCAGGCAGCAAGCAGCCGCGTTGCAGACGGGCGGACGGGCGGACGGGCGGGCGGGCAGACAAACAGGCACGCAACGCAACTCCTCGTCTTTTCTCGTCTCCTCTCCAACGGCGCCCGTCAGCGGGATCGAACGGCCGTGCTCCCGCCTCCCAGGGCCCCGCCTCTTCCCATGCCTGCGGTCACCGGGTACGGGATCGCGGGCTGACGTCACTGGTGAAGGAGGATAAGACAGAATCATCAGCATGACAGTCTGTGTGTGGGTTGGGGGGGGAGAAGCGGGGCATTTTATTTATTTATTTATTTATATTATTGAGGGTTTTTTGTTTCTGGGGGGGGGTGTCAGGGTGGGTCTTTTTGGTAAAAAAAGTAACCTCTCGGTTTAATGTGTGAGGTAATGTTGGGGCCCCCTTTCTTCTGGTAATGCCCTCCCAGTGAGGCCATTACCTCTGTAATCATATTGCAAAAAACAAATTAAATTATATTAAATTTGGTATCTGATTAATAAATTTTTAAAAATAAAAATTTATCCTAGTTATTGAGAAAGAGGGTGAGGATAGCATGGGATTAAAGGCTGGTGTACCAAGAACCGGACCTTACATGTAAGGACCGTGTCTAGGGATGATACATAAGGAAGGAAGGAAGGACCAACCTTTCCATTTGATTTATAATTTGTGTTTTGTTTGGGCCCCTTGTCAAACTCGCATTATTCTTGTGCTGTTCTAATAAATGAATCATGGTAATGTTGGCCCAAACCCTAAGCTTCCCTAATCTTTTGTGTGTTGATTGCTCTTACTTGATGTAGATAAGATTTCAGAACACATTTTTGGTGCAAACAAGATTGTAAGTTGGAGTCAATTAAGACGTGTGTAGTTTTCCTAAACAAAATTGGACATTGGAGTCAAAAAAGACATGTATTTTCCTAAACAAGATTGTAAGTTGGAGTCAAATAAGACATATGTTTTCCTAAACAAGATTGTAAGTTGGAGTCAAATAAGACATGTGTTTTCCTAAACAATATTGTAAGTTGGATTGATATAACACTTTGAAATCATGCTATTTTTTATTATCAAGTTTACATTTGAAAGTCAATACTCGTCGTAAGTGGTACTTTGTTTGTTGCAAGGTGGGGGGGGCGTATGAGTTAAAGATGAACATACACACATAGCGACCGGGGTTGGATGGTTTGCATTTTGATTCTCAACACGTTTTTGTTAGAAAATATATAAAAATATTATGTTACCCATTGGCACACCTCATGTCGAATGCCTACAATAATTCCAATACCCACCCGGTTCCTCATGCCTTGAGATCTTGGGAGATAAAATAATAGGTATATGTTTTCCTTGGTTGTTTAAGGTTCAACAACCATGAACAAAAGTCGCTTATCAATTAACAAATTGCTTTGGGTGGCATATAGAGAAGCCCATTGACCTTTTGTGGTCGTTTTGATTATGTCTACATTGTGTTCTTGTTATAAAATATAGTCTAAATTTATTGTTTTATTTTTATTTCCTTGATTGGGTCATACAATGTATAACAAACATTGTAACATAATAATAAATTGAAGTTTCAATTGCTTTTGGGGGGGGGGGGGGCAAATTTTTTGTTGGTTTATCATAACAATTTCATGAGAAGATTTCACTATCTATGTATCATTATTCATCATTTCAATCGACAATTTTTCACTTTAGGGGAAAAAAAAAGAAGAAAAAAGGTTTAGGGTTTAAGGCATAGTTGGAACATTCATCTGCATAATGAGGCTAAGAATTGGTGTATTGTGTGCTAGGCATGGCTATATGTTGCACGGAACCATCAACCTTATCGCTTATCTTTGGTGTTCAGAAATCCAGATAAGATACCATAATAAAAAAGCACACCGAATATGTCTTCTTGTACACACTGACAGTATTTGAAGACCCTAGTCTGCCCATCTCCCAAAATCCCCGGTCCTTTATTATCTAAGGGCCTTAAACGTCCTTAAACCCTTAAACGTCACACATGAACCAACGTTTGTGGTTGGCCAACAAATGAAACTAAATTCAATAATCGTCGCTCAAGTAAGAATTTGTCTCTATTGTTGCCCATCACATGCGTTTTGATTGGCAAAGAAAGACAAGGAAATTCTTGCCTATCAAATGAAAAGCACTTCTAAAAAACAAAAATGTTGTCACCATGAAAAGCACCCGCAAAAAAAAAAAAAAAAAAAGCTTTTCACATGAAAAGCAAGAAAAAAAAAATTAAAAATGCTATCACATGAAATTGCAATGTACACAAATTTGGCAAGAAGGCTACAATATATGGACAATAGGAAAAGAGAATTGGCTCATGGAAGCATTCAATAACACATCTTTGGACATCTTACAATTTCATTTAGTGACATAATTATCTCATGAGTAGGTTTTCGAACGCTTCTTGTATGGTAAGGTTATTCGAAGCACATCGATATAATCAAGCTATTTGATACCAATTTCAATTTATGTGATACTCACAATTGAGAACGAAATTCATGGGAAATTCATTTTTCATAAGTTCATAGGTTTTTTATTTTGCATGTAGTGATAAATGTTTTGATTCAATTCAACAAACTCAACCAATTAATTAAGAATGACATGGTTGACAATTTTTACCATTGGTGCCTTTTTTTAAACATCCATTTTCACTACTAAAGAGTATATTTTTAAATCCAAATAATTTTGCACATGGCACTAAGACCTTTCACCCTTTCATCATCATTATTATTATTATTTTAAAAGGTTCTTTAAGATGGTATAGATGAGATTATAATATGATGGACACACACGTATTTAATTGAAATGATTCATTGGAGAAGATGAAGGCAATGGTTAAAGAACATGTGCAAGGAGTTAAAAGACAATCCAAACAAACAATTTTTTGACTTGCCAATTTTCAATGTTTCAAAGTTGTTTAGTCTTAAGTATTATCCCATTGACAATTGATGACGTAATGACTAAAGAGAGGTTGAATGACAAATGGGTTTAGGGTTGAACATAGCATCATTGGCATACCAATTGGCCCATTCTTGATGAACCATTGATAGAAGATATTTCATAATCCAACAAGCACAAACATACGCGAATGAGAGGATTTTTTCAAACAAAATGCTATAAAAAAAATCATTTTTCATCACGTTTCAAATTCGACACATAAAAAAGTCTAATGTGCGTTACATTATGTGAGATTGAAGTTGACAATATGGATTAGAAGACAATCTTTGACATTTGGTGTAACAACAAACAAAGATTGTTAAATTGTATTGTCAGATTACAAATAAACAAAGTGTTTTTTTTTTTTTTTTTTTAAGAGTATGATTACAAGATTGTTCCTTACAATATTAAAACATACAAATGTATTTACATTGTTAGAAATGAATACAAACAAATTTTAATTTTGCACATGTTGTGGTCCATTATAGCAAATGTGAATCATCAATCTCTCCTTTCGCTTATGAAATTTTATTTTCTTAAACTAATCTCATGATGGTGTGTTAACATTGGACAAATACAACAATGATGGAAAAAATTTATTTATTTGTGAAAAAATAAGATTTGTCTCTTGAAGCTCTTTTTATTAAAATTATTTTTGAATTCACTTCTTGTGATTTTTTTTATTTTTTTTATTTTGTTCATTTTGCTAATCATAGTTTGTTCATTTCATGATGTCTTCAGCTTAGTTATATTAAAACCTTAAAAGAAATGTCGAGTTTCAAGATAGAACTCCTAGTTCTTTCTTGGTTTTTTTTTTTTTAAATCAGTTTTTAACCTATATTTGTTAATTTATTTTATTGCATAAAAAGCTAGGGCCGGGATCTTTCAAAGTTTTGCCTCCATGGAGGTTATATATACCAGTCTTACATCTGAAGGGGGGGTTTGGCCCGGAATCAAAGAACCGCCCCCAACACTTGTATAAACCCTCCCCTCATCGGCCCCCTCAAGGAAAAATAATGTGAAAACTGTAGGGCTAAGTTTTCAAAAATAATTTGACCTTTGAACGGACGATGGTTTCACATTAGTTTTGCTGACTTTGAACTCAAGACCCACCAAAAGTTCTCAAGGTCCTAGTTTTGATTAGCACCCCTTGTCCGCTACGTCAAACACTTCGTCACCGCCCTAAACCCTAATGGTGGAACCAGATTTTCTTTTGTTTTTTTAGGGGGAAAGGGGGTGGATGTAGTTGCTTCTAAACATTAGAAATTCCATACAAACATCTCTTGGGGTTAAATATAGCCACCTTTACTCAAGAATTTGAGGTTAGTAGGGTACCCCGTGTGGTTACCTACCTTACCCTTTTATCTTGAGGCACACCGCCCCTCATCTTAGGCATCTTGTGTGGTTTGTTTTCATGAAATCCAAAGGGCATTATTCTTTTTCCACCAATAGATGATTTTCTCCTCTATTCGGAGTACATGGAATTATTTATTGTTGGCCAGTTTTTTTTCTTTTTCAAATTTTTTATTTATTAAATTTGGGGGATCTTTGCCGAAGATGACCACATTTCATTTTCACACACACACCCACCCACCCACAACAAAAGGGAGCAAATGACACCTGACACCTAAGCCACACGGGCTGGGATGTCCGTCCTCGAGTTCCTATTAAAGCACATGACAAATAAATTCCAATCCGGCCACTTGCACCCGGCAAAGGGTATTTATATGATCTATAAGTGGAAGTTGCATGCTTCCTTTGTTCATTCGTTCGTTTGTTTGACGTCGTAAGTTTTTCTCTTTGCACCAAATGTGATTTTGACATACTCTCGAGCGGATCGGAGCCGGCCGACCCGATCTTCAGCATGTCAACCCTTCCTTCGATGCAACAAAAAATTGTCAAGTCGTCTAAGACTGGTTGGTTTGTTTCAAGACCGAGACCCCAATACCCAATCCCCCTAACGTACCCCTAACCCTAACGACTCAATTGTCAATGAGGCCGGGGACGATTTGAGCCAACAAAAATTGGCCGCAAATGGGGCGAGTGAGTGAGGGAGTGAGTTGTGGTTCAATCCATGACTAGGGGTTCACAGTGGACCCACATAATCCCGTAATGCACCCGAACTAACTTTGTTAAGTATGTTTTAAATCCCATAATGTGCTTTTAAATTTCGGCCATTGTTATTTGACCAACCATTCCAATGCAGAATGGCCACAAAGCCTTATACTTTATACCCTAACTTTCTATAGTCTATGGTGCAAATGTTTCCAAAATCAAAATCTTGTCTCAAATCGAAGACTTGAGCCTAAAAACAAACCACTTTCCGCAAAAACTCCCCTTGACCCATAGTCTGGGTTAATTGAACGGAATGACCCAGGATCTACTAGGGATTATTCTAGACCGTAACTACTAGTCTCTCCACTTATTTATTTATTCATGGTAGTTTTATTTAATCCGCTAGGGTAAAACTGCCCATTACCGAACATGCACCTATCATTGAACACTTTCCAATATTTTTCTCATTTCTTACCCAAATTGAGCAATTCTTGTTCCGTTTGGACACCCAAACTCGAGGGCTATGAATGTTCTTTGAACTCCATCACCAATAGACTACCATCCATCCATCCAACTGGTGTAGGAAAAGCCAGACAAAAAGTAATAAGAATAAGACCCCAAACCAGTTAGGATCGGGGAGTTGGTCCGGGGTCCCCAAGGAGGAACAACGGTCAAAAGAAGATCACTTGTGTGGATTTGTTATTATTCAACATTTTGCAAAATAATGGGCCTAGGGGCTTTACATTTACTTGCAAATTGAAAAGAGAGCTTGGAATTGGAGTGACGATTACACTCGTGTTTCGGAAAACATCACAAGCCCATCCAAAAAAAAAATTTAAAAATGTTCATGTACTACTCTTCTAGTTGTTGACCTACATTTGAAGGGTCCAACCACAAATTGTTAAACACCCGTCGCCCCCTCTCCCACCCCGAATCAAACTTTGGGGTCGGTCGTCATGTTATCTTTCCATTTGGAAATGTAGACACTATTACTCCAAGGGGGTGGGGAGCTTCACCCACTTGCCGTTTGAAATTTCATCCACTTACCTCCCCAACCCCATGGATGGCAATAAGTGAAAAATAACTTATATCTTCACAATGTGATGATCACACCTTAAATCTAGGAATATAGCCTCCTTGAAAAGAGGAATCAGCCTACACCTACTCCTAATTGATAGGCGTAAGGTACTTCATGTGTAGGTGTAAGATACCTATTTCCTGCCAAATCCGCATACCTACCCCTAGTATGGAAGTGTAGGGTGTAGGGTTAAGGCCCGACTCCTACTGTCCAGGACCTTACGCCCTGAACCTCGGGTCCTTACCCTACACTTCCATACTAGGGATAGGTGTACCGGCCTCATACCCTTAACCTCGATTTCACACCCACTAACTGAGTGGGATAATGGGTAACCATGATTAGTTGAAACTCGTCATCAGGATAAGTTAGCCAATGTGGTGGTGCCGTCACGTGCCAGGCGCGAAAAGTTGGGATTTGATTGGGCAGCTGTTCCAGGAAATTTGGAAATTATGTTTGGTCCTTTTTGGCACTTTACAGGTGGGCCTGCCCTTTTTTACTTTTTTTTTTTTTTCCTTTTTTCTTTTCAATTCCAATTTACGTAGGCCTAACTATATTTACAATCCTGGTATGATTTTGTATTTACACTTACCCGGCTGATATATTAAAAATATACCCACCCAACACCAGTCTAAACCCTAGTGGTATTACTTGCACCTTCACTGCTACTTATGTTCTTCATTAAATCACATCTTGTAAAAATCAAATGTTTTTAAATTTTGTGAAGTGATACCCAGTTTCATTAAATGGTGCTTGATTTCATGCACTTTCTAGTTTCACTTCAATTGGGGAATGAAAAAAAAATGGATTTCAGAGTCAAAGTAGGTCCCAAAGACAAGATGACTTTATGGATATGATTAGAAAAATTTGATCAAAATGCGAAACAAATATCTTTGTGCTTTGCCCTTCAAGTTGAAGTTCCTCAGACAATCCCCTTCTAACCCAAACATTTTCCTCTCAACTTCTTACCTTTTCCTGGGTTTCCATTCCCCTTGAAAAATCTCAATTCACAATGTGGTTCCTTCTTCTCTAATTCAAGATTCTTCAAATTTTGTTTCCCATGGCATTTTTATTTTTTATTTTATTTTTATTTTCTTGGAGTGTGTTTAGGTTCCCCAAGCTTCTCCCAATCGTGGTTCTACTAAAACCCAACTGGTTTTGGACTATTCATGGTAATCTGCGTGCTCAAGCTGATTATCAACCAATTGTAGGGGAGCATCATCATGCTTACAAGTTACATGGGACACAAAACTTTCAAAAGGCAACAAAATATGTCACATAACTTGGGAGCTTTTACCCAAGGTGGGAAAGATGGTCATCTTGGAGTTCAACTTTTCATTCCATTGGTTCCACTTTGCAATGTGAATCAATGGTGGGGAATATGGGTTACACTATGGAACATGCCCTAGTAGAACCCATAAGCACTTGATGAAATCACATTTTCATCCTATCAAGCTTTGCATGTTCCTTGTGAAATGGACCCCAAACATTGACAAGCAATTGTTGGACACACTCCATGCTAGCTACAACATTGGTTTGTCTCCTATGGAAACCAATTGCCAATTTGTGGATATTGTTTGAAAATTTTATAAATAAGAAGTTTATAGTTCATTACCTATTCACGCCCTACAATCCATTTACAATCACACCAAATCTTATTATTCAGAATTCAATCCAATTATCAATTGTTTTGTATCAACACTAGACAACATATTGCACTATTCTTTCCCCACAAAATGTTTTTTGGTCATTTAAGAAAAAAGGAAATTGGCCACACACAAAAAGTTCTAGTCTAAATTTGACTATTTTATTTTTATTTTTATTTTCTGGGAAAAAATTTCCAATTTCTTATGTCACAAAATTGAAAAAATAAAAAATCCCTCAACATATGGTTACAAATATTATGGCATCTATATAGTTGATCACCACTAAAACTAATTTTTGTGGTTGTGTATATGCTTCAAAACAACAAGATGAATGTCAACCCCATCCATTACAATATAATCTCCCTTAGTAGGCCCATGAGATTGACTTTGCAATTATGTGGGCATAAAAAATTGCATAAAATATTTTGTGTCATGAATATTTTTGAAAAATCAGTGGACATCCAAGTATTAAACCTACCATATCCATTTTTTAAAAAATATTGTGCAAAATTAAGCCAATATGCGAAAATAAAAATAAAAAGGGAATAGTTTGTCGTCATATTCCCTTATTTTGTGAAAAAATCACCAAAACATTTTCACCACATTTGGACTCTACTTTTAGTTTGGTAGTAAACCCTAAACCCTCTTGGGATGCTAGCCAATGACACAACATCTGAAATTTGAAAAATAAAATAAAACAAAATCCCAGATCTGGTTTGGTTTATTAAATTTTGGCATTTAATAAATTATTTCTGTTAACTTTTAATTGAAAATCATGTATTGGTTATAAATCAACTAAACATTGATATTGTGTCTTGTGATTATTTTCAAAACAAGTTTTAGGCAACATCCAAATATGACGCATGACATAGATATTATTTGGTGTGATGCCTACAATTTAAATTTTAATGAATTATTTAAGGCAAAAAGAGGTGTTATTGTGCATATGTTCATTTTGTCACTTGACCTCAATTTATTTTTTAATTGTAATTTAATCCTAATTTTGAAAAAAAAATGGTAATTATTGTAATTTCAAACTTTATTTCCTGAAAAAAACCACATGAAATGAAATGAAGACTATATTTTCAATTTTTGACTTGAATGGGTACATCCTTGGAAGAATGATTAGAGACCTTTAGAGCTGTGGTTCTTCTTCATTTGGTAAATCTTACAATATTCAAAGATTTAAAGGACCATTAATGGCTAACTTTTAACGAATATTAACATCCTTTTAGCCATTAATGGTTGAATAATGGTAAAATGATAAAAACCCCCTATGAACTTTGTGGGTGTCAATGTTGTCAATCTAATGACCTAACCCTAGATTGAGTCCCATAGCTCCGAGAAAAGTCGCTTTAGGGATACTTGGAATATTATTGTCTTCACCATCTCCACTCTTGAAATTTACTTTAGGGCATACCGCCCAAATTGAAATTAAGATGATATTTGTACACCAATTTTATTCCTTGCATAGTTGTTGTTATAAGTGTTAACATCCATCATTCATTCTTTTCATCCATTTTTGCTAGTAGGTATACTTTCCTTCTTTTAGTTGACAATTACCCTCTTCTTCCCTCCCTCTCCCCCAATAGAAAAGAGAACTTTGAAGGCCAAACACTAGAGAGCACATGTGATTCCACACCTTCTTTATGTGCATACCATGTATGTAGTGTGAAAATGGACATATATAGACCTTTGGCAATTCAATTTTTTTGTTCATTTAAAACAAAATTAGGTTGGATTGGGTTGGGTTGTCAAGGTAGGTATTGGGTGGGACTTCATGCTTATTTTTAAGCATAAGGTGTCTAATAGGTGTAATATATCTTTTTTTTTAATTTTTAAAGAGGGTTCTTCAGCAACATAAAGTGCCCTCTAAATACATTTGGAATTTTCTCCAAGTCTTTTATAAGCACCTTGTAAGAGAGGGGAAAAATGCAAGGGAAAAAAAAACAAAAAGAAATAAAATCTTTGTTTAATTGTGAATATTTGGACTTTGGAGATAAGAAGGCATCTTTTCGATGAAAATTTGTGTTCCTCTATAGCATCCAACTTTGTATGTTAATGTTGTAGTGTCCCTTTGAAAAAGAGACAAAATTTTATTTAAAAGATTTTTAGACCCAAAAAATATTATCTCCTTTGTCGGCCAAACCTCCTTATAGGGGAAAGGGACTATCACTCCAATCAATACTTTTGCACTAATCAATGATATTCACACCATGTTGTTATATGGTGTGAATATGGTTATGTGTTCACATAAGCTTTGTAAGGGGGTTTTGTTTTAACATGATTTCTTAGTTCTTCACATTTATAGATTTTATGGGGTGGTGAGGTTTAGATTTTTTCTTAGTTGGAGGAGTGGTTGGTGATGGAATTGGCTGTCTTCTATTGATTGCAATGAAGCAGGTTGTTTTTGGTTGAGCATTTGGGTATTCAATGTTATTTGTGATCATTGGTTTTGGTCGTATTTGTTGGAGTGGTGAAGAAGTTTTACAAGTTTTCAATTTGGGCAAGCAAGAAGTAGTGTTGAGGTATGTGGTTTCATTTTTCTTTGTTTTTGTTTTTTGATTTATCTAGTTTGAAGCTAAAAGTTGTAGAGTTTTGTATTCTACCTTAAGCCTTTACACAATGATCCAAAATCAACCCATGTTTGTGAACGTCTCCTTTTAATATTGCAATACACAAGAACCTCATCTTTGTGTCTTTTAAACAAATTTTGTTTTGTTTTTTGCTTGATAGTTTACATGGGGTGGTATACTTTCCATCAATTTGTTCTTATTTTGTTTTTTTTTTTTCACAATTACCTAATTATTTTTGTATCAAAAGAAGAGGAGGGAATAAGGGTTTTGTAGAATTATTAAAATATTGGAGTAAGTTTTGCAAAATGTAAAAAGCAACAAGTTGATGATGGCCTTTTGTTGCTTCACAATAAAGCACAAACACTAGGATTTGTAGGTCTTTAACACTAAGGAAGTTGTCACACAACCAAAGGTATTTTTTTTAATAAAGGTATTTTATTTTTGGCTTTCACACCTTTTCAAATGATTTGATGTTTGGCATGTGAAAAAGGAATTGAGAGGTTTTGTTGGGAGCTAGGTCTCAATTGGGTCTATGCAAAAGCATTTATTCATTAATGCCTTGAATCACACACTTTTATATTGTTTTTAGAGGGACACAAAATGGTATATTTTTGTTTGTTCATTTGTTTGAATAGTTTGGTAGTAATATAAGTGGTATTGTTTTGTGTCACCTCTTGACAATGTGGAATCAAAAGGACATCGGGAGTCAACATGTGTCATTAAATTTGTTGTTGGTGCCCATTTGCAAGCTAACAAAGAAGGTTTATGCATCACATAACCATACAAATTTCCAAGTTGATTAAATTCTTCCAAAGCACATCTATACACTTCAAGCATGGACAACATTTTGTTTTATTTATACTACTAGGAAATGTGAATGTAATCCACTAACTCAATTCCATATAAGGTCTTAAAAATGAAAGTGTCCAATTAAATGAAATGTCTCCAATTGATCTCCGTGTCGTTTCACCTTGGTCAAATTCATGTCATCAATTATATTATCATAATGCCCACCTCCATATAATAATTCATTAAAGGTCATTTTTTGTGTTATTCAAATTATTATTTCAATCTTCAAAAAAACTGTACGCTAAGTCATTAATCCATGTAAATAGTTATTACTTTTATGGGTAAAATTACATGACACCTTTTAATATATCAACTACTTAAAATATTTTGCATACTATATGAATATTTAAGAAATTAAAATGCTTTAGCAATGACACTTACATTTGTTGCTTTTATATAAAAGGATATCAACCTTTAGAACTTGTTGACAAAATTAAACAATGAAGTATTATTGATTTGTTTGTGACATTTATTATTATTATGTTATAAGATAATCCTCGAAGGTGTTTGGAGGTTGCATATGTACATACATTTTTTCAAAATTCTTGACAAGTCAATTTGCTTCTTTGCATGAACTTGTGTTGAGTATTATTTGCATTATTTTTATCACAAGTTAGGTTAGTTTGGTCCAAACATTTTTTTTGTGCCTAAGGATCTTTTGTTTATGTGATCCATGAGTTTTTCTTTAGGTTATTGATGATCTACAATCAAGATATACTTTTATTTGTGCATTCACCTTACAAAAGCTATTTAATTTGTTTGATTTTTTATTATTTTGATTTGGTGACATTTTTTTAGTTTTCATGGCGTTCGGGTCTTAAGAGGTCCAAAGGTGCGATCAAGAAAATATATTGCCTTTGAGATTGTAGGGAAGTTCTTGGGTTGCTCAAGCAATGGACTTTAAATGTTTAGTTCAACAATTTGCCTTGCATCAATAAACACCTTTATTCTTGCAACCTTGACCATTTTGTGATGGCATTGTTGGGGACGACCAACAAACACATAAGAAAAGATATTATTTTAGGTGTTGGAAGCTCCAATTTTTACCTTTCGCAAGCATGTCTTTGTAGTAGTTTCAAATGTTTGTTTACATGAAAATAAGTTCAAATGGAATGAAGTTTTAAATTAACAATCCTATTGCAACTTAAGTGAGGATACAATTAAATTTTTATTGTCCTTCCAAAAATGTAGTTAGTGGGGAGTAGTAATAGCTTGTCACTACCATTTCTAATGAAGGTGGTGATTTGACACATTGTGTGCAACATTTTACAAGGTCATGGCCACCTTCTTCTTCTCATGTGCATGTTTGCTAAAAACTTAGATAATGGTTAGGTTCAAAGTGTTGTTTATATATATATATATATATATATATATATATACTTGCTTCAATGACAAAATCCTTGCAAAGGACATAGTAAAACATGACAATTGAACAACTTACATTGGAATTAATTAATGTGGATGTTCTTTACGGTAGATTTGACATGTTCCTTCCTTTGGCCTTGAAAGTTATCAATGGGATGAATATAGGAATATTTTGTGATGGTTCTATTGCTATGATTTGTGAACATTTTTTCCATTATCGATAATTGCAACCAATTTCATTTAATAAACATGGGAAACATTTGTTGAATGTGTTATAATATTACAATATATTAATTTGTATGTTTTTTATTGTGTTCATTTGTTCAAGGCAATTGAAACCTTATTGTTAAATTAGGTAAAAGATATAATGATTGGAAGAACTTTGGGGGATTGATCAAGTTTGTTTATGTGACTTACCCAATTAGACACATTTTATTTAGTAGGAATTTTTTTGTGAATAAAACATTTGCATTGTATTTGTTATGTTCATTTATGTGGTGTTGTTCAACAAGTAGTAAGTTTTAATATATAATGTTGTGAAGAGAAGAATTAATACCATTTTGTTTCTTTTCATTGTTGTAAGTCACATGTGTTCCAAACATCTCATGGTATGAGTAAACATTATTGATTTTTTTAGCAAATGCAAGTGTTGAAATGCATACAAAACATTCATGCACATATATTGGTCATATTGGAAATCTTATTTTAGGTCATCTAGTAATTAATGAAGGTATATTTTTGTTTTGTATGTTTTGTTTGTCATGTTGAAATCTCATAAACCATGATGCATCTTATTGCATTCTCACTGTCATTGGAAAGCTCTCAATGATTAAGGGTGCACCAAGTTGGTTTCATAATGTTTTGACCTACAATGGAAAAGTTATTATATATTGAAAAACAATTCATTGAAAATTTTAAAAACCTATAATTATAAAATAATTTGGGCACACTATTGGTATTATTGGAGAGCCTCTAATTTTTAGGATTTAATGAAGATGATTTGAATTTGTTTACACTTAAGGTGTGGGAAATATCGAATATTGAATAGTTTTTGTCATCGAAAATTCATTGAATTACAAAAATTGGTTTCGGTAAGAAAAATTAATCAAGGGTAACCAATTCACACTTGGGCAATAACATGTGCTACATTAGTCTATGTATGAAAAAAAAATTGTTTGTTTCTTACACTGAAATCTCCCAAAACCATAGTGCCTCTTGTTATGCTTTTGTTACCATTTGAAAGTCCTCAATGAATAGGGGACACCAAGTTAATTTCAAAACATTTTGATGTATGTTGAACTTGTTTATGAAAATTGAACAACTTTTTCATTGAAAATTCATTTGAATCAAAAAATATATATAAAGGAATTTCAGTGCACTCTCAGTATTATTGGAAAACTTTTAATGAGTAGGATTTAATGAAGGTGATTTGAAAAATTCACACGTATGGTGTGGGAGATATTGAATTTTGAGTATTTTTTGTCATCGGAAATTTAATTCAATTTTTTAAATGGTTTTGCAAGGAAAACTTAGTTGAGTAACCAATTCACACTTGAGCCAACATAATAAGCTTCACTACTTCTAGTTTAAATGCTTTTTTTTTTGGGTCATGGGTTGAATAAATGGATTTTGATTGGGGGTTTTTTTTTTACGTAGAAGTTCTTATGAAGACACATGTATATTTTATAGTTGATGTTTATGTTCTTTTCTTAACATATTTGTTCATTCTTTGATCATATATTTATTTTGATGCTGTAGATTACAAAATGATTGTTATTAATGTTTGATTTTATCAAGTTTTTAATTTTTTAGGTAATTAACTCATTAGTTTTTCCTATGGGTTGCTATGTTAGATGGCTAGAATGATTTAAAAAGGGCGTTTTAAATTTTTTTTGAAATATCTTTTTGAAATTCCTTTGTTCATATTCTTATTTTGATGTTGTAAAGCTACGAAAGTTTTGTCTTTAAGTTTGGTTTCATGCAATTTTATTTCCCCAAAATATTATGTAATTAAAATACTTAGTTAATGAGATAAAAATTAGAGATTTTTTGCATCAATAATATTTTCCATTATTCTTGAATTGTTTGATAGGAATTGTACACATTGTGATGATAAAATTTACGTTGTACATCCATTGTAAATCATGCACACAATTTTTTAAATCGTGTTTTCACAAACAAAAAAGGCACACACACACACATTTTTTATCAAAGTGCATTTTTGATGTCTTGTTTGGTTTTTTTCTTATGGGTGAATAAGAAACAATGATAAGACATAATTGTAAGCTAAAACTTGTATTTGACCATTTTGATCTTCACATGCAAATAAGCAACATCATGTAAAATGTGTGATCATATGTAAAAAATAATAATAGAAGGTCCAACTCCCCCTCCATTTGGTCTCAATTGCGTTCGTAGACATCAAGTATTCATTATTCTTCAAAAGATGCAAGCTTTTATAGTTGTAAGTAATAACAATGGTGATGGCTACTTCTTGGCTTTCACATTGTGACAAACCTTTGGATAATTATTAAAAAAAGGATCAAACAAATGTTATACATGTATATGGTTTTTGATAATGTAATACCTTTTTAGGTTTGACACTTGGGTGCTAAATATATATATTTTCCCCCAAATCCACTTCAATAGTAAAAATAATAGTTTATGGATTTTTTGCATAAATGTAGGGAGCTTCTTTGGTAGGTTTTAAAAATTATGAATCTTTAGCATAATAAGCCCTTCTGCAACAATTTCTATTACTTTTCTTTGCAAAATTGGAGAGACATAATGTTCCACCAAATTATAAGATAGAAAAATGTCGTCGATTATTGGATATTTTCTTCAATTGTGGGCTAGTTTGAAGTTAGCTCTTGGATTTCCAACATTTTTTGTAACCCCTCTCCCCCCCCCCCCCCCCCCTTTGTAATTTCTTTAAAGTTCAGCATTTCAGACAAATATATTTTTTAAAAATTAGCATTTCTAGAAATAATTTAAGTATTGTTGAACCTAAAAAGGTACTATGATATACACATTGGGTATGTATAATTTTTCATTTATATCCAGGTAATGTATAATTCTGGATGTGTAAGTGTAAGTGTAAAAAGGTGTAAAACTATTTCATCTTTTGAAAAATAGGATAAATGCAAGTATAATTTTTTTAAAAAAACACTTATATGGTTTTACACACCATGTAAAACCATATAAAACATTATAAGCAAATAAATGATCACAACACACAATAAATTTCAAATTTCAAATTTTTTCTTCTTTCTTTCAAAGGTTCGAGACAATAAATGTGGAAGTGGAGTTGGTTCAACATAATAAGAAAAGGGGAAAAAAAAGGGAAAGGTGCAAATGTTAGGGATGAGGAAGAGGAGGGGGGTAGGTAGGAGAAAAGAATGGATTAGGCATGGAGGAATGATATCTTGCAAAACCTTTTTCATTGTAATCTTGTGAGCTCCAAGATGTTGCTTCCTTTTGTCTAGAGGCTTTTTGTAAGTGTAATTTGTGGTGTTGTCATGTTACAACTCTTTGTGTTGTTGAAAGTTCCAACAACTTGTTTTTTCGTGTTGAAAGTTCCAATGACCTATTTCATGCGAGTTTCTTATTTCTTACTCTTTTTTATTATATTTGCACCTCTTTTTCTTGTGGTTGTCTTGCAACTCTTGTCATTTTGATTGTGCAAAGCAAAAAATAAGGTTTAAGATTTAAAGTGAGTTACCCTCTATTGATTTTCCTCATTCACAAATTTTGCAAGTTTAAATGATGATGTTGTGATCATGTTGCAACTCCTAGTATTGTTGTAAGCTTCATTAGCAACTTGTTTCAATTGAGCTCTCATTTCTCATCTTGCTTTATACAAAAAACCATAATCACCAATAAAAAACATGAAATGTAGTACGCTCATCTTTTTGCAAACTATCATCTCCAAGGATAGTGTGTAGTGCAATACCCTTACAAAGGTATTGCACTACCATTTACATTTACACATTGATTTTATTTTCTTACATGGGATCATGTAAATATATTTTAGAAATATGTGCTTGCCCATTGTGGAAGTGTAATTGTCAAAAATATGGAGAAATATGAAGTGTAAGTGTACACACTTTGGTATATAAGTGCACATATTTACACATATGAGGTTTTACATGCCTATTTACACTCATATGCACAACAATGGAATATTCCCTTGACGGTTATTAAAGTGGTTCTTACGTTGACAATTGTGATTCTCAAAAATCAAAAAACCAATTCTTCATGTATAACTAGGGTTTGTGAAACATTTGAAGATAATTCAAATAACCTTGATTAAAACCACCAAATCTTCATGAAAAACCTTTTGTTTTTTTTTTGGAGGTTTCTGGAATAACTTAAGCTAGCAATTCTTTGATTCTGCTGATCTAAAACCATCAATCTCGTTGATTGGACTATACAACATAGCAGGAAATTTGAATACAAATGGAATTTGATTTTTAAAAAAAATGCATCTAGATCTTCAGCTAATCACCCACAAATTTGGTTCCCAGTTCAAGCCAAAATTGGACTCCAAAGGGGAGTCCTTTCTAGTAAAGCAGTCAGTACTAAGCCTCCCAAGTTTGTGATTGGTGACAAGGACTGATACAAATGATAATGCAAAATTGTGACCAAAAAATTGTTTCCTTACAATGACGGTTTTGAACATTGGACTCAGCATACAATTAGCTAATGTGAATGGGTCTACAATCAGTCACAACTTCCTAGTCACAAATTACAGCACTTTGCAATACAAAGTTGATAAGAAAATTCATCTTGTGACAAATGCTTGTGACATCCATCATGGGTTGTCCACACACACCCTGCCACAAATTTCAGTGATGCTCAATTGGTGGTAAGTAAAAGAAATTTTCAGCGACACCCAATTGGGCAGTAAGTAACAAGAGATTTCAGTGAAACCCAATTGGGCGCCCAAGTGGTGGTAAATAAAATGAGTTACATAACTAAGAATGTGGTATAGAGTACAGATAAAAGAGAATTTCAGTGGCACCCAGTTGGTGGTAAATGAGAAGAATTTCGGTGATGCCCAAGAGGTGGTAAGTAAAATGAGTTCTATAACTAAGAATGTGGTATAGACTACAGATAAAAGAGAATTTCAGTGGCACCCGATTGGTGGTAAATGAAAAGAATTTCAGTGACACCCAATTGGCTTTACAAGTGAAAGCATTACATAACTAAGAATGTTGTACAGACTACAGACCCAATACTTATACTGCTATAAGACTTTAGGATATCTGACCAGCTTAACTCTAAGGTATGTCTTCACCAGCATGTTTATGGGTTCTACATTAGTATGTATTATTAAACAGTGTTGCAATTACTTCATTTTAGCAGCTGCTCATCTGGACTAGACCCATATGGAGGGAAGGAGAAAAAAGGAAAAAAAAGAAAGAAGAAAAACCACTTTAACCTCACATTTAGCAAGTAAAAACATGGTTTCCCAGGTATGAAATTTTACCTCATCATCAATCCTGGAATGCTCGTTGTGCACTCTTCTGAGAGAACCCCAAAAACAATAGATCCAATTTCCACATGTTTTCAATTCTCAGATGCCAGTCCCATTCCCAAAGGGCATTTTACATACTTGAGAGATTTTTTTTTTAAAACTCCAAAGTCATCGATCCTCTGAAAAGGAGAACTTTGAGCTGAACAGAGGTGTCTAGCCCGCTGCCAAAGTTGTGTCCACCTCTACTTCCTTCTCTGTAAAGCATCGGTACGTTATGTGGTCATTTCGTGCACTTTTGTTGCTCTCTAACACTGCAGATACTACAAGCTCCTGCCAAAAACAATTGGCACCCCCACCCCCCAGTGTCACCATATTTTTTCTATCTTCTTTCTGAGTCCTTGCTGTTGCTTCCCACAGACAAGACTAGTATAATATCAATCCAGAAGACTCCAAACACCGGAATTCCCAAAAAGAAATTTCTCTTTATTTGAGCAAACCTCTCATCCTCAACTCATGGATGCCATGCTTTATTTGACATATGAACCATTCAAGTTATAGCTTCAATGAGGAGGACCCCAGCATACCTTGACAATTCGGTGTGACAGAAACATTCCAAGGGAGTGCAAGAGTCTGCGAATATCGTCTGACTGCACAGCCACTCGAGATCAAGTTTTACATCAGTATCAACAGAGCTACTACTACACACCCAAGAACCCAAACTACAGTATCAACAGTTTTATATCAGTATCAACAGAAGAGATAATACACACCCGAAGAAAGACCAGCAAACTACAGTGTTGACTAGACACATCTAGAGTTATAGCACATGGTAGGCTACTGAGACCAAGAGAAGAAAAATGCCCACAGAGTGACAAAAGCAGGTGGGAAAAAAACGGCATAAAAAATCCTGAGGAAAAACCGCATTGCTCCAAAGTCATGTGATTGGGAAGTACTCTGAGACCAGGGAAGAGAAACTCATCTTTACCTTAAGGTATCCAACTTTGTTCTTGTCAAAATAGCAATATGCCAGGAGAAGCTCTTCATCAACAACCATCCTTGTTTCCACCTTGTGATCTTTCAGCTTCTCCTGGAATAAAACAAATGTCATGAATCACCATCACTCAACCACGCACAGATTGAAAATTGGCAGACATGCTTGATGATTGAGACATACTTGCTGCAATATGTCTCTACACTATGCATTGGATTAGGTACCTCCAAAACAGGGTCAGTAGTTGCAGCTGCCTCTGTCATTTCAGCATCCATCTCCTTGGTTTCCATGATACAACGAGTTCCCTCAATTTGGGCTTCTTTTGTCTCCACATGGACATTACTACGTATGTCTGCATCTTGGGAGTCAACAACATCTGGCTCTTTCTTTATGTTGTTGCTCATGTTGTCTTTGGTCCTCTTGCCTTCAATTCCATTTTGCTCTACTCTTTTGGTTTGCTCCTCAGTCTTCAAACTGGCTTCAATTCTCACCTCAACTTCTGCCTTCATCACCACTACATCCAGCTTGTCTGAGAACTTACTGCGCTTCCGCTGAGAAGATGAGCCCTCTGCATCTGTCTCTTTCTTGTTGTCTGACTTATGCTTCTGCTCCTGTTTCCAGCGAGCATAGCTATTTTGCCGCAACATCTGCAATAGTTGTACCTTATTTACTCTTTGCTGCATGATACCTGAGTACCCAAAGTTGATTGCATTGATTCAGAATGATGTGACCAACATTACCATTACCCAACAAGAGATAAGTGTGAAATGTATACCTCCAAGTTTGACAATATGCGGGTTCCCATTTTGAACTGCAGGAACTCTTGGAAAACTTCTGCAAACAGAGATAGCTGGGGGCAAAAACACACATCAAATCCAGGATGAATGTTGGACACAGAAGCACAGGGGCTTTGCTTTTTGTGGGGGGTCAATTTGCAGAGGGAGGGATATTACAAGATGAAAAGTCTTTGATCAAAGTGAAATCTTTAGAGCAATTGTTATGATACTTCTAAAGCTTACATCCCAAATCCATCCAAATATGATCCCCCTGGCAAGGAAATCTTGTAAAAGAAACATCATCAGACACTTCCGAGTAATGTTGCAGGAGCAAAAGAAAGCAAGACATTATGTATGATGATGCAAGAAAGATGTTTCTATTTTACCTCAAAAGTGCACTCCTCCCTATCTTCTTCATCATAGTCAAGTAGCCCATCTAATGAAATTGTCATAGATCGCATCTGCATGACAAAGGATGGACATTGCATTGTGTGAAGAAAGTAGTGATGGGTTGCAATAGAAAGATGGAACCCAAGTTGGAAACTCTCTCATCATGCACCACAGATGTTATTTCACCATGTGGGTTTACCCATTGGATTTTTTCATCTCTTGAAGGAATGGCACCCATCACAAAATGCCTTGTAATGAAAACAATCTGACAACTTGATCAAGCAATTGGTGAACCAAGAGTAAATCATAGACATGAATCATTGTTGCACATTCCACCTTAAAAGTTTTGGTTTGCTTAGTTGTAAGTACGAGGCCTGGCAAGGGAGCTTCCTCCTCCTTGACTATTACTTGCTCCTTGACCTTTGGCAATAACACCTGTGTTGCTCCATTTTGTTGTACTGCAGTGATTTTGTCCTCAGACAGTTTTCTTTTACTGTCATCCACCTCTATCTCATTGTCAACAGTGACATCTTCTTGGACTGCAGTTGCCACCTCTTCTTTCTCATGCTTGACTCCATTTGAATCCCCTGAGACAAGAAGGAGCCCCCATATGCTTAAACCTCGTTAAATTGTTCCTCCTGACTGTGTGTGTATCTTTCTTTGTAACTCTCACAGTATTCTCGTACAACCAGTTATGAAACAACCAATTTCACATTCTGGATTGGCATAGATGGATGGAACAATCGCACACAGAAGAATTGCAGTTCCTTACAAATTTGGACCCAAAGAAGGCAGTTTTGATACTGGATGCAAAAACAGGTATCTCAGATGATGAGTTGCACAATTTGCCAAATTTTCTCTACACCCCAATACTTCCTGTTCTGCATTGAACTACTGTAAAACAGTAAGTATGATCGAGTTTGGTGGCAAAACATATAAATCTGACAACCACAAAATTGTTGGACAATTGAAAGACACGCACACAAAAGAGAGCGCTACCTTCCTTGGAAATTTCCACCTCCTCAGTGGGTGCCTCCTGCTTTTTCACAACAAGCATCCATTGCCCACCATGAGCACCATTTAAGTATTCTCAGAACTGGTTTACTTGTCCAATGTGGCTTAATGCTTGTAATGAAATCAGAGGTCATTATTAAGCAAAATACTTACTGCCAATAGACTGAACAAAGGTGGTTTCAAATGTAACAATTCAAGTCCTCCTCAGTGGTGTGCAAAAGCATGCATGAGATTGAGGAACCAACTGACTTGGTTGAGAAAAAGCTCACAACAATTGATATTGTCAGCTGGGGTACCACAGTTTTCTCTCTCTCTAAGCATTCTCAACATACCATTGGAAAGAGACGGACATTGGGTGACGGTGGGAAAACCTTCTCCTCCTTGCTTGCAGCTTGCAGCTTTAGCTTTGCCTGCCGTCGCTCTATCCACTGTGTTTGCCAAATTTCTGGTGATGGAACACAGTCAAACAAAGTTGGGAAAAAAATCACTGTTATCTCCTTGTGGCTTGGTAGTCCATCTCCTCCCAATCTTTCATAGTGCACCTGCAATGGTTTTATCCCACAGCAAAAATACTTCTTCTTCAACTCTTCTCTGTAAAAGCATCATCTAATCTGGTGAGAGTGTGTGGTAGTTGCCCTTACATTCTCCATCTCCACAGTAAACACAATATACTTGAGTAAAATATGCAATGATATCCACATTGGTTAAGGCATTCCCAATAACTAAAACTGTGGAAAACTGTGAGTTTTGGGTAGTCATGAATTCACAACTTTACCTCCAAGAAACGAGTCCAGACCTTGCATGCAGTCAAATCAAGTTGGGTAGAATCCTTTGTGCACCTGCACACATGTTACATACATCCTTGAAACACCAGCTGTTAAAAACATATCCCAATCTCAAACAAAAAAATTAGCAAAGTCACATACAAACCAACCACCAAGTGACAAACAAAACAGAGATCGGTGCTGCATGGTCAACAACAATCAACCTGATTACTGCACGAATCAAGGCAGTATCATCAATGGCAGGATCACCACCGTCAACTTCTGGGTCCCAAGTGCCTCCTGCTGCCATAATAGCACTCCGATCCTTCCGTAGTGCTACAAACTTGAGCAAATTGTGAAGATGGAAAGGCTTGTCTAGTTCTGTGGTCTTTTCTGAGAGAAACTTAGCAAATGCTCCCACTGTCAATCCACTCATGAGCATGACCTGCAGCAAACCCAACCACAGCTTTCAGTCAGGAACTACTCCCAGAAAAGTGATCAGCTCCTGTTGTTGGGTGAAAATGCCATGAGCGAAAAAAGAGGATGATGAGCTTCAAGGCTTAATAACATGTGCAAAACACAGGAGGAGATCCAATCCTTTGTGCTGACATTGCAGTAAAGAATTTTGAGGAAAAATTGCTGACCCTCTCTGTCAGCATTCAGAATATATTCCAATCTCAGCAACACATTCATTACCTTTCTGTGTGCTCTTTGGAACACACCTAGAAGTATGCTGCCCACTTCTGGAAAAATACGAGATGCAGAGTTAAGAAAACACTCAAAAGTACAAACCATAATAGCTGGAGGGGAACAACATCTTGGGTCCTCACTAAAAATGGAGGGTGTTGAAAAAGATCCTGGGCAGTTTCCTGAATGAGGTCACACATGTAAAACATGCACTAGGAGTGCCAACCAGAAGCTGATGTGCAGCTGAGTTGAAGAAGCAGCAAAAATTGCAGAGAAAGGTTGAATCTTTTGCAAAAGATATCATGCCCAGGTCGATAACCAACAAGTTGATGCAATTGATTTTGCAGACATGGGCAACTGTCTTAAAGATGTGAGTCATTTGGAGCTAGTAGTAAGGGGGCGGAGCTGTCAAAATTTCCATCATGTTTCTTCTCATCACCAGTTTTACCTTTGCATTCCATATTGTGGTTTGTAGCCTCAGCTTAGAAGAAGTAGGAGTAGGAGTTATTGCTGAAGAAGCCGAAGATGGAAGCACTTTGTTGTTGGAGATATTTGGTGGTGGTGGTGGTGGGGCCTCCTTACTGGATTTGACCTCATCGTCTATGTCTACAGCCTCGTGCTCAAAGCTGTGGAAAATCCCATTCCAGGACCCACAATTGGTATATATAATTGACAGATGAAGGGTGGTGGGTTGTTGATAAATTTGTATGTATCATGCTGACGGAACAGGAAACTGGCTAACCAGCATCCCTTACTGCTGTGCTGAAGTTGAAACAGAAGAGTATGTCCTTTGTTTGAAGTTCTGGGTATTACCCCGATAGCTGAAGAAACAAAAAGTATGAAAGATTTGCAGGATGGAGATAGTTTTTGAAGCAAAGATTGAACACACCCAACACCACTAATTGACTCTTTTGAAGCAACCATACTAATTCTGAGCTTGACCAGAACAGAAAAGTGGGAGTTCTTGAAATTGCAGTTTTCACAGCTCACTGAAAACATAACCCATAGTTAGAAACAATTCCATCATTTGTAACAGAGAGAGTATAGAGATGAACCTTATTGACAGGCTGAGAGGCACGTCAACATCCTTCCCAATCCAACATACAATAAGCTGCAGGAGTTAAAAGGGCACAACTGTGAACAACAGTACTCACCAAAAAACTAAAAATAAAATGGAGAGAGAGAGAGATCTAACTGCCTTCTGCATATGGAATCTATACTGAGGTTCTGCTGAGTGACCTGACCTCCAAATATACTTCTCTCCAGTACTTAACCCATGTAATCAGAACAAAACTTGAGTCCACATTCAGAAAATGGCTGAAATGGCATACCCAAAATCAAACAAAGTCTACAGTTGCACAGTCAAGTCTAACCACAATTTATGCTTATGAGGCAAGATATGGAATTGCAAGTCATTACCTTTGAGAAGTCAGGCACCACATAAAGCTTAGAATAGCGCTTGCAAATAGACAGATAATCTCTCTCTGGCTCCACCAGACTGTGGGGTTCAATCTGCAAAGTCCCTCATCAGAGTTTGTAAGTGCAGTTCATTCAATTACTCATCTTCCAAACAAAATCCCTCAAAACCTGAGTCCCTAGATACATGTCTCTTGTCTCTGGCACCAGTAACTCTTTTCTGTGTGCAACCCATGCACTCTTTCCTGTTGTCCCTCTTGGCAAACTTGATATGTATGATGAGATCACTTTAGCAATCATTCCTGGGATTCAATCACATCTGAGAAGCAGTTCTCAACTAAAGTGCCTGCAGAAACAATACAGACAAAGACATCACAAACCCATGTCATAGAATTTCAAGGAATGGGAGATGCAAATCCACCACCTTGCAGTTGTATTCCCTTCGCTTGTCTTTGGATGGCGACATGTGCCTGAAAAAGGAATCACAAGCAAAGAAAAACCAGATTGGGATCTCTGTAAAGTCTTTCTTTTTCATGACATTTGGAAAGGACAAGGAGATGTTCCTGCATCTGCTACAAACATTTTGCAAGTGCTTCACTAGTCTGCATCAGTGCCTTCTCTTCTTAACAAGAAATATCTCTTAGAAGGCACAAACTTTTCACCTGTGCAAGGAATCATGACGAGGTGATTCCTTCCAGCTTCGGTTGTCACGATTGCCAGCTGGTGACATCTTGTGATCATGAGAAGCCCACAATCCAGGACTCTGATCCCTCTTCCTCTCATCATCCCTCCTCTCCCGATCTCTATCTCTATCCCTTCCTCTTCCTCGATCTTCACGTGTGTTGTTTCCTGTGCCTCCTCCATCCCTCCCACCTCCAATACCCAACTGGTTACTACTGCTGCTGCGCCCTCTCTCTCGGTTCTCTTGACGCCTGTTGTTATCATCAAAGTATCGGTCTACACCTCGGAGTGGAGGTCGCTGATCACGGCAATCCTCGTTATGGCTACTGCCAATACTGGGTCGGTCAGAGCGGCTACCACCACCAGCAGTACCCCTACCAGCACCATGACCAACTTCTCTGTGTCCTGGAAAACCCCCACCAGCTCCTTGACCTGCATTGTAATCTCGCCCTGGAGGCAGTTGAACCCCTCCATATCCCATACAAGGTGCAGTGTGGCCACTGTACATTTGACCTGTCAGATGATCGGCATGCAAACACCATGGACATGTAATGTGAAGCAGATCTAGGCATACTCTGGTGATGAAGACTAATCCTGGAGGATTTCATGACAAAAGACCAAAGAACCTGAGCTCAAAGAAACAACTGGTACCTCTGAGTCGCTTTCCACCAGTCATTCCTCCATACATGGATGACTGTTGGCTGCCTGAGAAAGCAGCTGCACTACCAGCTGCAGTTCGTCCTCCTCCCCCAACTCCAAAAGGTGTTATGAGTTCTACTTCACCTCTGCCTGCTCCAAAGCTGCCACTGGTAATCATTCCCCTTGGGTTTCCCCCATACTCCTGACAGGCACCTCCTCTTATGCCCCTAAACCGTTCCGCATACTCTTGTTGAGTCCTACACATCAGGGGAATTTTTAAAAAAAAGAACAACCCCACCAATCAGACAGGATGCTTTCAATTGGCCAGCAATGACAAAATCGATCTGTTACCTCCATGTAAGAAATATGGTATATGCTAGGAAGGGGAAAACAACTCGCTGCATAAATGTACCTGGTGCCACTGTCCAAGGGTGAAGAGACTGCAGTTTGCATGACCATGGGTGCCTGAAGTGCTTGTTGCTGTCGGAGAATCTGGCTCTGTCACATGAATCAAGG
Source organism: Sphagnum tenellum (assembly GCA_963921925.1). Lineage (NCBI taxonomy): Eukaryota > Viridiplantae > Streptophyta > Sphagnopsida > Sphagnales > Sphagnaceae > Sphagnum > Sphagnum tenellum. The sequence goes on from OY998153.1 coordinate 1,951,658, forward strand.
AATATTGAGTCCCTATGACCAAATCCTAGACCCAAAACTGCGTAAAAACTGAACCCAAAACGTAGGACCAGCAGAGATGTGTACTACACCTGCTGCTCCTGTCTTTGCTGAGAAACTGCAGCTGTGACATGCGCATCTTGATAGTGGCGGGCACTATCTCCTTGTGAATCCACCTGCCCATATGCACTTTGTGTTTGTCCGCACTGGACCCTCTCAGCCACTTGAAAATTGCTGCTTTTTAGAGTGTAGCTAGCTCCATACTGCTCAGCTGTTGTTGCTGCTCCTGCTGCTTTCAGGCTGTAGGGTGCTGTGGGTGATGTTGGACCCCCATACTTGCCACTCTTTCCACCATAGCCCGCAGTGGATGCAGTTCCACCATACTTGGGTGTCTCCCCAAACTTGGTCATCTCTCCAAATTGGGTTGTGTCACCATATTTTGAAATCTCAGCATAGTATGTAGCATCTGCTGTAGCATAGACATCAGATGCACTACCAGATGATGCTCCTCCCATCACATATGAAGCTCCACTAGCTATGGTTGCTCTGCTATCCTGGGGTGCCCCATACACTGTTGAACCACATGTAGCCACAGTCTGTGCCTGGTAGTCATCATTACATATCACTCCCTGTGCAATCCCTGCTGGTGCCTGTCCAGAGGACATGCCATGTGACACTGTCTGCAATCCTACTATCTCCATGTAACCCAAAGAAGCAGTTTGCAAACACACTTGGATGGCACATCCCAGTCTTTTCCACAGCATTCTTCCAATCTCTCTTGACCTTCTATAGAAGGGTCCTAGCTTGATGGATGGGGAGGGCACACACAAAGCCTTGGGAAAGGATCATTTTCTTCTGTCTGTTTGTTTTGTCAAATTGGAACTCACAGCAGCAATGTTGAAATTACCTGTTGGCCAGAAGCCTGAGCAGCAGGAGCAGCAGCATAAATGGCCCCATGTTGACCTGCATACTGGGTGGTAGCTGCAGTAGCTGCTGATACAGTTCCTGTGCCCATCACAGGAGCGAGGCCTGTGGCAGAGTGGCCATATGTGCCCTGAGACTGATCAGCCTGCTGAGCACCTTGCACTGAGGCTTGCTGTGACCATGCGACCTGCTGCTGTTGCTGTGCACTCATCTGTGCCCCTGTTGATATCGCACCATAGTTGTTGGCATTACTTCCATAACCCACTTGTGCCGAAGCAGCAGTTGCCTGCTGCCATGTCCAATATCATGAAAATTCGATTCTACAATCAAATTCACATGAACAAGAAGAACTACAGGGGGATTGAGCATCAAAACAAATTGTTCTGAAATGACTGACTCCTAAAATCTGAACTTTCAGGAAAATGGGAAATTTCATGAGAAAATGTAAAGGCTTTTTTTTTAATATATGTACCTGCTGCTGGGCATATGTTTGTTGGGTGTAAGTTTGTTGTGAGTAAGCTTGTGGTTGGGCATACATAGCACTGGTGGCAGATGAAGGTGTTGCAGCCTGTTGACCAGGATATGAGCTTGATGAGTAGGAATACTGTGATGCAGCAACTCCTTGCTGCCAGAGCAAAACATTGCCCACCAACCCAGTAACAAAAAGCTTAAAAATTTGTCACTACCCACAATCTTTAAAACCAAAACCTTGCAATCTTTACATAGCCATACGCAAATAGGCAACCACATTTTCCTCCTATAGCAACAAACCAAAAACCCACAATTTTTCAAAAATTGAACACGAGCTGAATTCTCAATTGTCTGTGAAAATGTGTTTTCCACAACGAAGTCATTCATTCTTTGTTCCAGAACAAAAAAAAAAAACAATAATACCCATAATAAAGCTTTAAAATCTTGTCACACTTCCCCACAATCTAATAAAACCAAAACTTTGCAATCTTCATTTACTCTTTCCACAATGGGTAACCAAAATTTCCTCGTCTGGCAACAAAGCAAGAGCCCACAATTTTTCAAAATCTGAACACAACCCTAATTTTCAATTGTCTGCCAAAAATGTGGTTTTTTCCTAATAAATTCACTCGTTGTTTGTTTCCAAGAAAATAATATTAATAATTATACCCATTACTACCTTTCTAACATAAAAATGGTACACTTTGAAGTTTGCACAATCAATTTTAGGCTATGAAACCAAATGGGTTATAGATGCAAGAAAGATACCTGCTGCTGTGCTGCTGCAGTGCTAGCCAAACCCCATTGATGATCCATTGCAATGCCTCCTGCTCCTCCTCCTCCTCCTCCTGCTTAAGAAAACACTTAGTGTCTGCACTAATCTAGTATGACAACAACCCCCATGCTGAGTGGCATGAGATTTGAAAAGCTTAGAATGATAGAAACAGCAACAACAAGAGAGCAAATGCACACACTCTTATGCAAGAGGTGGTGCCCCTTTGCTCTCATAGGTACCACCAAAAAAACATGTTGTAACTGTGTACCATTTCATGTATGTGGGTATATATGTGTATTATATAATGTAGGTATACACACACACAGACATAAATGCATGCATATTACATATACAAGAGATGTCTGTGGTGGTTTTTTGTAGTCCCTAATTTGGAGCCAAATGGGTGTGTCTTAACTTGCACATCTGCTCTTGCTATTGGACAAGGAGAAACAACTTAGAGAAAATAAAATGGCAACAATCAATCTCAGCAGCAATGAGGTGTGGTCATCAATAAGTGTGTGTGTGTGTGTGTGTGTGTGTGTGGGGTTTCAAAAAACAGAAAAATGTGTGTGTTTGTTTAGGAGCACCCACCCACCCACAATTGAGATGCAAACAAAACAGAACTTCACGCTTCTTGAATTGTAACTGCATGTGAGATTTCTGCAGTCTCAATTATCACATAAAAAGCACATCAAGCATGCAGAGAAATCTCTTAAGTGTATTTGAAGGGCACCTTATGTCCATGAATATTCTTCCTAGAAAAGAGGAGGGATCTTTGAGGTGGTAAATGGGATTAGCTAAAAGAATAACTAACCCTAATGCTATCCCATTCACATTAAAGCACTAAAAGCTGACTTGGCAAATGACATGGCATTGGGGTTAAGAGAGGGATAAATATGTTATGTTGTGATATTTGAACTTAAAAGAATAAACTAACCCTAATGCTAATCCCATTCACACGAATGCAACAAAAACTGACTTGGCAAATGACATGGCATTGGGGTTAAGAGGGAGATCCATGTGTTGGGATATCTTAACCTTAAAGAATAAGCTGACTCTAATGCTATCCCATTCACACAAAAGCAATAAAAACTGACTTGGCAAATGACATGGCATTGGGGTTAAGAGGGGGAAAATTATCGGGCAGATTAAAAACTCTCTAACTGCCAAAAAAATTCCCAGCATTCTGGAAAATGTGTCTCAAAACAAACACACACACACACACACACTTTGGCTATTATGCACACTAGTGGGTGCCCGTGGCCTTCGGCCACCTTGGTTCATGTTTTAGAAACTTTTAACTTTTTTATTTTTATTTTTATGTATTTTTTATTTTTATTGTTGTTTTATTTATTTTTTTATTTGGATGCAAGTTTGAAGTTTGGAGAAAGAAGACACACCTCATTTTTTTTCAAGTAGGGCTTTTCTTATTTTTTACTCTTTATTTGGTTTTTTCCTTTTTGGAACTTTTTTCTTTTAAAATTTTTTTATTGTATTTCCCTTTCCTTGTTTCATTTGTTTCCATTCCTTTTT